>OX418220.1:22114790-22468228 GCA_948455865.1 Conomelus anceps
GTATTTTTCAGCATTAGCGGATTTTCCTAATGTCAATAAATTAATATTCAATTACCTGTTGCATTTTTTCAAAATCTAGACATGGTCTCTGGATGGCGTGTGGTGTGTGTGTGTGCCTGTGTCGCTTCCTCGGCGACGACGAGTCCTGCTGTTGGAGGGGGCTGAGAGGGAGGGGGAGTGGCGAGGGGGAGACGGCGGCGGTGGTGTAGTGGAACAGTTTGGGCGGCGGCGAGAACGTGCGGTGCGGACGGTGCGCGCCACGCGGTGGCGACGTACGGAACTGGACGGGCGTCGTCGCCAGCAGGCCTTGCACCTGTAAAAAAATAACACAACAATTATTGCATTGGTGTTACCAAGTGTAGGCATGAATACTTCCCTTTCAATTAAGATTCCAAATTATGTTCCGAATTCAACATGTGACATATGAATTTGGGTCACCTTTATGAGCGGAGTAAAATTAGGTATAATTTAATCAAACATTTTTATTGCATTTTCTTCAAGAAAAGCATTTTCGTCAAATAGTTATAATACTACACAGTAGTAAATCTGAAATGTATACACTAGAGTTTATACAATACTGAAGTCTTTTTGTTAGCACACCCAGTCTTCTTTTTTGAAATTTACAAACTCTTGTATACTATAGAATGGTGTGTTCTTTAGAAATTTACACAGTCTTCTTTTAAGTGCCAATCCATCCAGCTCCTTCATAGCATCTGGCAACAAATTCCAGAACTTCACGCCCATGTATGATGGCTTCTCCTGGTAGATGGCGGTTCTGTGCTGTGGTATGGTGTAGTTGCCTTTACGTCTGGTGTTGTGCAAGTGAATGTCAGTACCCCTCTGTAGCTGGCGTTTTTTGTTGACACACATGATGACTTCCAAAATAATAATAATAATAATAATAATAATAATAATAATAATATTTTTATTTCCATATTTTGTAACCATGCAAATACAGAAACATCAGAAAATAAAAAAAGTATCAATTTTGTTTTCAAAATGCATACAATACTGTAAAACTAACTACAGCAATATCTTAAAAGTAACAGTGAAATTTTAAGAATCAGTTAACAATAATAAAAACAGACAAATACATCACTAGAATAATATAATATATCACTAGAATTCATTGGTTGCAAAAAGCTATAACAAAAATCAAATCAAAATTTATTCAGATTCTTTTTCAAGTTTGAATTAGTAATTTGTCCAATGCACGGTTTTGGAAATATTCAGCAAAGATAAAAAAATTCGAGGTTTTTCGAAAACTGTGGAGGGAGCACAGGGTTTTCGACGGTGCAAAATTACTTCCAGACTACACATGTGTGTCCAAACATCATACCAAAAATCAGAACTACAATATTTTTTCTTTTTCTTTGAGGATGAAGCCCACATAAGTCTGAGACTTCTGCGTGGGTAATGCATTGTATGATGGCGATTGATGAGCTGGACCTACAGTTTTAGGTAGGTTGCGAACCACCGGGAAATGATTTTACAACAGAGAACAGAGTATTTTTTGCTGGCCAATCTAATTGGTCACCCATACAAAAAGGGCCCAGAAGTGCCAAGTTTATCTCTATCTAATTGAACAGATACCTGATACGGCTCATGGCTATATCTTCCCTAAGATTTGCCATCAAAATACGTTTTGCAAGCAGGAATGTATAATGACTGGACTAATTTGGAGTGTTCGACATGGTCCTTGTATTTGTTCAATATGTGTCGACCAATAAAATTATTCTATTCTATCCAATAATCACTAGCTCACCCTCAGCATGATTTCAACTAGCTGCATTCTGATTATTTGACAATAAAACTTTGATTAATCAATGCAAATATTTTTATTAGCTGTATCAATTGTTAGAACAGAGTAAAATCGAATCAAATCAAATAATATAATGTGAAATGAAAATTAAATTTATTCTGCAAATACATGATAGGCCTACAGCATAATATGATGTAATGCTCTTGTTGCATAAAACAAAATTAAATTGCTATGTTTCAGGATATGTTAATATATTACAGATTAATTATTTTTTGTTTATAATTATTTAATTATATTGATAAAATATGAGAAAGTGAGTACGGTACCTCTTCGTCCGAGCTGCCGCCCTGTTCGCTGCAGCTGTGCGCGCTGCCTCCCCGTGGCCCCCCTCTGCCGCATCTCGTCGCCGCCCCCGCACCCACTGCACCGCTCCCGCATAACGCCGGCGACAGCGAAACACACGACGACGCTGACGATGCTGATGACAACGATGATGATAATGACGATGACGAAACTAGTAGTTGGACGTTGGGTGCCCGCCTCTGCGCCGGCGGGGGCTCTTCGCTACTACACCCTCCTGGTGTCGTCGCTTCGGGTGTCACCTGAAAACAACAAAAACATGAAATAAATAAAAATATTTATTCAATTTTATATCGGTGGAGTTGGCATACCGATATACCTCGTTTGCGTAGAACGCTCTTTGGACAAAAGCATACTAGTGAGGTCTGAAGAGTCACTCAAAGTAGGAATCGGACGAAGGGACTACACATTATACCAACAGAGAACACAAGACTGTACTTGTCAACGTGTCATACGTGAAGTATTACGTTATTTCAAAGTTCGCTAACAGGCTAGAAGTTCTCCTGCATATGAATGGTAACAAATTAATTTTATACGAAACCAAGATTTTGTTTTCAAAAGTCCTATTGAATAATCTACCCACAGAAAAAGCACAACCGCACCTTTAAATTCGAGAACAGTTCGCAGAACTTCTATGTATGTTCAGCCTTTTATATTATAGGAACTGGACTATTATATTCACATAAATATTGTATTAAGCTCTGGATTTCCCGTCCAATTTCAATTAGCAGTGTTTAATTAGAGGATTCCTGAGCCAACTTACGCTTAGAAAATTTCACAACAGTAGGAACTGAACAATGATGCTACACAAAAGTGGAACCCTGAAAGAAGAGTGGAGGTTATGTTACAAAACTTGATGTGGCTTGAATTGATCCGAGCTTGTTAGGCGTAGCAATGCAGAATCGACGATGCGTAACAAGAGCGGTGGGGCTGGGGGAGTCCCGTCTAAGGGCAGAAGTTGCGTAGATGAGAGAGAGAGAAGGCAGGGAATGGAAAAACACGAAAATATGAACAATGCACAGGAGAGACACTGAGAGAATCGTGGGTGGGCAAATGAGAATCAACCGCAACTTGATATTTGAAACGAACACGCCACAGGGAAAAGTGAAAATGACGTCATAGAGGATGGAGAAGGGATCAGAGGTAGTTTTCCAGGCAGCCACAATCTCACGGGCGGAAGCATCCCAAAACAACTGATTCAGTGCGTTCAAATTTCACAAGCCAACCTGTTCTGGCTTATGGGCTCTGATATCTCTACGGAATATTATTATGCCTACCAAGTGTTTGCACGTTTCTGGAAGATCAGCAGCGTTTTGCAATGTAAAGTGGTACAATTTAGAATATGTGATGGCTTTTTTTGGTAGGTGATTGTTTTCTTTCAATTATTTGACTCAAGTAAAGAGATAATGGAACCGAAAAGAAGAGAAAATTATTTCATTTAGATTTCATAAATATTTTATAATTTGGATTATACTTTTAGTTTGATGGAACAATTTTATTTGAACAATTTAGGTCTAGGAATACAATTCTAAAATTGGAATGTATCCGAATATGCTCAACCAAGATAGGCCTGACTTATCTAGTCTACAAATTACTCTGAGATTCCATGAGGAACAAATTGCACCAATTGATCTTACATTGGGCCAGTGGATTGATGAAAGACTTTTCAAATAATTATGAAAGAATAGTAATGGAATAATAACTATGGTAATGTTCGTCATCTCAAACGTGTTTAACTTGTTTATTATCCAATATCTTTATCTATTCTCTAATCACTAGACTGTAAGTGAAACCAAGCTCGGTTATGAGTTTATGTTGAGAAAAAGAAGTGATAATCAAGGTACCCAACAATAATCTATAATGTATAGCCCAACTAGTAACATGGTGAATAGATGATGATCTATTTATTGATGAAAATGTTACTGCAAGTATAATATACTGTTGTGGTCTGACAAGTTGATCCCTGGTTTTTCGGTGCGGGAGCGGGCGGCAGTAGTAGGAAGCCAACTGCGCATGCTCTATTCATACTTTATTCCTAATTTGAAAACTACGGCCAGAGACAAACAGGTTTTCTGCGCTTCAGCCAGATTCAACTAGCCTAGTTGAGTCTAGGGCTAATGTCATTGCAATGCACAGTAGCAGAGAGTTGGGGGAGAAGGGGAAGAATCGGCCAGGGATCAACTCGTCAGACCACAACAGTAAGTACTCATTATTACTGCTCATAAGTGGTAGAATTAACATACATATCAACATATCATTCATTCCAAAATTTGTCAATAAATAGTTTCAAAACATCTCTGCTGCCGAAAATTAGGACTATGTTTAGCAATCTTTCAAGTACTGAGTAAAAAGTTACAAGAATGTGAGATGTGTCCGACAGAAATGGAAAGCAGAAGTAAGAAGTAAAGGAAGAATTTCAGTGAGCGAATGCCGTTGAATAGGGAGATGAAAAGTGATTGGAAAACGCAATATGATTTGCGAGGAATCTATGAAGGAGAGGCTAGAGAGAACCAGTGAACAGCAATACAACGGAACGGCAGTAAGAATTTCATCGTCTATTATATATATGCTTATGCTTTTTTCAGGCCCAGTTGATCGTCTATTATGTACGCCTTGGATTCGGATTCGATCTGAAAGCGAGTAGCGATCTGTGAAGATTGAGGACGAATGAAGGACTTCTGTCAAGGTAAGAAGGCGGCGGTAAACGTCAAAAACGCCCAAACGAGACAGGCGCACATCGCCACGCACATGTGCGTCACCGATCATATTGCACACATCATCAGTTCCATTCACGAGCATGCCAATATGATGAGCGAATATTCGTTCCTCCATTATAATACGTGTTACCACCATGAAACACCTCGTTTTCCTTTAAATAGCCTTCAAACGTAGTGGATGTGACTCTTCAACTTCCTTATACAACCTCAAATTGAGGTGTCAGTCCTTTTTTCTGTCTGATTTCCTAAATGATGTTTCTTCGTGGCCTGTCTATCAGCATGTGAGATCTCTCACAACTCACATAGTGATCTCTAGCACCAAGTGAGATCTCTCACATTGTGATATCTGTATCACTCACCCAGTGAGATACCTTACATTGTAATCTCTAGCACCTAATGAGATCATTAGGTGATCTTTCTAGCGGCAAGTGAGATTTCTCACATATTGATTTAAATAGCACACAATCTTGAGTTTATAAACTTCTATATTCTTAATTGCTAATACAGTATCAGGAACTCAAGAGGAAGCTTCTTCGTTCAATCAAAAGTAACGTTTTGATTGTTCAATTTTAATTTTGAATTAAAAATTAATGTTTTAGCATTCCAGCAATCAATATATGATTCAATGACCTATGAAATGCACCAATATAAAGAGCAGTTGAGAATTTATTGATTCTTCTAAACTTAATTTTCCTCAATGACTATTCAATAATTATTATTTCGGCCCTTATAATATCTAAACTAAATTCAAAATTATGTCTACTTTCTCTGGATTATTGGACTGTGTTAGTGCTTCGTTTTTAAAGTGAGCTCCGAAATTGATATTTCTGAGTTGGAAAAAATCAGTAATTGTATTTGAAGTGAAATTCCTAGTTCAACTTGGGCATAACCTTAAATTCGGATTTTTTATTTAAAAATTTGTGAAGAAAGCAGTAGTAGGCTATGCCTGTTGTATCTTTACTTGATTGTATTTTGTGCTATAAATAAATGAATGAATGAATGAATAACGTCAATAAATAATAAATCTTTATCTATCTATATATATAAAAATGAATGTCGGTCTGTATGTATGTATGTATGTGTGTATGTATGTTCCCTACAGACTTCAAAACCACTTGACAGATTAGCATGAAACTTTGGGAATATGTTGTGTGAATATTGGGGATGGTTTCTGACCATAAATTTTAATAGAAGAGCTAATAATTACTATTAATTAATCCATTTTATAGACCTAACCTAATGAACTTGCCGGCCAAACAGCTGATAGAAGTCAACAGTTTTTAATCATATAGCATGCCCCTTAGCGGCGTTATTTACGCTGTCTTTGAACAGCAGGCAGTTTGCATGTAGACTACCGTGCAGTCGGAGCCTTGCAATATGTAGGAAACATACGACTGGGTATGATGAAATGTAATTATGCCAGGTTGATGACATCTGTTAACCAATGAAGTGCTAGCTAGAAATTTGAAATGCAGCCTCAGCGGGAGGTGGCGAATAATAAAATAAAAAACTAGCTTCTACCCTTATAGGGTAGGAGGTTTAAATTTAAAATGTTTCTTCAATCAGAGGTGGTGATTAAGAAAACAACGAAGCCTCTATTATCAGCTGGAAGAGCCCTAGGACTAACTTCTTTCCTAATTTGAAATGTAACCTCAGCGGGAGGTGGCGAATAATAAAATCAAGGAGAATTTTTATGAGAACGCAGCAACGAGCGTCGGGCCAGCTATTAACATAAATTTAAGTATCAAGTAGTTGGAAACTGGTCAAATTTTAGGTTTCAAGTTGAATCTAACCTAAGGTGAATTATTTGTATAGTTATGATTGTATTTGACAGATTTCTTGCAAGTCATGAAATAAAACTTTATTTGATTTATCTCTCCAAAAAAGGTTGGTACTGTAACTTTAAAAATCAATGCTTGTTCAATGCACTTCATAACAATAATTCACATCAAAATATATATATATATATAATATATCAACTACAGCTGTAGGTCTAGCCTTATATTAATTAAGGTCAATTAAATTATATTTAAAGTTCTTCTGAAATAATGCGTTTAAAAATTGTTCTTCATTTCGTACAAGCCATCCTTACCTAAACAACTACACCGCTATTAATAAATGAAACCTAATTGTTTCACACTAATGCAGACTATTTTAAACCCCTATCTACACTATTGAAACTAATATTGTTTAGTTACTTGAATGCACAAGGTATTTTATCACATATGACCCTTGAACTAGCAAACACCAGCATTATACTCAGCAAAAACCCAAGTTTCAAAATCAATGCCGAATCTCAGCGCAGCAGTGAATAGTTTAAAAGTACACTTCCATTACAGAATGTAGTTGGGCCACATTTCAATGTCAAATTTTTAATAGCAAATTTCAAAGTCAATCGCAATTTCAAAGTAAATAGGATTACTACAGTGATATATTGAGCCTGATCAGTATGTTCTGAACAGTTTTTATGGTCAAATATTTAGAAGCCCGAAAAAAGTGTAGAAGATAGAAAACGTGGCCACTCACTCACAGGATGACTAAGCAGAAAGCAGGGATAGCTAGTCTATGGTGCGGACTGAACAATGGGCACAAGGCCCCTCCCAGAATAAATGTTAACAAGTTTGAATCGTAGGCGGATCCACCACAAAAACCGAGCCTGCATAAATAATCTGAGCATTCTCTGTTTGGTGGAGAGGAATGCAGACTCTATTCAAGAAAAAGTGGAACTCAAGACTCACTAAAACCTTCACTAAAGCTAGCTTCACTAAGTCCAAGCATGCATTGAAATAATTCAGAAGTATGAGCTAAAATTATTCTAAATTACTATATCATTCAAAAGTACGTATTGGAACGGAAACTGATCAATACATGGTTGATTCAACAACCATGCATCGTTTCACCCCATATCATAAGTCTTTATTAATAAAATAGTCTGTTTATTTGCATTGGTTTGTATGTATTGTTATATTTGTATTGTTATTTGTATAATAAGAGAGAGTAATTGTGTGTGTGTTCACAAATGATTTGGAACACTAAATTTGACACAAAGCGACAAAGCTTCCTTACTCGATCCGGTGCACCGCGAAGCCCGATTTTTTTCCTTTCAGACTTTTCAAAATGAATGTTCAAATTTCACTTATGGCTTCTTATCAGAAAAAAATTAGAGTTTTATCTGTTCATTTATCAGAATTTTATATTTTTTTGTTATTTTTACGTTTTATACATTAAAGAAGCCGAAACAAGTCTTATCTCAATTTCTGTCTGTCTGTCACGGCCCCGAAGGCATTTTACGCGGCCTTCTGAAAAACGAGAGCATCAATCGGGATTAAAGTTATTTATCAGTATTGAAAACCTTTTTGACAATGTCTTTAGTTATAAAAAACTACATTAACTTTTTTTTAACAGAATAATAAACGTTTAAAAACCAAGTATTGTGCGATTTTTGATACATTTTACGCGGCCTTCTCCTGAAAAACGAGAGCATCGATGGGGATTAAAGTTATTTATCAGTATTGAAAACCTTTTTGACAATGTCTTTGGCTATAAAAAATTTTTTTCCTACAGTGACACGAAAAAGTGCCTATTTTTGCACTAACTGTAGCACGCAAAATAGTCTATTCCTGCACCAGTGCGGGAAAGTACTTTTCCGCACTCCAGATTTGCAACCTAACAACACAAAATAGTGTGCATGTAATACACAGGTTCCCTATTCTGCATTCAAAAATAGGTTGGCTACTCTGCTTCAGCTGCGAAATAGTTGTTGTTGAAATCGATTTGACTCGAAGATAGGTTATGTGAGGAATTGTCAGGTTATGTATGTCCTGTTTTGTTCTGTTTAAATTACTTTATACATTACTGTAGGAAAAATTCAATGTGTAATACGAGCGCTATTTGCTTTTTTTAACAGAATAATAAATGTTTAAAAACCAAGTATTGTGCGATTTTGGATACATTTCTTCTGGTCATTTGGATACATTTATTACCACATAAGAAAAAAATCACGTAATTTATCATGATATATCAATCAGCTGTTCTCAAATATTCTCTCTGATAACTGTCACTGAATTGTTTATGTTCTAAGTTGTTTACTAAGCTGCTAACAACTTCATGATCGTTGCTATCAAAAAAGCCGAAACATATTTAGTCTTATTTCTAAACATAATCCGTACGAAGGACGGGTACAATAGCTAGTGGGAACTATTACTGTTTTAAAATGTGTTCGGACCAGCGAACACATAAGAACTATATATCAATTACTGATATAAAATATTCTGTATTTATGAAGTTCAACTAAAAGATTTTGTAATTATTATGTTATTTATTGAATAAATTTTGATTTGATTTGAATGGTCTTATGTGTTCGTTGGTTTAAACGCAGGAAGCTCATAGAATAGGTGATATATTCGATGTTCGTCACTATGATGCAAAACAGCTTCAAGACACAAGCCAAAGCAACACATTTGTTACGTATCAATATCGCAGCTCATAATTACCTTTTTGAAAGTAGGGTTGAAATCCATAGATGACATGTTTAATTTAAATATCCCGATGAAAATCACGGGTAAACCACTAGTCCAGAATAAAGAGTTCAACATCCATAATAAAAGTTGATTAGAGTAAATTCTTTAAGAATGTATTTTCTACTTAAATACGGTATTATTTGAACTCTGTTACTGTGTAATCATATTGAATACAAAGAGTTAAAGTTACTAGTAAAATAATATAATTAGTGGCAGTCAGTATAAAAATGTTCCTTGATTTTTTCTTTATAATTACCGTATGCATTATGATTGGTTGTAGCCTCATCATTAAAGGGGTTCTTCTCACAGTCTACTTTTCTACTTTAAATAGACCGTGAAGAACCCCTTTAACGCCACAAGCAATCATTATGAAGAACAAGTGATCGAGATATATTTCTTTGATAAACTCTAAACCACTTCAACTCAATAACAATTAAACTTGTATGAACAGCTTTCTCTCAGTATGATGTCATAATTACGGCACATTGTTAGTTTAGTTTTGGCCTTACAATGCAGTAATATAATTTATCTTCGAATAAAAAACTCATAATCAATTTCTATCACATTTGATCCATCTGAGATCAATATCTATGACTGACTGAATATGAATGACTTTAAAAATCAAATACAAAATTAACAAGTTATTGTTTCCGAAATTTATTTTTTAAGAATTTAAGAATAGTTTACAGAATCTATATAGATTCTTGCTCTTAAATTTTAAATACAAAATAAGTACCTTTTGTTAAAGCTAGTTTTTTGAGCATCTTCATTTTTATTGCCTTGACCAGAAATACATAAATTCAATTTCAAAAAACGTAATTTTCCAATGAATCCGATTTACTACTAATAATGAAGCCTGCTAATTTAACGTAGCTAGAAATGGAAAAAGTATTCAACAGCAAATTCAATATCTCTGAGGATCAATGTACTGAAAATTCAAGAGTTTTTGAAAGAAGTCGCAGTTAACTTGTTGCCGAGAGAAGCAAGATCTTTGGAAATGGAATTTTTTTTAAATATATTAAACAAATGTTGTGTGAACTTTGTGTTTATAATGTTAGTTTGTAGACTACTTGAGTGGTAAAGTTCCTAAAAAATATTTAAACAGGATTATATACATAAAATATTTAGTTACTATATTTGACTATGTTTTATGTAATTTAAATTAACTTTGAAGTTATGTTAAACTAAATTGACGTTTTTATACAAATTGATATTTGTTTTGACAATAAATGATTTCGATTTGATTTGATTAATTGAATTGCCAATAGATACAACAACATTAATAATTCATGTTCAGTTCCATGAGATTTTTTAAAGTTGTTGTCCATGTCTTCAATTGCGGAGGTCTTTAGAAAGATTAGAAAGGAAGTTCGAAATCTATGAAGTTAAAATTCATGTATTTTTAAGACTGCACAACGTTTTTGATTGCAGAACAAGCGGATTTACACTCTTGCCGCCTAGTAAAGGGGCTGGCAACATTGGTAGCCCCTGCTGGTAACTAGGGGTAGTAACATTGTTCTTAGCAAGGTAGTTTCACCCAGGGTGTATGGAAGAAGATACTGTGGTTTCACTATTGAGCATCAATGTGAAAGGGCATTGTCAAGCAACAAAAACCAATCATTCCCTACCCATTTTTAGGTATTTTTCTGTCAAATCGCAACTCGTAACCGTTTTACTATCTCTGTGTACAATTCTTCAACTAGTGTTCCTCCTTCAGTAATAAATTAATATTGAATCAAGCTACGGTAATCAAAAAGCACATTCAACATAAATGTACCCCGGCTGGTTCAGTCCGAACGTAATCTTCAAAATAATGTTGTGCGACCCCCACAAAAACGCTTGTACCACTCATAAACTGCCGCTTTCCCCATCGCAAAGTTCCTGTATGTTTATTGAGTACCTCAAAAATTTCCAAGGGTGATTTATCCAGCGATATGAATTGCTTCAAGTGAAATGAAATAATTTTTTTTCAAGTGAAGTTATAATTGATTTAAAATTTTTGTCTTCGTGAACTTGACTCAAAGTTTTGGAAAATGTAGCAAAGTCAAAATTTGCAAGAGAGCAGTTTTGGATTCTCAAGTCTGTTACATCTTTGCACTCATTGTATTTTTATCTCTATAAATAAATATTGCCATACTGCTCTTACGAGGACATTGAACAACCCGATGAAAGAAAAAAACGCAGTATATAATATTAATAAAGCAAACGCACAAAACCAATTAAAAACTGCCTTCCAACGGCACAACACCTTGACTGATAGTGATGTCACACTCCCTGACAAAAATTGCCTTTCCAGCGACCAAATCCTTGACTGTAAGCGACCATTACGGGAGCTTTTTGATCATACCTTGTATCAATTACTAGCAGTTTACCCGTGCTTTGTAACGCGATGTTTAAATTAAAGGTAAATATAACGTATGGGTTTCAACCGCCAAAAAAGGAATTGGGAGCTGCAATAATGATACGGAACTAATGTGTTGCTTTGACTTGAAACTTTCTTATATCATAATGTATCACTGAAACTTTATAACGTATCATGTATCAACTGTTCAATGAGCTTTTTTTTCTAAACACATTTTAAAACAGTAATAAGTGGAATTTGAACATAAATTTTGAAAAATGCAGAGAAAATAAGAAATTGGATTTTGAGGTGCACTGAATTGAGTTTAAAAAGAAAGCTTTGTGACAAATTCAGTGTTCCAAATCGTTGCCGTTTTTGTGAACTTCGTAAAAATGACACACACACACAAACACCTACTCTCTTATTATATAGATTTTTTGATAAAGTTGAACATAGATTTTATTAGTTCTAAAATAAAGTGAGCCAATTGTATGGCTACTAACCTGAGACCACTTGCGCTTCTCAGGTAAGGTACTAGCCGACCTGCTCCTAGCTAGGGCCAGGTCCCTGGGCTGCGGGTGCGGAGGCAGGTTAGAGCTGTTTATGTTTTCCAGCTCCTCCTCGGAGCTGTGACAGTGGTCGTCGTAGTTGAGATCGTTGTCGCTGGCCAGCGCTGAGTCCAACAGGTAGGGCGACACCGTTCCGCCCACCCCCGCCCCACCCAGTGGCTGGTGCACCACCGAAGCACTACCTTCACTCTCCATGCCTGAAACAAACACAAACAACCATTGAAGTAACATTTATAATTGAAAAAAATAACTAATTCACAGATCAAAATGAAATAGGATAATGGGTCGAATGTTGGATAGAGTCTAGTTGTTAGTGTTAGAGTCTACTCCAGTGTGTGACCGAACAGATTTGGAAAGACGTTATCTGCTTTATCACTACAATCAATCAAGGGATTATTCCTTTTATAAGGGAGTAATTGACCTGGAATTAAATAACACAGCTCCAAGGTGAGGTGAACTTCCCAAGGTTCTCTCTACCAAAAGGAGTAGTACACTTCATTAGTATAATATTATTTTATTCTTTTTCTTTTTTGTATTTTTTCTTTTTAGTTTTTCTTCTCTAGGTTTTGATCTTAGATGAGGAAAAATATAAGAGAAAAAATGAGGCATTAATTCAACAAAACAAGGGATATTCTTTTAGTTTGAAGTAACTGACAAATATACAGAAACAGAATTTATTAAATATTTAAATTTAACATATTAAATTTAATAAATTCTGTTTCAGTAAGTTTTACAGAATGATCGTAAAGTCGCGCAACCCAAAATGATAACAGTCTTAGAAAGCTGAAATATTTTTGTTTCTTTTATTTCAAAGTTTATGATACAAGTTATAATTACAACTTACTTAATTACAAATTCATAATCAGTGCTAGAAATGTGTACCATGATTTGCATCAAAGTATTTTCTTAATGCCTTAATGCCTTTCTTGATGCCAACGTATTTTCTACATTATAACTACTACACAGTATCTTTCAAATAGCCCACAAATAAAAATCAGGAGGACTCAGACAGATCTGGTGAACGAGAAGGCCACAAACCACAAGAAATTATTGAATGATACGCTGTTCATGCGTAAAAGACATTGCGACTCAAAATGAACAAACAAAATGATTTCTGGCTCACTGTCACCTGGTGGCATGATCTAGCAGTGCTGCCACATATTGTATAAATAAACGAAAAATTCCCATATTGAAATCATACTTCACAATTTTACCTTTCATTCCTACACGGATTTAAACATTGAGTTGCGCGACTTTACGATCACTTTGTATTTGTTAGTTTGTTAAATTTATTGTCAGTTACTTCAAACTAACTTGTAAGATATGATCCGATATGGCCAAGTCCACAAATGAAAGCAGCTGTGCAGAAGGGTCGTTGTAGCCTAGTGGTTAAGGCGCCCGACCGGCAATTGGGAGGTTCGCGGATCGATTCCCGGCGGTGACTGATATTTTTGTACACTAGTGTTCATCAATTTTCATCAGCTATTCAATGCTGTTGTCAATATCCGCTATTGCGGAAGTCTTCAGTATGAATTAATAGCACTTTGAGGAATTCGAGATTAATAAATTCTGTTTCTGGACATTATTTATTCATTCACCTGCATACAGATTGGAAGAAAAGCCAAAAAATGTTCCTTTCAAAAAATTGTAATTGAATAGTTCATCGAAATCCATGACATAGTAATTTATTATACTCATTGTAATATACGACATAAAATGTAAATTAAAATAAATATATTAGTGGCATGTGACAGGAATCGCAGTCAACAGGTCTCAACATTCTTCTGGGTGCGCCATCAATGTAACTAATAAATTGTACCTGCATACTATTTTTATAGGGCTACTATTGTGACATATTATGCACTTTGATGTGACAAATAAGGAATAGTGGCTTGATTGATGATCCATAGGTTAAACAATGTTGCTAGAGTTGATTAGTAAATGTCACAGCTGGAATCACTGAAGAAACTAAATTGGGATGTATTTATTCATTAAGTAACCTGAGACAAGTTCCACTAGTTAATATTTTTCAACTGTCGACTTTTTATATTCCTAATATACCATTACCAGAAGCTTGAGCAAGATTGAATTAATAAACAAACTAAGGACTGGCAACATTATTAAACTCTAATCAATTTACAAGATCCTATTACTGAATACTTGCAACAAAAAATCCAATAACTGATGCTGGCTCGAATTCCAGATATAATTGTATGCAGAAAGAAAAACTCGATGAGTAGAAAATAAAACGACTGAAGGTTTGAGTTTGAGCAGCTCGACCATGAGACGAATAAATTTACAATTTTATCTAAACGGAGAACGGCAGCGAAGATGATTAAATGCAAATTCCATTTAATCTTCTCACAGATGAGATACGAAACAAATGTGAACTTGAGTCTGTACGAAATCTACAAAAAATGAGAAACTTGTAAATAGGAAGGGTGAAGGTTGCGAGAGATTAGAGCAGAAATCTTTTTGGCAACGTTTCATACTGGGCCAGGGATGTTGCTTCACCCAAGCCAGCACAAATCACTGCATATCAGATTGACAAGAACATTGTCAACTTCCTTGGCCTGAATACTGAAAAGATCAAGAATAATAGTAATATTTTCTCAGACAGAAGAAAAACGATGAGTATCACAAAAATATTTGGAGTATAAAAATGATATGCATCTATAAGCATAGCTTTCAATAAATCAGATAGCAAATGAACTATAAACTAAGATTGCTTTCAACATTGATTTTGGAACACTAATACTCAATTCAATTCTCTATTTCAATTTCTTTATTTAATTCTTTATTTAAATTCTTTATTTCAATTTCAATTCGATCAGGTTTCATTGTAATTATCGTTTTCAGTTAATAAAATAATTTTTAATAATACTTTTTAATGGATAATCTTTTGGGAGATACCATTAATGAATAATAATTATGTGGTAAGTGGTACCCAGTACTTGAAAGCAATACCCAGTGGAAAACATAAATCAGACTATTGAAAAACATTGTATAAATTGCTTATTTGAATCATACAGTACAATCCCTTTTGTACACTGTACTCAGAAATTATTACTTTTACAATAAATTAGCTCATGATTTAGATAATAGATCTAGTTGATAGATCAACTTGGAACGTGATAGCAGAGTGCCGTAGCAGGTATCTGTTCAATTAGAGATCAGCTACGAAACTCCTGTGCCATCTTTGTAAAGGTGGCCGATTGGATTGGCCAGCAAAAAAGACTGTTCTCTGCTGTAAAACCACTTCCCGGTGGTTCGGAACCCACCTAAAACTGTAGGTCCAACTCATCAATCACCATCATCCAACTCATTACCCACGCACAGGTCTCAGACCTATGCGGGCTTCATCCTCAGAAAAAACCGTCAAACGTGATGTTGCCAGTGAACAATTTCGAGTGGGTTTCAAGCAAAAAAATAATTTCCTCATTTAATCTAGCTTGGCAATAGAATACACTGTTTGAGTTGTATAACACATTTGGTCTACTAACAAATCTTGAATTTTATTTTCGAAAGTCAAAATAATTTATATTGTAGGTTTATTTAGAGTCAGAGTCTTGTAGTCATTCACATTTTCTGAGGGAATGTATTTTTCGTTCGCGGCAGAAGGAAACTAGCCAATTGGCTTGGGAGCTATATTCTCAGTACGCGGAGCATTGAGCATTGTATAAGAGAAAATATTATATAAGAAAGAGAAGAAGAGGCGCGAGCTCGCGTCTGTTCTGGCAAAATAGTGAGTTGTCCGGACACGTCTCAAGGTCACACTTCAATTTCCATTCAAAAGCCGTTCCCGTCTGTTTATTTTCGCCTGCAAGCCACGTAAGTGCACCACCTATATATATATACAATGACTATGACACCCTGCCCGCTTTTATACGTACTTCGCACACTACACAGCGCTGCACTCCAATGGAATCACTAAATTTTACTCATACTTGAGTGCAAACTTTATTATACTCCCATCGTACAGTGTGTGATCATGATCAGAACGACCGGTACCCGAAGACCTGGACCGGACTTAGTGAAAGACCTGTAGAGAAAATAATAACAAGGAACATAGGGGAAAAGATTCCTACATTCACGATTGGTTTTTGAGAGATCAGTCGTTCTCGCTCACATTTGCACAATTCATATTATTTATTATTTTTATTGATCAAATGATTTTTATTCGTAACTACATTTATTCTATAGCAAATATCTTCTAGGTACAGTAGAATGCACAAGCACGTAGCAGGTATCTGTTCAATCAGATAGATAAGCTGCGTTCTCGTAGGTCCTGTTTGTAACGGTGACCGATTAGATTGGCCAGCAAAAAAGACACTGGTCTCTGCTGAAAATCACTTCCCGGTGGTTCGGAACCCACCTAAAACTGTAGGTCCAACTCATAAATCACCATCATCCAACTCATTACCCACGCACAGGTCTCAGACCTATGTGGGCTTCATCCCTAGAAAAAAAAAAAAAAAAAATTCTGTTTTTTGTAGTAGTACCATACACACCAATTTTTCTTATTTCCCGAGGGAATGTTATTTTTCGATCGCGGCAAAAGGAAACAGGCCAATTTTTGTGTAAATATTCTCTCATAAACTTGTCTTCAATAAGTTTATAGCAGGCAACAAATAGGTTAATTTCCGAATAATGGGTCATTCTAATTTGAAAAATAATGGTCAATCCCACAGATCTTTCTTCAATATCATGATACATCTTACCATTATTTTACTTGCTTTATATGATACAAAATTCTGCCATGGAGGGGAAACCTTACTTGATGTTTTCCGTTTCAGCTTTCAGAAAACTAAGAAGTCTAATAGATGCTGATTATTTTTAGAGCAATATCTTCCATTGACATGCTTTAAAATCAGTGGTTTCGCAAGAAAAAGGGCGATAATTCAACAAACTCAATACAAAAAACACACAGACATTCTAGATTGTTGAATAGTTCAAGGAAGATGTATGGTTCTTCAGTTCGATACTGATAATACAAAATACTTGAATGGGACCTCAGATATTGTATGTTGACTAGCGAAGTTGTTTTGTGGCACATAATGTATAGCCAGTATTGTAAATCTTCCATCACATTAAACTCATAAACAATAATTGTAATGGATAGATTGATGTGGGTGGGTAAGAAACAAGACAATGGCGCAGACCAGCAACTAAGCGCTCATAAGAAACAGACAAAGCGACGACGTTGAAGGCCCAAAAACAACGCCCTATCTAATGAGAGCTCGTATTATGGCATTATATTGTGATGACCGAACGAACGCAGAATGTTCAACTATCGACGAAGCCGTTTCTATTGAGATAATAAATAAAATATAGCCATACAAACGTCAGAATGTACACTATAGATATAGTGCTAGAGCCATGTAGCGTCAGGACGTACACAGACGTACGACGAAGTAGTCATTATTTTGGCTGTGACCTTTTGTTTATGGTCTATTGTTACGATGGGGATCTGAAAGCAGTCGAAGGAAGAGGAGCAAAAGGGAGACACTGATAAAGCGAGGGATTATAGAGGGGGCTGAGAGGTGGAAAGGGAAGAGGATGATGATAGATGTTCTGTAATCGTGAGTTCAAAATACAGACGCGCTTTTTCCTGTATGAAAAACAACTGCACTGGCAAATACAAAAACACAGACTCGGTGGGAAAAAAGATGGCTGTAGAGGGAAAAGAGAGATGGATTATCATCATAATCATCCTAGTCGTAGGGAAATACAAATCCAGTAGCAGTAGATTAAAGAGAAAGTGCCGTTCGTACAAAAAGTGTAATTTCGAAAATGGATACAGAGATGAGTCAGATCCACGGTCTTCAGGGATGTGTTTGTTAGTTTCGTTTTGTTGTTTTTTTCTCTCTTTCGGCACAATGACTGTATTTGGGAAAGCAAGCTACGGGGAAGCAAGAGCTTCACTATTCCACCGGAAAACCAACCGACAGGCGCATCCCGAAACTTTCCGAATGAAAGGAAATTTTGGAAAGGTATAAAAATTACAAAAAATCAACACGATTGTGCCCGGTCGGTTTGAATTGCTTCGGGTTTCCAGTAGAACTCGTTCTGAACAGGGCATACTGTGCTCCAGAGCTCCAAGCAAGCAGGTCAACCTAGCACAGTAAAATCCTGACATTTTGTACATATAAAAGCTTGAGTTTCTACCCATACATACAGGCATAATTATAGAGTATATTAGAAAAGTATGTTAGATATTATACGCTACAATGTTAGTCAAGTATATTCCAATATTGGTAGAGAAGAATTAAAATATTACCTAATATTAAAAAACTGACTTTCCAATTAAAGTTCGTCTTCTGGTATTGGTAGTAGTCACAGAGAAGTAAGATACTTCTACTTCTTCTCTCTACTTCTCTGTGTAGTAGTTTACCAATAATCAACAATTTTCCAGCATTTCTTGGGCTCACAAAACCTTTTTTTTTTAATCTTTTTTTCGAAGGATTAAGCCCACATAAGTCTGAGACTTGTGCGTGGGCTATGAATTGGATGATGATGATGATGATGACTGATAAGTACTTTAGGGAGGTGATAGCCGCGAGCCGTAGCAGGTATCTGTTCAATCAGATAGAGATAAGCTGCGTGCTCGTAGGACCTGTTTGTAACGGTGACCGATTAGATTGGCCAGCAATAAAGACACTGTTCTCTGCTGCAAAATCACTTCCCGGTGGTTCGGAACCCACCTAAAACTGTAGGTCCAACTCATCAATCACCATCATCCAACTCATTACCCACGCACAGGTCTAAGACCTATGTGTGGGCTTCATCCTAAAAAAAAGTTAGACTTACATTTTTAGGTGGGTTCCGAACCACTGGAAGTGACCTTTCAACAGAGAACAAAAATGTTTTGCTTGTCAAAACGAATGGTCACCCTTACAACAGAAAGGGCGCTCGTGTCATATCTAATCGCCAATGTAGGATATTGAGGACGCAATGAATGGTTTATTTGTACGCTGCAACTGATGAGATAATAATTAAATAGTGCAGTAATTAATGGTTGATTCACACATATAGGACTGTGCGCCGACTGTGCTGCGACCGTGTCGTTTTGGATGGATTTGCCAAAGCAGTCTATCCATTTAAAATACACGGCGACAGTCTCAAGTGATTCACACATATAGGACTGTGCACCAACCGTGCGCATACTGTGTCGTGGCCGAGCTCTTTCAGGGTGATCTATCAAGGTCACAGTCCGACAAAGCCGGCGCACGGCCTGTGCACAGTCCTACATGTGTGAATCAACGTAGAGCGACGATAGGGCAACCAGCCCTAGCCAAGTGAAGCTTCGGGTGTTTCCGTCGAGCCTCGGGCATTTTGTTGAAAAGAAAAGTTCCCAAATTTTCCAAATCCAACATCCTTTTCATCTGTTATCCTATTGTTATTATTTGTACTTCAGATTTTAAATTGAATTAAAAACATTCTGTTCTTTGAATAAAAACATTTAAAAATTAATGAAAATATATTATTTTTTTTTGTGGATGAAGCCTACATACATAGGTCTGAGACCTGTGCGTGGGTAATGAGTTGGATGATGGTGATTGATGAGTTGGGCCTACAGTTTTAGGTGGGTTCCGAACCACCGGGAAGTGATTTTACAGCAGATAACAGTGTCTTTTTTGCTGGCCAATCTAATCGGTCACCGTTACGAACAGGACTTACGAGAACGCAGCTTATCTCTATCTAATTGAACAGATACCTGCTACGGCTCGCGGCTATCACTTCCCATAATTATATGAAAAATATTACTTACTTACTTATACTGGCGCTACAGCCCGATGTGGGCTTTGGCCTCCTCCGCAATCCGCCTCCAAACGTCTCTATCTTTCGCCTTCTGTCTCCATCCTCTCACCCCCATCACTCTCAGGTCCATTTCTACATCCTGTATCCATCGCGTCCTAGGTCTCCCTCTTTTCCTCACCGCCTCTAACTTTCCATTTAACACCACTCTCTGCATCCTATGTTCCATCATTCTTTCAACATGCCCGAGCCAACTAATCCTTCTTGACTTAACAAACCTCAATATATTTTTGCCTTGCAGTATTGCCTCTATTTCATTATTTTTTCTTATTCTCCACGTACCGCTTTCATGAACTGGGCCATATATCCTCCTAACTATTTTTCTCTCAAACACTTTTAACGCCTTGCTGTCTTCTTGGAGAATTGTCCATGTTTCACAACCATATGTGACATTTGGTCTTATGAGCGTTCTGTAAATTATATGAAAAATATATACATATAAAAACAAATTAAAAGCATTTGAAATGTATGCACATTGTCTATGCTTGAGGATGTCATCTCGGTAAGTAATGCCCAACATTCATACAATGTGGGTTTTTAAGAACAGACCATGGGTTATCATGCTATATCTGCCTATAAAAAACTTACAAACTCTCATCCTATGCATGTCTTGCATTACCTACTCATATATATAAATAAAGTTAATTCCATTAAAATTCATATAGTGAATCAGTTGTTCATAAATATTTAAAAAAAAATCAAATCAAATCAGTAACTCAGACATGTTATAGATTACAACCTCAAGTGTAGAGGCCAAGCAATGTGCATGCACTTTGAATGCATATCATATAATTTTTTCTAAGTATGCTTCATTCATTTTTTTAAATATTTCTTGTTTTTTTTTAATTTTTGTATCTTTCTTTCTTCCTCTTGCAAAACAATTAATGCTGAATCCATATCTGTGACTGGAGTAAAACTCCACTGAAATTGCGTCATTGCAGAACAAAACGGTCGCAGCACAGTCGGCGCACAGTCCTATATGTGTGAATGATAGCAACACAGCACGGTCGATGCACGTTCTTAACACAGTCGGCGCACAGTCCTATATGTGTGAATCAACCTTAAGGAGTCTTCATGACTTCGACAGTCACTTCGATTCCCGATCCAACCAGGTATTTTTATATCATCATTCATCTCATTGCGATTTCCTAAACTCAAGGAAACGCGTCAACATTCTTTCAAAAGGCTCTTCAAATCTCTTTGGACTTGAGGTAGGTTCATGAACAGGGGCCTAAAATTCATGTGAGCATCATCAACAAAAGTTCAAACCCGGATAAAATTACCTTTTAATAACTTGAGTTTGGGCAAAACTACGTTAACGAAAACAATCATGCTAACCTGAATACCATGCATCTTCCCCCTCTAAAAACTCCATAGCAAGATGCTGTAGAGCAGGCAGATGCATAAGATGCAGATGTTAAGGTCAGCATTAGCGTTATCATCAACTCAGTTTAGCCCTAATGTTCCAAGAACATTCCAGTCTACAAAATAGTCCACACTTTTGAAAAGGCAATCTTCAGTTCAGTTGACTTATCAGATAACGACACTAACTTACGGTGGTCAGTAGAATGTTGGGACATAAAAAGTACTTGGACTGTCTCGTCCGGTTTGCTAAATTGGGAATTGTTTCATGAGCAACTGCTAGCAAGCCTTAGATGTTGCTAAGCCTTAGAAACGGGTTTACGTGAAAATTATTGCTGCTAGACGTTTTGAAGCATGCACACTCATGCTACAGTTCACCCATGTTACATGCTACACAGTACACACTGCATAACCATTACTATTAAAACGTCGGTCAACAGTTCGCTCATATCACAACGATCTCAACACGTTTGCCTCTGCGTGTTGCCAGACTCGCCGCCTCGCCTCGCAATGCTGCAACTGCTGCTGCTGCTGTTGATTATTATGGTGATGGTGACGATGTTTTGCTAACAAATTTCCGACAAGTAACACGCAAGACTGGCGAATTAGTCGCGCAAAACGCGCTTCACTTCACTTTGAGTGACGACGATGGACACTAGCCTACTTCGCGTTATTCGAGATCCGACAACGAGGAGGTTCCTTGAGGTTCGAGGTTGGCAACGAGGCATCTTTGAGGTTATCGACCGAGGCTTTTAGGCCCCAAAACCATATGCAATCGCTCAGTTGCATCCCTAAAGGGTGATCACAGCTAAATATAATTTGGGGGTGGTCGCAAATGAGAGTTTGCGTATCATTTTTGCAAGATTGCCCTCTTCCCTGCCCCTTCCCGGCTAATACCCATTTTGAGTGATTATGCCCCCCCATGGGACCACTCTTGCAAATACTATACATCCAAGTCCAGATAGCAATTTGTAAAAGTATAAAGTATCTATATTAAATATAGTATGAAATATATTATAATAGTTATATTACATTTTTTATTTATAATATATTTATTTATTTGCCAAACGTATTTTTACAAACAAATCAAACATTAACATAGAATTGACGAAATACAAACATTTCAAACATACTCCAATAGGCTGAAGTACTATCACCCGCAACACAAAACTAATGCAACTGATGTAAATAAACGATTACAGTTGGGTTTCGGCCTTACAAAACTACAGAGGACGAAAGAAAGAAAAAGATACATTTACAGAAAGAGTCTGAGAGCGGAAAAAAGAGAAAACATGATTTTCAATAATATAATAATTAATAATTCATATTGGATATTTATTGTGATGGAATTGTCGTTAACAGTATAAACAATGATATACAGTTACACAGTTGAACTTCTGTACAAGAATATAAATTATTCTGCCAAAAAATTCGTTCTAAAGTACGCTACTCTTGTCAAACGTTATTCTGGTACTCTAGTTACTGAGAGGTCGTCCTGTCAAGATGGCAAAGTCAAGGGACACCATAAAAAATTTCACTGAGAGGCTTTATCTATTTGCAAATAAATAAATGTAGAAGATCGATTGTAAAATATAGAGAATATAACCAGCAAAGGAACATGCCTAGAATATTAACTATATAGTTAAAATGATAATAATTTCAACTTTTTATGTGAATTTAACGACTTGCAGTCAAATATTCATTCATCGGAGGCCTCTGAAAATTGATCTCAAAGATTCGAAAGCGCTCGGCCTGCAGAGTAAGTAAACTATACTTATTCTTAATGAATATTTGACTGCAAGTCGTTAAATTCACATAAAAAGTTACTATTAACAACGCAGTTCGTCATGGAACAAGAAATCCATGAATTAATAATAATTAATTAATTTGTACAAATTTGGAAAAAGTGCAAGCTTCCATGATATTTTATCATTTTTCTACACCTCATTAACAAGTTCTATAGCCTACTGTAAGGAAGAGAAAATGTGAGTGAGCATGAACCCTGTGCAACTCTGCACGATAAATGTTCACTAAGCAAAAGCTACAAGCATTTCACAATTAGTTTCATTGGACAAAATTTGATTTCTCCGAACTCTGGAGATGCCTTTTAGTGGAACCTATTGTAGGTAACACAAAATTAAGAAAAAGGACAGAAACAAAATTGTCCAAGTTCCACGAAGAACAAGAGCTTAGCACACGTGCTGCTCATCATGAGAAACAACACTTGGGCGTCCTCAATTAGAAGAAATTGTTGAAAAATATTGTTCCACGGCCTCCTAACCCCCCATCCCCTACACTTCATCAAAAACGTCATCGGATATATATGTATACACTGAAATTATTTTTCAACACACTCAAACCAATTCTTCTTTTTTCAAGTCATAGCAACATTTAGTTGGTTCTCTTGCTGAACTTTTCAACTTTTTATAAGCAAAAATTGCCACGCTTCACATAGTTTTTGTGTAATAGGATACACATTTCTGTGGTCACATAACTGTTGTCTTATGATTGCAGCGCGAACTTGAAGAGAAGATAGAGCAAACCGTTTATCTAACACCATTATGACATTTGTTAGGACCTATGATCAAAGCCTTCTGCGAATGAACAGCTCCTTAGCCGTATGAAGATGAAGTAAACTGGCTTAGTGCCATATTAGAAATCCTACCCGAATTTCCTCGAATTCAGGGAAGTTTTCCTCGCCAGTCACTGACCCTTTAATCAAATGGAACATGAGGAAATGAGGCCAAACCAGGAAAAGAGGAAAAAATTGAGATAAGCTAAGAGACTGCCTGTCATGAAAAGTAAGTTTCTTGGAAAAAGCTTCCATTTTACAAAGCTGTAGCCTAATCGGAAAATGAAATGACAGGAAATCTTGCAAATATTCACAGGGTGAAGAGATAATGGAAGATTAGGTTCTCATGATTTTAAAAACTTTTCCTTTACCTTAACCTTTTCCATTCAATTACTAGTCAAATGAATTTCAATAAAAATGTATTGATTTTGAATTATATCAATTTATTTAAATTCAATTATTATTCAATTCCACTGTTCGAATATAAGAATTAAATATAAGATTGTGCTCTCATAAACAAATTTCATGGCTATAGATTCAATGCTGGTCTCAATCTGATATATTTTTACAAGTTACAATAATAGTAAATTACAATATAGTAAATTAATGATTTAAAAGCTTTCACGTATGATTGTAAAGCACGCGTGTATTAATTCAAAAAGCCCATCAAATACTTCTCCAAAAGTTTCAATACAAGTTACAATAATAGTAAATTACAATATAGTAAATTAATGATTTAAAAGCTTTCACGTATGATTGTAAAGCACGCGTGTATTAATTCAAAAAGCCCATCAAATACTTCTCCAAAAGTTTCAACAGAATCAATGTTGTCACAGAGGAAGTAAGGGATACCAAAACGTCTCAGTTATTTCTTGATTTATTTTATTTATTTAGAAGTAAGCAAATATTTTGTATAAATGAAACGACGCAAAACATCTTTGATTCATACATTCATAAAAACCATGATTTATTATTACCGTATAGAACACTTGACGTTACATAATAATTCATTCTTCAAACATTCCCCTTTTATTTTTCCTTCAACTTTCAATTATTGGTACTGAATACAAAAGAAATAACTGTTAAAATCATAGTTATAATAAAAATTGACAGTTATAGATTGATGATCATACTATTGCAGTTGTTTATACTTTCACACAAGTCATTTGTACCGTGTTCTGGACTACAAATCGACAAAGGAAAGGTGTAGTAATGATAATAAAGGCAAATAATAACGGTAATAAAGGAATGAGAGTCAATTACGCAATTGAAGCGTGTGCAAGTACAACCGAGACATTCAGCACTCAACTATGCATTTTATTATATTCTCAGTGTTAGTGAACAGGACAACGCTCGCACGCAAGACAGGCGCGCGCCACTCAGTGTAGTATTGTACATGTACGGCAAGGAGGACCTCTAGAAGGCCAAGGTCACCAGCAAGGTTACAACAGCTGATTCAATTACTACTCCTTGTCTATGGCTAGCGATCGGCTTAAAAATAGTACTATAGAGAAAAAAGAACAGAAATAATTTGTAGTTTATTTATGACTAGCGTGCAGGATCGCTTCGCTCGCCTTGACCGTCTGATCAGGGAGCTCCACCCCCTGGACCCCCAAAATAACTAATTTGTACAAAACCAGCAGGGAAACGGGAAAATTTTCACTAAAATTTAAACTTTTTCTACTACGTAATACACGAAAACGCTGAAAACACTGAAACATGTATCAACATTTTTCGTTACGTAATACATGAGAACGCTGATAAACACAAGAAAGACGTCAAATTTAGGGGTATTTTGTGGATAGTTTTAAAAACTATCTTATTAGGCGTCCACATCCAAAACTGAACATTTATAACAAATTTCAACTTCTTCGGCCTTGTTGTTCTTGAGAACCATGAATTTCTTATATTTCAAATATAAATAAGCATTGATACTAGATATTCATCCAATCACTACTAAAGCAGAACACTTGGCTGGTAGAGGAATCATGTGCAATAAAAGGTGGCCGGTTGAAAGCCGTACAGCAAGCCACAACAAGCAGCTCACTGCTCACTTGACTTTCCAATGAGCATCGTCACAATTTATAAACCGGCTGAATTCCAAAAGCAGAGCCACGCCTCCTAGCCAAACTACAGCTGCTGTTTTACTGCTGCATCCAGTACCTAGACACTAGACAGTGATAGTGACTCGAGACCTGTACTACTACAGGAATACAAAGCATAATCATGAAGCTTCTACGTTTTCATTTTAGAAAAGAGCAGACTCATTGTTATAATAAATAGAAGACAGAAGGCCATTAAGAACCAAATATAGCCTACTAGATAACAGAATACCTATTCATTATGGATTATCGAATTTCCACGAGAATTTAACAAAATGTTCAGATAATATTCCTCAAACTTCATCCTGCAATCAACAAGCTTAAAAGAAATCTCACTGCAAGAGTTCCTCATACACTTTGTAATAATTGAGACTATTTTTATAGTTAGGATTGTGCAGTGTGATTGCAAAAGTGATTATTCAAAAAGCTGGGCTCTATCAAGATTTAGGAAATTCTCATCGAAGTCCAAGCATTAGCTAAATGACATCTAACAAGTTTCTCAATGGCATAATGTCAAAAAAGAGTAGTTAAAATGCACTACAATGAAGGTACAGTACTGTACTTGAGAACAGAAATGGCCAAAAGAGATGAACAACAAATTGATTTCACAATATCACCGAGAAAAATTGTTGTTTTACATGAATGAAGTTGATTTAGGTCACTCATAGGCCTAACAATTTAATTATTGCAGATGGAAAGAGGATTGAAAACTGGTAACCAGCTTGAGACTAATACTCCAGCTAGAAGCTAGTTCATTGGTACAAATAAAACTATAATTCAATATAGTAATAAAAAATGAATAATAATAATAATTTTATTTCCCTTTTCAAATATGCAGTACAAAGTATTTTAACCAAGGGGTTCAATATTTATATTATAGGTAATAATAAGATATATATATAATAAATATAACATATATTTAGGAAATCATCCTACCCCACTATGGCATGCCATGTTCAAGAGTAGGTGTTAGCAGAGGAAAAAAGGAGGTTTAGTTAAATATAGGATATAGGATTAAGGATTGGTCATTTTTAAAAATTACAAGTTTCCATCATAATCATTATTTGAAAAAATCCTCTCTATACGCTGTCTGTCAAAATTTATTAGCCAGTTATGAAGCTTGAATTTATTGACCTGCCGTATTGCTTTTATGTTTTCAGGAATTAATTTGTAGATTTTTGGTGCTAGATGATTGTAGTGTTAGGGAAGTGATAGCCGCGAGCCGTAGCAGGTATCTGTTCAATCAGATAGAGATAAGCTGAGTTCTCGTAAGTCCTGTTCGTAACGGTGACCGATTAGATTGGCCAGCAAAAGACACTGTTCTCTGCTGTAAAATCACTTCCCGATGGTTCGGAACCCACCTAAAACTATAGGTCCAACTCATAAATCACCATCATCCAGCTCATTACCCACGCACAGGTCTCAGACCTATGTGGGCTTCATCCTTCAAAAAAAAGTTTCTTTGATACAGCGCTTTTTTGCCCTGTTTGATATGAGGAGACGCCTGTATCTGGTGTTGTGGTGGTGATTCCTGTTCTGGAAGGCAGATCTGTCTTTGTGCAACCTAGATGCTACTTCCTTTGCTTACAGCTGTATGATACTATATGGTATTATATGGTACAGGCATAGGTGAAACATGGTATAAGTAAACGTATAATTATTACACAGGACATGATTTCTCTTCTACGAGGCAGCAGATAATAGCTCGTGAATAATGAATTAATTTCAACAAAAAATAAAACTAGCAGTTATCAACATTCTGATAATCAGGAATGCTACATACAAGACGACGGTGCTTTATGCGGACAAACATAGGCTAATTCCGGATGCATTTTGCGAATGTATGCTATGTTGCTATTATCCTGTTTTGATTGCATCTGCCAGTTTATTGCAGCATGCAGCAGCAATGGTGGTGGAGGGGGGGCGGCGGCACAGAGGAGCATATCAGCTGGGACATCCCTACCCGATGGTGGGGTCACACAGTAATCGATAGGGGGCCTATTCCTATTCCTGGTCGGCCAGCCTGGTCTATGTTTGTTGACAAGTCTGGGTTGTCCGGATACCAAGTGAGAACTGTCACGTCGGCTGTTTCTGTCTAAATAATCATTTATACATATCTATATTATACGTGACTATATCAAAAGGCTGGAAGCGAATCAAGTGTTACTTGATTTCAAGTTAGAATATTGATAATTTTGCCTTTTGGCACAAATTTTGGATCCTGCAACAAATCTAAACCATAAACATTTATCGATTATAGTAAATTACAGCATTATGGTTAGTTACCAATATAAATAACATTATTGTTAGGCCTACTATCATATATAACTAATATTCATTATCTAATGAAAAACGAATGAATTTCTGAAGATTCAAGATCTATAGCCTATCTCTCTCTATACCATTATGTAGGGTGTAGGCCTCTGCCTGAAAGAGCTACCGTTTAGTGTTTAGCCCCAAAGCAGAATGCTTTTGGTCTTTCTGCGACGGACCCAAAATATGTCAAAATCTTTCTGGGGGAATTAACATTTTCTCACGGATTATTTGACTTTTTCCGTATAGTTAAAAGCAATTTTATTACAAACCATATAAAGTTGTAATATGAATAATTTTATTAAAATTTTCTTTCAATATTTATAGTAGCCTAACTTAAATATAAATTATTTAAGTTTAGTATGGATGATTGGTTGGTTGCTAAACTTTAATTCACGTTAAGCAATATTAGAGTGTATTTTTACATAGTAGCTGCATAGAAAGAAAGAAAGAAAGAAAGAAAGAAATTTATTTACAGGAATAAAACAAAAACAAACAACACAAATGCTTACAAGTTACAAGAGCAATTATTGTAAAAAAAAAATCGTAAAATGACTAAACTTGCGTAACTTCACATTAATAAATAGATATTTTCCTGTAAAAAGAAAACAAGCCCAACAGATTTTTAAAAAAAATCCAATTAAAGGGCTTGCTACACTTATGAAATCCATAGCACACCACTTGAATAGCACATAAACATAGACTCGCACCTAGTATTAAAAAACATATTTATAAATGAATAGATATTTCATTACATCAATTTAGGAAAAAACTCTGAATCACAATACAAGAAATGAAAAAAAAAAAATCTTACTTATCCAAAGAAAATGAAAATTACAGTCTCATTTACATTAAAATGTCTCAAAATACATACAATTCATTGTCACATGGTTAAATGCAAAACATTATGAAAAACAGAAATTCGCCAAGAAATATTATTATAGCCAAATAAAAATAAATAATTAATCAGGTATTGCTCGAGAGCAGGCATGCCTAAAACGCACCGGTGACATCACAATATCTACACCATCTGCCACAGAATTGAAAAGTACAACAGAGGATATCAAATGGGAACCTGCATGATAAGCGGTGCGTGCCAATCCAGGGTACAGAAGTCTACTGGCGCGACCCCCATAAGCAGGCATATACCAGTCTATTGAAGACAGGGTATTTGGGTCATCAATATGGCCAGTCAAAACCCCATGTAAAAAAGAAAGCTTTATGATTTTCCGACGTTTTTCTAACTTTTCAAATTTGAACAATTGAAGAAGTTCGGCATACCGGGTGAGCCAGAATGGTTGAAGCAAGTCCCCTGCTCGAGTTTTGTAATATACAAGGCGCAAAAATTTCTTCTGCACCCTTTCAATCATATTAATCCATACATCATGCACTGGTGACCACACAACACATGCAAACTCAAGTCTAGAGCGAATCAAAGAATTATATAAAGAAATCAACGAATCTCTGTTTCTAAAAAGTCTCCCTATTCTAGAAATGAACCCTAATAAGCTAAGTGACTTATACACTATTTTAATCACATGGGCTGTAAAGGATAAATCATCGCTCATAAGAACACCCAGATCTGAAAATTCTTTAACCCGACTTAATAGAATATTCTTTATTTTATAAGGAAAGCATAAAGGAGAAAAATTACGATGAATGGTCATAACACAACACTTTTTAATATTCAAATCAAGCTTATTTTCCAAACACCACTCATCTAATGAATGCAAGTCTTGTTGGATAATATTACAGTCAGATTCATCTTTTACAACATTAAACATTTTTAAATCATCAGCATACAGAAGTGAATTTGATTGAATTGAAGCAGTAATATCATTTATGTATATATTGAAAAGTAGAGGACCTAGGTTGCTTCCCTGTGGAATACCACAGCCAGCAGTAAACTCATCAGACCTATAACCCTGGAATGACACATATTGCCTCCTACCATGCAGATAAGAAGAGAAAAACTTGATTAAACCGTCAGAAAAGCCGTAGTAATTTAGTTTAGAGAGCAATATTTGATGATTCACTTTATCAAATGCCTTGCTAAAATCAGTATATATGACATCAACTTGACCTCTATCATCTAAGGCATTGGAAGCAAAATTCACAAAATTAACAAGATTAGTTGAGATTGAGCGAGATGGAAAGAAACCATGCTGCTTTTCTGATAAATACAAACGCATGTGCGAAAAAATATTTTTGAATAATATAATTTCAAACACTTTTGCAGCTGTTGATAATAAAGCAACAGGTCTATAGTTTGAGATTTCAGCTTTCTCACCTTTTTTTAAAACTGGTATAATTTTTGTGAGTTTCCAAAATGTTGGGAAAGTATCACTCTTCAAACTCAAATTGAATATATGACATAGTGGCTTCAATAAAAACTCTGAACAACCTTTGAAAATATAATTTGGAATGAAGTCAGGCCCAAATGACTGTTTATTTGGAAGTTTACGGATAGCATCAGCAACATCTTCTAATGTAATTGATGGAATATTCAAACACTGAACGCCATGCATAATCTGTGATCGAATTGCATCATTCACTTCTAATGGTTTACTCTTATCAAACACTGAACTAAAGTATTGTGCAAAAGCAGAAGTTATAGATGCTCCACTACTATAAGTTCTACTATCAAGGGTAAATTCCGTAATGTTGTCAGTATTTGAAGATCTATTTTGTTTTACAAAATCCCAGAATTTTTTAGGGTCTTGTTTCAAGGTATTTTCTGTATTTATCACATAATTCTTATATGCCAACTTTATCAGCTTTTTTACTTCACTTCTAACATTTTTGAAATCAATATTGTATTGAGGTAAGCCCGTTTTTGCATACTTCCTCCTGAGTGTATGTTTCAGTTTTAATTTTGACTTTATCTCAGAAGTATACCAAACAGGATACTTGGAATTACACGATATTCTCTTTGGAACCTCCAAGTCAAGACAAAAGTATAAAATATCGTAGAATCGTTTCAATGCTTCATCTACACCCTCCGCCAACAATACAGATTCCCAAGTTAATGATGACAAAGAAAGGTATAAATTCAGGAAATTGCCTTTTTGGAAATTATAAACATTGCCATTTTGAAAATCTACCCTAAATTTATTTTTCTTGCAAGGTAAATTCAAAGATAAAATTGGATGATGAGGATCAGACTGAACTAGCCTATCATCCTCCTTCCCTATGACAACCAAGCCAGATATATTTGTTATTACTAAATCCAAAGTCCTCTCATTAATATTGCGTACATCGTTTAGCAGTTTAAACCCATTGAATGTGATAAAACAGCCGAGCTCTCTGTAGAGTACACCCGCTGTCATAAGATCAAACTTACTATCTGAAATAAGCGGCAGGTTAAAATCTCCAACCACACAAACCTTCTGCTGACCAAGATCAGCATTACAATCAAATAGTTCAAAAAATGAGGAATAAATAGAACTGTTAGTTCTGGGTGGAAAATACACTGTACAAAGGAAAAAAGAAAAGTTGTTAGAATCGGTTAATTTAAGCCATATCATATCTATTTCATTGTGCGACAGATGATGCAAACGCTGCACACGCCACACAGCATTCCTGACCGCAATTAACACACCCGCACCCCTGCACTTAACTCTACCATCTTGTCGATAAACAGAAAAACAATCCGGAAATAATTCAGACGAGCTCACACAATCATCGAGCCAAGTCTCAGTAAGACAAATAATATCATAATCGGTAATCAAACTATTCTCATAAATAATATGAGTTTTAGATTTAAGACCTCTCACATTCTGATATAAAATTGCACCATTGGAGCACATATTAACTAACATTACAAAACAATCCTATAAAATATAAAATCAGCACATAATTGATAATTTAAAAACATGAAATACTAAATGAAAAATTAAGATTCATGGAAACCAATCACTGCAATGCACAATATCATCATAAATTAATATCATCGACAAGAGAAGTAAAATCATGACAAAAGCATAACTTATCCTGAGAAATTGAACCAAAAGAAATATATTATTATCAATGCATACATCGAAGTAAATAATTATTATACTACATAAAAATAGACCTTGATAATATTTCAATGTATATGTATGTGTAACCTGACAAAAGCATAACTTATCCTGAGAAATTGAACAAAAATAAATATATTATTATCGACGCAGATATCTAAGTAAATAATTATTATACTACATACTAGTAAAAATAGATCTTGATAATATTTAAATGCATATGCTTTTAGCTTTATAGCTTTTTTATAGCTTTGGTATTTGGTCACTTAACATAATAATTCTAAAGAGCTCAGAGGCTAAAGCTAGAGATCTGTTTATTGATTAGAAGAAGGAAAATAGAATAAATTTATCAAATTTAATAGTTGGTATTCAATGTGGAAAAAACAAATTGTTTACACTGATTTTGTATGTATTACAGATTATATTAGATTATAAGTAAATACAAACTACAAAAAACATGGCAAGGTTGTGTCATTTAACTTGTTTTGTATCCTACTAATTACTTTGGAAGTAACCACTTCTGACTTCTGTTTATTTCTGGATGCTGGCTCGAAGTTTTTATGAAAATTACGTAATATTTCTTGCATAAAGCCAACTTTAAAAGCCGTTTATTTCCTTTAAAACCTGCTGGAGGTCCATTGATCATAATATAAGCTAGTTTGTCAGTAGTGCCATAGACGAACCTTACTATCCCTGATCAATGGCAGTGCCTACCTCTTGGATTGGAGGCATCATTGGCTGCTGAACGCTTAAGCATAACAGAGGCAATAATAGAGCCACAACTTTCACAAATAGCCTCTGAGACAAGAGTTGAGCATGAATTTCAATAGCTTAATAGCTAAAGGATACTTCTGGTGGAGATCAGTGACAGCAAGTTTGAATATATATTTTGACTGACAAGTCATCTAGACAAGTTTGAATAAAATTGTTACTGCAAGTCATCATTACAGTGATAGTTTTATTTCTCTCTCTCTCTCTCTCTCTCTCTTTCTCTCTCTCTCTATATATATATATATAAATCCCGCTATACTTACGGCCTCTTTTCATAATCGAAACTTACGGCATCCCCATTAAACCATGAAGTATATTAATTTTTTATGAGAGTATACCTATATTATAGTGTATTTGCACCCTCACTTTTGGTCTTGGTTTTCTGATTAGGTAAATTTTAAAAACCGGATTTTTCTTCAGCCATAATGCTATACTTTTGGCCTCTTTTCATTTGACTATACTTGTGAGCTTCATACACATTATATGGTTTACCGATATACTTGCAGCCTCCAGATATACTTATTAATACATTTTGTCATATCTTCGGCCTCCGGCAGTGTTGCCAAATTTACCTTCAGTCTAGAGTCTAGAGGATCACAGTTTGCCACAGCCTAGCCTTTCAAAGCTCAGCTCTGAATATTCTTCAGTGAGCGTCTTCTTCATTCTCACTCCTTCTTTTTCTTCTTTTCCACTTCTTATATTCCTCCACCGCCTCCTCTTCTTCCTACTCTTCCTGCTCCTCCTCGTCCTCCTCCACCTCCTCCTCCTCCTCCTCCTCATCACCCCTTTTATTCTCCTAGTCAATTTTTAAGTGTTTCTTGATTCTTTTCATGAAAAAGATTTTATCGATTCTTTTCATGAAAAAGATTTTATCGATTCTATGATTTGTGAGAGAGTAATAGCTAACTTGAAGGGAAAGTCGAAAATGCATTGCAACCCCCAAAATTTCTTGAAGGGTTGTTTCAATGGAACAGCAATTTTTACAGATTTCATATTTCCAACTTTTCTAAAAAAATTAATGTAACTGAAAGAATTTTTTTTTTTATGGAAAGCAACCATTACTCTATCACAAAAGATCACACCCTCTATCACTATCATGAGGGGTGAAAATATCAACCTTTGAATTGGTGGTCTGATTTGAAAGAGATTGGATTCATTTGACGCAAGGTGCTCAAATATTTTATTTCATTTAAGATAATCTCTTTTTTTCTTCTGTGATACATCTTATAGAATGTTAAGAATTATTTGAAGGGGTTGAAAAATCAACTTCTGCACTACTTATCCTATTGAGTTGGGACAAACTCTATTTCATTCAATACCTGAAAATTGAGATATTTTGATGACAAAAAATTCAATTTCAGCAAAGGGGCGTTTTTTAGTATCAAAGACGAAAAAATTATATTTTTCCAATTTTCTCATCCAATTTTGATGAAACATGTGTTATTTGATGCAGAATATCCATATAGGATATTATGACCAGAAAATGTACATTTTTGATTTAGGGGTTGATGGGTAGGTTTAAATGATTTCTGTGAATGAAAGGGGGAAAATGGCGTTTGTGTTTTTCCACCTCTCTGGCGAGAGGGGATGAAATATCAACTTTGAATGAGTGATCTAATTTAAATAAAACTGGATTAATTTGACTGAGAGTGCTGATCTATGTAATTTCATTATAGATAATTTTTATATGTGATACATATAGGATATTGGGAATTATTTAAAGGGGTTGAAATGACAAATTCTGAGCGACTGATCCTATTGAGTTGGGACAGATTCTATTCCATTCCATACCTGCCAATTAAGATATTTTGTTGAGAAAAAGTTCAATTTTTGCAAAGGGGTGGTTTTGGGTACCAAAGGCGAAAAAAATTATCGACTTGAAAGAATTGTCCAATTTTGATAAGACATGTGTTATTTTATGCAGAATATCGATATCGGACATTATAAACAATAAAATGTTACATTTTTGGCATAGGGGTTGTAGGGTTGGAGAAATAATTTCTGTAAACGAGAGGGGGGAAATGAGGTTTGGTGTCAAAATCATGTTATTTCTTGAGTTGCAGGATAATTATATTTTATAAGGGTGTTTAACATTAATTGTGTTTTTCCACCTCTCTGGCCTGAGGGGTGGAATTATAAACTTTGAATGGGTGGTCTGATTTAAATAAGACTGGATTAATTCGACTGAGAGTGCTAATCTATGTAATTTCATTATAGATAATTTTTATATGTTATACATATAGGATATTGGGAATTATTTAAAGGGGTTGAAATGACAAATTCTGAATGACTGATCCTATTGAGTTGGGACAGATTCTATTCCATTCAATACCTGCCAATTAAGATATTTTCCCTACAACTGCTTGTAAAGTAGATCTTTACATAATGAAAACTGATTATAAAATATCTGTTTACTGCTCAGCAAGCGGTAAAGTCAGCTGGCGAGCGTAAAATGTACTTTACTGCTCGCCAGCTGTTTTTTATGTCTTTGGTGGATCACGAAATCCGTTAAATTCTCAAAACCTCATTCTCATTAAAATGGCACACACTAACCAAATCCGCGCACGCTAAAATCTGTGATGTTACAAACTACAAGATTTATTGGAATCCAGAGCTGCAGTTGTGGGAAAAATGTTGTACGTAATTCGCGCATAAAGCTCCTTCATCGCTATTGTGAAATTACTGTGCTCTGCTACGCATCGTGCAGTAACTGTTTTCTCTCAAGCAATAAAGTTGCTCTTGATACATAAATAACAATTGTTGACAAAAAGTTCAATTTTTGCAAAGGGGTGGTTTTGGGTATCAAAGACGAAAAATTTATTGACTCAAAACAATTGTCCAATTTTGATAAGACATGTGTTATTTGATGCAGAATATCGATATTGGACATAATAAACAATAAAATGATAAATTTTTGTCATAGGGGTTGTGGGGTTGGAGAAATGGTTTCTTTAAACGAAAGGGGAAAAATTGGGTTTGATGTCAAAATCATGTTATTTCCTTGAGCTATAAAATAATTATATTTTAGAAGGGTGTTTTATATTATTTGTGTTTTTCCACCTCTCTGGCATAAGGGGTGGAAATATCAATTTTGAATGGGTGGTCTGAACGATTAATTCTGGATTCATTCGACTTAGAGTGCTCAACTATTTAATTTCATTATAGATAATCTTTTTTTTATTCAGTCCATTATAGGGTATTGGGAATTATTTAAAGGGGTTGAAAAGGCAAATTCTGAACAAATGATCCTATCGGGTTGGGACAAATTCTATTACATTCAGTACCTGCCAATGAAGATATTTTGTTGACAAAAAGTTCAATTTTTGCAAAGGGGTGGTTTCAGGTATCATATACAAAAAAATTATTGACTCAAAACCATTGTTCAATTCTTATAAAATATGTTTTTATACAGTACAGAATTCAATACATTTAGATATCAACCAGGAAATTATACATTTTTGATATGAGGGCGGGGGACTGATTTTTGTAAAGGAAAGATGGGGTTTAAAGTCTGCCATTTTTTTAATTGTAGAACAAATAATAGTTTCTTATATACTGTTCTAAATTTTTTGTATTTTTCAACCTTTTTGGCAAGAGAGGTGGTAATATCAACTTTTTAATAGGTAGTCCGATTGGAATGGGAATAGAAATGTTGAAAATAAAATAGAGGAAATCACAATCGACTTGTGACGAATGAATTAAATCCCATTCAAATAAATTGGACCACTATTAAGATCAAATAAAAGTTGATTTATACATATACCCCAATCAACAGACCATTGAGATAAGGAATGTGGTTTTCCAAAATTGATCAATCAACATTGGTCATTGGAAAGAGTAAGTTATTGTACCAAAAAAACTATTTTTGAAAAGGTCTTTCAGAATACCCGAATTCCCTCTCCTATGGGTGCCCTCTACTACCACCATTAATCTCTCTCATAACGGCATGGTCATCTTCAAATACTTTTTCACTTTACTTACTCTCACCAGTAAGTAACGCAAGTAAGGCGGAGTCCACAAGTATAGGAATCATGATCATGTACAGAGACTCCCCGTGTATATAGTATTTGAGCTCTGGAGAGGGAAATAATCATAGGAAAAATCTACAAAAATTCGTGAACATTTATGTCTATACCATTTACCTTCCCATAAAAATTCAGATTGATTGGTGCAAAACAAGAGTGATTGTGAGCATTTTTCATATTCTCTTTCAGTTCACAGCGAAAATCAATCTATACCTTACTTTTATACCTCGATTATGATTATTTTTTTAGGATTTTGGTTCAAATCTATCAAATTAATTTTAAACATGGTAATTTGATTATATTTCATTGTTTTATTGTGTATAACCATGTTTAATAGCCATCTTTTCATACTTATTGTGATTTGAAAGCTGTAATATCGTTGTATCTTGCTGTAATCAACTTTATATTTATACTTCATGTATATAATATACACTTACTCTGTATATCACATAGAAGAACTAGTGAATGAAGGTACCAATTTCAATTATTATTGACGTATTTCAAGCTAGGTATTAATCTTAATCCTTGAAAATCACAATTCATTTATAAGACAATGTTTTAATGCAAAGTACAAGATGGCAGTTAAAAGAAATTAAGGGATTAACAAGTTCAAATGACATGCATGCTACAAGCTAGCATAAAGACTATGAAATGGGTTACCAATGGAATACACTGAATAATAATTTACTTTTTGAACAGAAGCTGTGCATAATAATAATAGTAATCTCCGATCTCATAATTGAATGTTTTTGAATTTTCGCGGCACAGATCGCGTTACCAATGGCTGCCCCCATTGAAATAATTGACATCACGTTAAATTCTCGTTTCAACCTCATAGTCCATAGAGCATTTAAATGACTATTTAAACTTACTAAAGCTAGAGAGAAAATTAATTTATTAATAATTTGAATATTATCATTCACCTCCCAAGCTTTCTGAAGGGGGGAGGAGAGTTGAAAAGTCAAATTTTGAACTGCTGATCCAATTGCAATGGGACAAGTTCTATTCAATCCAGAACACGAAAATTTAGAAGTACTGACTTGAAAGCTACTAAATTTTGCAAAGGGAGGTTTGGAATACCGAAAACGAGAATTTTTTTACACAAAAACGATTTTTATGAGACTGGGGTCATAGGATACAGAGTATTGAGATCCGAAAATATGAACTAGAAAATGATGAATCTCTATCATAAGGTGGCCTGAAAATTTTGTTTTTTTAGAGAATAGATTTATAGATTATGGCGTCAAAAATATTCTTGTACGATAGAGCAATTGAATTTCAGAAGAAAATTTTATACTTGAAAATTATCACTCGCCTAAAGAGAAAATTAATTTATTGATTTCGAATCCCCAAGTGCTATTAATTCGTAGTCAACTGAAAACTTCCACAATGGCGAATATTGACAACATCAATAGCTTTGTAAATCGATGAATGCTATACTGTATGAGAATATCAGTAACCACCAGGAATCGAATCACGGACCTCCTTATTGCCGGTCGGGCGCCTTAATCACTTGACTATAGTGACCTTTCTGCACAGCAGCATTCATTTTAAACTTGGCCATATCGGCTCGTACCTCACAAGCTACTTTGGAGTAACAAAAAAAAATCAATTAATAATTATTTGTATTAAAATTAATTATTATTGATGGAGATGCTTGCTTAGAGCAGCATATACCAGTGCAGATTCCAACTGGACAAGCAACGAGAGAGATAGACCAATACTTTCGCTATTACTAGATTGTGTTCACGATCGTGTATACTCAACTGAAACTCATCTAAGCAATTAGTTTCTGTCTAGCTTTAGCAAGTCGAAACAAGCCTAAATAATGAGGAAAAATAGAAAGAAAATTCCTTTTTGAGTATAGAGGGTTGAAAATAATATTCCTGAATTTCTGTTTCTTTTTATGATATTTCAAGGTTGGATGTGAGTGAGAGTTGACTTGAGAAAAATACACGAAATGCATTACAGGCCCTAGAATTGATGAAGTAATGGTTTACATATATAAGCTTTTTTTAATTTCTGTTTCAAGTCAAATAAAATTGTCTTTAGTTGTGTGATTTCAATACCAGTTTTCAAGTTTTTTTGTGTAATTGCATCACGTTTCATGAGCTTTACAAATACTGTATCCTATTTAAAATGATTATAAATAAATTTAAATCTACGTAATAGTGCTCGTATACTTTACAGTCTACAATAAACACCTATGAACAGCAACTCAATAATAGCAGTATTATTTGATACTTATAGAATTTAAGACGCGACCGGAGGAGCTTTTATTGAATAAACTCATTTGAAGAACATTTTTTATGTTTCTTTGCCAGTGTTTACTGTATTGTGAGATTTGTAGATATCGCGTAAGAAAAACCCCTCATTCACTTGTTTGGCTGATTGAAAGGTTGATGCTTCGTGACCTATAGTGTGTGTTTAACCATGGCTCTTATTATTGGAAAAGCAATTGGATAAGGCTTGCTTCATACTAATATATGGTTCCATTTGGTTCGTTTTCGGCTGCACCTATCGAAGTAAGAGTGAGTGGCGGAAGCATAAATTTAGAAAATGAAGCCAATTATAAATTGTACATGCACCCACTGCACATACTCCATTCACTCACTTATACCTCAATGACTGGAACAAAAAACGTAATGTATATGGGTGAAAGAAGTCCAATATGTAATAAATCTTTGCACGGTCAATAATATTGTAAAATTATCTGGAATCTAGATTCTAGATAGTAGATCCCAATCTATGATTTTAGACTGGAAGCATCCTCTTGATTACTCTACGAGAGCACTCTATTGCATTGGTGGATCAAGGGGACGCTAATTGGGTCTCAAGAATCCCCCTTCCCTTGAGATATGCCGACAATTCTTCATGTCTGAACTAGAGGGTCCGACAATATAAATGACAGAATCGTTAGACGACAGAATCTCAACGTTTTTCATTGAGGAAAAATTCACAATAATTTAGTAGCCCACTTACATCAATGGTTAGTATGGAACAAGATACGCTTAGATTGGTTACAATTTTGGAAAAACAAAAACAACGTCGAAAATTTTACTAGTATTTCCAACATGTTGGCTCTTGGATTGTACGGAAATCTTAGTATGGTTTTTAGCGTGGCATTCTAGTTATATCTATCTAAATCTTACGTCCTCCCCCCACAAGAAGCTAGGGTTGATTAGGTCGTTGGTTGATTAGGTTGATTAGGTCTAGGGTTGATTAGGTTAGGTCATATTTTTTCAAAGTTTCTTGGATTGGAAAACTAATAAGGTTTTAAAAATGTTATCTATTGCTGTGGGAAAACGTTTTTTCATAAAAATTCATGTAGTTTATGTACACTCAAAGTTAAAATTTTTGGGGCAACAAATCTCACCAATGACTTGATATGAACTTTTAACTTTTTCACTATAGACTTATATAGTTCAGTAAACGAATACTATAAGTCTTTTTTTTAAATTATTTATGATACGTGATGCTTTCATAAAAAAATACCCAATTTCCGTTATTAAAATCATAATAGTAGAAGACAATTATTCTTTCATTGACTTGAAACATTTAAAAAATTGTATATTCAAAAATTTCAGAAAATTCGATAAAAACTATTCGTCTACTTTATCAATAAATTATTGGGGCTTCAATCCATTATGCGTATTTTCCTCAAGTCAACTCTCCCTCAAAACTATAAATCTCTTTTTGTTAATTCAGGAAAGTACTTACACCTATTTATACTCAAAAGAGGAGCTTCCTTTTCATATTTGCTTATTTTCAAGGTTCGTTAAGATTTGCTTGAGCTAGAGAAAATCTGATGGTTAGATCAGTTTAAGTTGTCAGATGAGTTGATACACGACGATAGTAAAAACAATCTAGTAATAGCGAAAGTGTTGCTCTACCTCTCCCATCGCTCGTCCAGTTGGAATCTGCAACGGTATACGCTGCTCTAAGCAAGCTCTCTAACAATAATTAATTTTCTCTCTAGCCTTAGTAAGTTTAAACGGGCCTTCAGATTCTCTATAGTCTATGAGGTTAAAACAGGAGTTCAACGTGGTGGCGAATTCAATTTGTAGAAGAAGCCAGGCCATGTGACCTGTGGCGCGAAAATTCAAAAACATTCAATTATGAGATCGGAGATTACTATTATTATTATTATTTTGCACAGCTTCTGTTCAAAAAGTAAATTATTATTCTGCGTATTCCATTGATAACCCATTTCATAGTCTTTATGCTAGCTTGTAGCATGCATGTCATTTGAACTTGTTAATCCCTTAATTTCTTTTAACTGCCATCTTGTACTTTGTATTAAAACATTGTCTTATAAATGAATTGTGATTTTCAAGGATTAAGATTAATACCTAGCTCGAAATACGTCAATAATAATTGAAATTGGTACCTTCATTCACTAGTTCTTCTATGTGATATACAGAGTAAGTGTATATTATATACATGAAGTATAAATATAAAGTTGATTACAGCAAGATACAACGATATTACAGCTTTCAAATCACAATAAGTATGAAAAGATGGCTATTAAACATGGTTATACACAATAAAACAATGAAATATAATCAAATTACCATGTTTAAAATTAATTTGATAGATTTGAACCAAAATCCTAAAAAAATAATCATAATCGAGGTATAAAAGTAAGGTATAGATTGATTTTCGCTGTGAACTGAAAGAGAAAATGAAAAATGCTCACAATCACTCTTGTTTTGAACCAATCGATCTGAATTTTTATGGGAAGGTCAATGGTATAGACATAAATGTTCACGAATTTTTGTAGATTTTTCCTATGATTATTTCCCTCTCCAGAGCTCAAATACTATATACACGGGGAGTCTCTGTACATGATCATGATTCCTATACTTGTGGACTCCGTCTTACTTTTATTACTTGCCGGTGAGGGGAAGTGGAAATACTTATTTATGAAAGTAAATACTGATTTCAAGAACTTTCTGCTAGATATTTAAAGGGAGTTGAGGGCGTCCATGTGAGAGGGAGTTTGGGTATTCTAAGACATTTTTAAAATTATTTATCTAAGCTCAATATAGTATTGTTTCCTAAAACGATATGTTTCAACACTAATCAAAATCAGTCATTTTTTTGAGAATTCTTTTTCGTTTCTGGTACCCAACCCCTTTTTCAAAATTTAGTAACTTTCAAGTCAATACTTCTTAATTTTTGTGTTTTTGATTGAATAGAACTTGCCTCATTGCAATCGGACCAGCAGTTCAAAAGTTGATTTTATTCAACCCCCCTCCTTAGCTAGAAAGGCGAGTGAAAAATATCTACCCCTCACCACCTATGTGAAAGGTTCATCATTGACACAACTTTCATCGAAATTGGACAATGTTTTTGTGTAAAATATTTTTCTCGTTTTTGGTACCCCAAACCCCCCTTTACAAAATTTAGTAACTTTCAAGTCAGTACTTCTTAATTTTTGTGTTCTGGATTGATTAAAAAAAATAAAAAAAATAAAAAAAAAAACTTGTTTCATTGTGATCCGATCAGCATTTCAAAATTTGGTTTTTCTAACCCCTTCCCCTTCACATAGGAAGGCGAGTGATAAATACAAGTATAAAATTCCCTTCTTCAATTCAAGTGCTCTATTATACAAAATTAATTGCATGATTTTTTGACACCATAGTATTGACAATCAATTCTCTTAAAAAAAACAACAGTTTTTTGCCTACCTCTCCCCCTCCCCCCAAATCGAAGGATTCATCATTATCTAGTTCATATTTTCAGACCTCAATTCTCTGCATCCTATGACACCAGTCTCATCAAAATCGGACAATGTTTTTGTGTCAAAGATTTTTCTCATTTCCGGTACCCCAAACCCCCCCTTTGCAAAATTTAGTCACTTTAAAGTCAGTACATCATAATTTTTGTGTTCTGGACTGAATAGAACATGTCCCATTCAATCAGATCAGCAGTTAAAAGTTTATTTCCCCCCCCCCCCCACCCTAATTATTCGTGAGGCGAGTTATAATATTCAAGTATAAAAATTTCTTCTGATATTCAATTGCTCTATTATACAAGAATAATTGCATGATTTATTATTTATTTATTATTTTGCCCCCTTTGCATGATTTATTATTTTGCCCCACTTTGAGAAAGATTCATCTTTTTCTAGTTCATATTTTATGATCTCAATAATATTATTCTGCATCATATGACACCAGTATCAAGTATCATCATAAACAGATAGCATCTCTAGTCAGAACATCTTGGTTTTTGTTTTTAAAATTGAATAGAACTAGGTTATCCCGGGTCGCACGAATGTGCGACTTCATTAAACTTTGTAAAATACATTCCAAATGTAAATTTTCTACATACTGAACGACAGCATTGCCTATGATGATAAGTTTGGACTTAGTTCTACTTATTCTTTTTTTCCCTCTTCTTTTTCTTCTTCTTTTTCTCCTTTTTCTTCTTCATCTTCTTTTTCTACTTCTTAATCTTCTTTTTCTACTTCTTAATCTTCTTTTTCTTCATCTTCTATTTCTTCTTCTTCTTTTTCTTCTGCTTCTTCCACTTCTTCTTTATCTTCTTCTCCTTCTTCTTCTTCTTCCTCTTCTTCTTTTTCTTCTCCTTCTTTTTCTTTTTCTTCTTCTTCTTTTTCTTCTTATTTTCACTCTTCTTTTTATTCTTATTCTTTTTCTTCCTCTTCTTTTTCTCCCTCTTCTTCTTTTTCTTCTTCTTATTTTTCTTATTCTTTTTCATCTTCTTCTTATTCTTTTTCCTCTTCTTCTTCTTCTCCCTCTTTTTCTTCTTCTCCTTCTTCTTTTTCTCCTTTTTCTTCTTCTTTTCTTCTTCTTCCACTTCTTCTTCATCTTCTTCATCTTTTTCTTCTTCTTCCTCTTTTTATTCTTTTTCTCCTTCTTCTTTTTCTTCTTCTTCTTTTTCTTCGTCTTTTCACTCTACTTTTTATTCTTATTCTTTTTCTTCCTCTTCTTTTTCTCCCTCTTCTTCTTTTTCTTCTTCTTCTTATTTTTCTTATTCTTTTTCATCTTCTTCCTCTTCATTTTCTTCTTATTCTTTTTCTCCCTCTTCTTCTTTTTCCTCTTCTTCATCTTTTTCTTCTTCTTCTCCCTCTTTTTCTTCTTCTCCTTCTTCTTTTTCTCCTTTTTCTTCTTCTTCCTCTTCTTTTTCTTCTTCTTCTTCCTCTTCTTTTTCTTCTTTTTTTTATTCTACTTCTTTTTCTCCTTCATTTTCTTCTTCTTTTTCTCCTTCTTTTTACTCTTCTTTTTATTCTTATTCTTCTTCTCCCTCTTCTTCTTTTTCTTCTTCCTCTTCTTCATATTTTTCTTCTTCTTCCTCTTTTTATTCTTTTTCTCCTTTTTCTTTTTCTTCTTCCTCTTCTTCTTTCACTTCTTCTTCCTCTACTTCTTTTTCTTTTTCTTCTCCTTCTTCTTTTTCTTCTTCTTCTTCTCCGACTTCTTCTTCTTTTTCTCCTCTTACTTCTTCTCTTTCTTCTTCTCCTTCGTCTTCTTCATCTTCTCCTCTTCCTCCTCTTTTTTTCCCCTTATTCTTCTTTTCTCTCTCTTTCCTCTCTCTATCTTCCTCTTTATCCTATCCTCCCACCCTCTCTCTCTGAATGAACAATGAAAAATAAACGTTTTGTTTCAAAACAGCTGATCATCAAATCATAAGTTGAAATGTGCAAATTTTCAGCTCACCGATCAAAGCAATGGAAAAAATTGAAACTTTGATCGTTCATTGCTGATGTCCACTCTGATGACTTTATTCAAAATGTAAGACCTTATCAAACATCTACTCGATGAGATCATTCAAATGAGACGTGAACGAACAAAATCGGTCGAGAAACCACGGAGGAGTTGCCATCACAAAAAAACATGTTCGCCTATTTTATATAAAGAAGATTCGTCCCATTGTAATGGGATAAAACGGTCAAAAGTTGGCTTTTCAACAGGAAGCGTTTGTGGACAAAGCAGATTGAAGATACTGTGTGGAGTGAGTGAGCGTGCGTGCGTGCTTGGAGGACTGTAGGAGTGTGTTAGGCTACGCGATGTTGCCAGTTTAATGGATGCTGTAAATATATGAGTTTGAAAATTCAGATATACACGTATATACCAGTGGCGCTACTGGCCAATTCCACTGGTGGCAAAACCGTGAACTAGCAATGTATATTTTCAGACGTATTGATGACTTGTGACCTCTGACACTTTTTAAAAAAAAATCAATTATTCAAATTGGGTTGCAATTTGAGAGATTTAACAAAGCAGGTTCAATTGTAAACATTCTACTGATCATTTACTGAAAATTACAAGCCTTAAAAATTTTTATTTAAAAACAGCTGAAAGATTTATTAAGGATGTACTTACGGCCTCCGTATACGGAGGCTGTAAGTTGGGTGGAGTCCGTAAGTATAGAAAACATGAACATGTACGGAGGCTGTAAGTATAGTGGGATTATATATATATATATATATATATATATATATATATATATATGTGTTTGTTTTTGTAAAATACAAAATTCCATTTCTGGGTGCTACAGCTTAGTTTTACACCGCTTGGCTGATCTTTCTGCAGGCCTCCTTCTCGTTCTGCGACAATGTCGCACCGTCGCCCGTTGTTCTGCTTTGGGGGTGTTTAGGACATGAATATTTTGCTAATAGTAATTAACAGAGTATACTAAAAAAATAATTAGTTTTTGTTTTCAGATTCAATTTTATTTATAAATTCTCATTTCATATTAATAATGTTTCTTTTTGGTAGCATTACCTACCTAAAAGCATGGGAGCATGGCACACTACTTGATTTTGATTACAACCTCAAACTCCATAAATAACCTACGAATGAGATAGCAATTTTCCACGGTTGAAGTGAAAAGAATGGTTTCTCAAAACTGCCAAATAGCACGCGTATATCATGATATGGGTAATGGCATGGCTTGGCCCTGAACATGACATCTGAATAATGAGAAAAAGCCTGGCGGCCTTGGCCGTGACTTGTTAGAACAACATCGCAGGAGAATCAGACTACTTACTACACAACTGCACTACACTACGCAATATTCAATAGCTACTGATTATAGCTTATCAGTTATGTTGTACCCGGTATGTTACTATGTTATAGTATTTGGCGAAATGGCGACAAGTCATTATTTGTCTTTTTGTCTAGAAAATCAACTATTAGTGGCAGGTTAATATAATTTTACTGATTACCAAATCTGTATAATTCATCAATAAATTAACTGAATCAATATTCATTTTATTTTCATAGATTTATGTAAGTGAATTAAAATTTTCAGTCAACAATAACCAATAGCTAGCCTTTGGGCTGTCCAGTACAATAGTACTTAACATGGACTGTCGTTCTAATAACGCTCAAATTGAATGAAATACGTAATAAGAGAGTTTTGGGCAAAACTACGCTAACGATAACGTTGATGCTAATTTGAACACTCTTTGCATCTGCCTGCTCTGAATGTACTAAAGAGCCGGTAGCTGCATAGTGTTAACTGTTCAGGTTGGCAGCGTTGAAGTAGTTTTGCCCAAATTCTCAATTTAATCCAGTCATTTACAGTCAAATAATTTTTGGCCTATTATTTCTCATTATTGTGTGCAACATAAAAATACATATTGGATATTTAAGTAGATTGAATCAAATAATATTAAAACAGAATCAATTTTTACTAGAAACAAGATGACAGGAAAGCAAAGGGCCGTTGGAAAAAATAATAATCTAGGTTTTGTTCACAATGTTGCAAGCGAAGCGAATAAAACTTGCTTGGGGCGTCAGAATTTCGACCATACCACCGTAGTAGAGCCGAGTCGAAACAATACATCATCTTGCCTCCTACTTTTTCTTGAGGCTCGATTCAACTTTACCCAAATCGACTTCCGCACGCGAAGATTCTCGCAGATAAACTGTTGCAGTTTATCCGAAACGTGTGCTTTACTCGATACAACACAATGGGTGCGAAAGAGACAGAAAATCACGATACGGAGCCCTGTCGTGCTTTTACCGGTGGACTCTACCGACACTGAGGCTGGCATCCCACTCTAAATACAGTACGTCGAAACAGTCCGAGACAAAATGTTTCATCGCTAGTTCTTTCAGCCTGAAAACAATTTTTTATTTAAAGGCGGAATAGAGATGAAGATAAAAGATGAGATGACACTAGGAATAAAAAAATTACAAACTTCCAACTCATAGGCTCAATTTATTTGCACAGTCTCCATATTATATGGGAATAAAATTATTTAATAAATTAAAAATTGATTTTACTAAATTTACAGTTAAAATTTTGAAAATATATTTACGAAACTTATTAGTGGATAAATGTTATTATTGTGTCAAAGATTTCATGAATGATGATATTTACTGTACATAGGGTTTGTTATTTTGGCCATTAATTATGAAGAAATTGACGAGGCACCTGTTCTGACAGTGTATACTGTAAAATAGAATGTATACGCCAATAAATGAAATGAAGATGTGAAAGCAACAATTCATTCAGTTGCTTATAATTTTTATAATACACATTATTTAATTTTTTACGCAGCTAAAAGATAAGAAAAATCAAGAGCATCGAGACAGGAGCACGATATGTGAGAAGAAAAAAATGATTGGTAAAAACAACGATTTTAAATAATAATAAATTTGAACTCCCTAATTAAAATTGTTTAAACAGTTTATAAATCGGAATTGAAGTAACACAAATGTTGTCTTGTTTTTCTAAATTGAAAAAAAAACTCATCGCAAGCTGGCTCGTCTCATGCAGTGGACTCACGGAGAAGGGAGGTGGACTGGACGGTCGTAAAGACGACATTATCTAAATGGCGTTTGCCATTTCCAAACAGCATTCATGCAGATTGTAGAAATATTAGTGGCACGAACGAAAACTTTGGCGTACTTCTACTAAAATTTCTTTAGGAAAATGCTGCGAATTAGAGTGGCAATGAAAGTTCACAAAATAAACTCCTACGTAGACCTCCTCATTATGTATAATTGTATATAATGTAATTCAACACCAAAATACAAATTTATTATTTATTATTGATGTTACAGCGTAAGACACATAATTCAGAAATAGCTGACCAAACCGTTTTCTAAAAAGGTATGTTGAAAAGTATGACACTAAAAATATATTTAAAAAAAATGATTCCAGGGGCGTATTTTGGAGGTAAAAAGGTACCCACCCTTCTAGGAAGAGTTGACTATAGAGAATACTACTTCCCAAAGGGACTGGGAACCAGTGAATTATCTATTCTATATCTATGGTACTCAATGAGGATACATTTGTATTTCAAATACATAATTTCGTTTCTTAGCACATGAGTTGGGAGAAAGAGTTGAAAAAGTTTTCTTTAAAGAATCTAAATAATCCACTTTACGTTTTATGTCTTCTTACTTATTCAGTGTTCTAAAAATTATATATTTCATTTGTGAATATGATAGCATTATAGTGAGAATAGCACGGAGATCTATAGAAAGCATTAGTAAGCTTCATCACTGGAAATAGGAGCTATGCAGAAGGGTTGAAAATAATGATTTTTTTCAGTCTGGCTCAAAAGAAAGCGAATGAATCTTGCAATCGAAGCGAGATGATGAATAATTTGACAGGTTAACGGGAGCCGACCAACTCTGTCGCCTAGCAACAGATGAAACGGAACAGGCCAATTGCATAGCACTGCATGGGCAGGGTGGGAAGAGGGGGCAGGTACTGATGCACAATGCACATGCAATTGATTTTGGTAGGTTAGCGCCAGGCCAGGCCACGTTGAGGGCCTAACGTGACGGAGAGAGATAGCGTGGGAGAGAAAGATCGAGATGTTATGCACAGCACAGAGCGGCAACAAGGTCATGGACAGTGTTGCCACATTGTGCACCACTTACACTCTCATCAGGCGTTTCATTTCTCATCACTCAAACTACCGTATCATTATTCCATCTCGCATATTCCCATTTTATTCCAGTAATAATTTTTCTCCCTAACGAATGACGAAGTTCACGTCTATTCCTTCTAAAAAAAATCCGTTCTAAAAAAGCATGCAAGAGAGCAGCCTCAGCAATAGATTGGTAAAGTGAGAATTAGCGTTATCGTTAGCGAAGTTTAGCTCAAATCTCTATTCCATGGAACTCTATTGAACACTATACTACGTTACGCTATGCAAAGTAAGAGTTCATTGGTGACATCAAACAGGCTACTTAGCGCAAACTTTCTCCATTTCTCAGAAAAGACAGAGCATCAAGTACTGGGACCGATAATAATCGATCGACTGTATTTTTACCCAATAACCTATAGTATCATGAATATTAAGAATAGATTAGAGTAATAATATTGATACACACATTTGAGCGTTCGGTGAAGTCGGAGATGAAGGTAGGCTGGACACGAATTGACGGCTGCAATGTGGTTATATAGTAAAGTACGTTTTTATGACAAAAAATGTTAGAAAAGAATTTTTTTTTTGGGATGTGCGTGGGTAATGAGTTGGATGATGGTGATTGATGAGTTGGACCTACAGTTTTAGGTGGGTTACGAACCACCGGAAGTGATTTTACAGCAGAGAACGTGTCTTTTAATCGGTCACCGTTACAAACAGGACCAACGAGAACGCAGCTCATCTCTATCTGATTGAACAGATACCTGCTACAGCTCGCGGCTATCACTTCCCCTAGTTTTAAGCATTGGGTTACAATAAGAATCGAGCTTTTTCTACTATTTCATAAATAGTATGACATCGATCTAGTTTGATTCAATAGACTCACCTGATACTTCAAGGAAACAAAACTTTCTTGGTCCTACATAATTTCCCCCACCATAATTTGCAACTCATCTATTTCTATCACGCTCAGCCCCTTTTCAGTAATAAAACTTGACCGTTTTGTAACGAATCTGGTTCGAAAACTAGAGCCTGAAAGCAAAACTACAATGCTCAAAATAGAAAAGGAAAACAGTAGTAGTATTGGTTGCACTCTAAGCCAGTTGCTAAACAAGTAAATGTCAAACTACTGCATATGAAATAAGGGCGTTACAATAAATGCCTCATGTATAACATATTTTTCTTTGTCTAAGCACAGATAGGGCCTAAATCTATTTGGGCTGGGCTCCACCACCAAGTTTTTAGTCCAGTTCTTTAGGCCGGGTTCACACGAGCTACAATCGCGCGATTGTAGCCAGGGCAATTATTCTGACGGGCAACAGCCTCACCAAAGCAATTACGAATTTGCAGAGCTGTCTCCAACTTTTTTCCTAATACAAATACAAAACAACATAAAAATTTCAGTAAATCAAATTTTTAAAGCCCCATGCTACTGTAATCAGCCTCCTTTATCCAAACCAACTTCAATTAATTTTTCTCCTATCACTGAAATTAACATTTTTATGCTATAAAATAGATCGACCTTCATGGATCACTTGTTATAAAGGCAACTTATGCAGTTCAAACAAACATTCTATAAAAATGTTATTATACATGCTAGAAAAAATCTCAAGTTCCTGCGTATTTACGACAGTGGGCTGAGTACGCTAGAATTAAAAAAAATAATATGTTTTTTGTTGCCAGCTGAGTTAAAAACAGTAATGACTGGCTAAAAGCGCGCGATTCTAGTAGAATCGGCTACAGGCCGGCTACATCGCAGCGAAGTGTAGCTCGTGGGAACTGCACAATCTGATCCTGTGCTCTACTAGAATCGCGCAACTCTCGATAATTGCTCTGGCTACAATCGCGCGTTTGTAGCACGTGTGAACCCGGCCTTACTCGACCTGCAGCACTCAACATTTATGGGTTTCTAATGGGAGTTTCAACATAATTAATGCCCAAGATTGGTGTGCCATGCATCAAAATGCAGTCAACATGCTAACCCCCCCCCCCCCTTTAATTTATTTCTGTTCACGCCACATTAGATTTTGAATTATGAGAAATGGGGAAGCAGCAAAGAAGAATGCTGGTAGAAGCATTCTACTGATACAAGAAGCAAAATACGTAGTTATGAGCAAAAAAGTGATGTGAGATTGATGAGGGGAATGAGACCACGAGGGTGACGAAACAGACGAGAAAAACACAGCTGGTTCTCGTTGTCGCTTTGAAGCTTGCCACCATTATTGTCGGATAAGAACTGAGAGGTAGATTACAGTAAGGGGGAGAAATGTAGAGGAAGGTAGACAGAGAAACAATGAGGTTGCTTTAAATAGAGGGGGGAGGTAGATTACAGTGAGAATGATAAAAAGAGAGGAATAGACAGAGAAAGTGTGATTACAGTAGGAGGGAGGGGAGAAATAAAGAAAGAGCGAGAAGAATGAGAAAAAAAGTCATAAAGTAAATGGAAATCTGGGATTGAAACAAGAAGAGAGATATGAGGAGAATGACTTGCGGGGGAGAAAGAGAAAAGTGGAGGGTGGAGAGAGAGAGAGAGCTCGAAAGTCAAGTCGCTACAACAGAATTCCGGCTTCTTCGTAGTTATTTTTTATGTTGTCTAGTTGCTTCAAGAGATAGCCGAGACAGTCATTTCAGTGACAGGACGGCGTTCTGTGCCACCCCCATGTCTACTGCTTCAACGCGAGATAGCTGAACTGTCAGAGTCAGCGGCTACGTCACAAGAGGAGCGAGAGGACCAAGGTGTTGTGACGACGACAGTCCGCGACGACCACGGTGTGGGGCAACAGGGACAAAGAGAAAAGGAAATAAAAAAGGGGATGCGAAGATGACAGCGTGGCAGCGGGAAAATCTCTCTTCCACTCTGGAGCACTTGCAACTTCATCTACCTCCAAGTGGCATGCCCCACACCGCCACGGTTCTACACTCTCTGACGCGGGGAAAAACAAAATTGTAATAATGAGAGCTCTTCAATTGAATTCTCAGTTTCTAGCATCTGCCCGGCAAGCTCCTCGCCAAGCAAAAATTTGACAACCGGGCCAACTGAGAAGAAAAATCGACCAAGAAGAGCAGATAGTTCTCAATATAATATATATATTATATATATCACTTCTGACCTAACAAACAACACATTCATAATAGAAGCAATGTGTAGAAGCTATAAAAGTAGAAAATATAGTACTGTACGTATATAGTATCGTACTTTACGTACTATACATATTAGTGAAAACATGAACACTTTTTGAACAATTATAAACCAGTGATCCAATTATCAAAAATCAGTGTATAATAAAAATACGGAATACTAAAAAATTAATTAATAAAGTACGATTATTGGAACGTTAACAACTGAAACAGGTATGGAAAAACGATCAAAATTTGCAACAGTAGATTTTTATCCTAAAAATATTTGTAGTTGTAATATTGTAACCTTAAAAGAGAACTACGCATTAATTGACATCAGATATTCAAAGAAAAAAATCATTAAAATGTTTAAAACCAGCAATATTTGAAAACGATTCATTTTTTTGAGATTACATTTATTCCAACTCTCTGTTTATAATAATATTGAAGCTTGAAACTAAGCTATAAGAAACTAAGGAATATGTATTGTACTAAATCTTCAAATTTTGTAATAAGGAAAACCAAGGCCCACTTTTGACGATGTAATAAAATTGATCACTACTCCGAGTTAATAAACTAAATGGGCAGCATATCTGGGAACCAGTTGGTAGGCCTAGGTCTATTTATACAGTATAAACATATTTGCACAATTTCGCAGCTCTGGGGATTATTGAGCATAGTTTTGAAGTCTTCTTTTGAAAAAGATTGTCAACTTTAATAATATTTAGAATTCAAGATAAATTATTCAAGTCATTTATTTATTTCACTTACAATAAAAGATGCAACAGGAGTTAACTCCCAAAACTGCATCTACAGCAAACAAAAATATAACATTATCTTACAATAAAAACAGCATTAATTTTATTTAAAAAAAAATAATAACAAAAAAATACATTACAAAAAAAATGATAATAAAGAAATCGGTGATACAAAATATTAGGATAGTATTAATCAGAAATTAAAACGGAACTAAAGCTTTTTAGACATTTTTTACGGTACTTGCAATAACTATCACTAAATACATCAAGTTGATCTGCGAAAAGGTTAAAAGTGCGCGGAATTCTATTAATGGGTGCAAAGTATTGAATAAGTATTCTGGATCTATTAACACTAAATTTGAATGTAGAACGGCGAGAGATGGTGGATATATAAATATTGAAATTTTGTTGGAGAAAACTAGAGTTGATTTCATTGTTGAAGAGCCTATAAACAAATTCAAATGACTAAATCTCTTCGCATTCTCAACGAATCAGTCTTGAATAATAGCCTCAAAGTATTTGTTGGCAAATCAAAAGGGCAGAGCACGTTATATTTCTTGAAATATAGGAATCTTAAAAATTTATTTTGGATGCATTGAATTGTGTGCACTTCATTGCTTGTATACGGGTTCCAAATCAAACTTCCATACTCAAGTATACTTCGAACTAATATTTTGTACAATATCAATAACGCCTCTACGCTCCTGAAAGATGAACAAGTTCTTATTACAAAACCTAACTGCTGAGAGGCTCTACCGCATATCACACTAATATGCTTTCTGAACTTAAAATCGCTCTCAAAAACAACACCCAAATCCTTAACCGATTCACACCTTTTTAGTAAGACATCATCCAAAGAGTAGGGGAAAGTCAGTGTGTCAGCTTTCAAACTGTATGACACAACCATACACTTGTCAGGATTCATTTTTAATGAATTCAACTTGCACCAGTCACTTAATGAATCAATATCCGATTGTATCAATAAGCAATCTGCTTCATTCTCTATTTTCTTGAACAGCTTTACATCATCTGCATACAATAGACACTTAATATATTTAATACATTCTGGAAGATCATTTATAAATAAAATAAACAATAATGGACCTAAATTAGAACCTTGTGGTACACCTGAGACATTAACATAAGTATATGATTTTATATTATCAATAACTACATACTGTTTTCTGTCTGTCAAGTATGTTCTGAAAAATTGTACAAGATTGTTACTGAAACCGAATGTATGCAGCTTGTGCAACAAAGTCTCATGACACACAGTGTCAACGGCTTTTGAAAAATCAGTGTACACTGCATCCACACTTCCTTTCTGATCCAATACCGAGGACACAACTGTAGAAAACTCTAATAAATTAGTATTGGTAGAACGTTTTGGAATGAATCCATGTTGATATTCACTTAAATCTTGTTTAACATGACAGAATATATTTTTATATATTACCTGCTCAAATATTTTGCAAAAGCAATCAAGAATATGAATAGGCCTAAAATTATTTCTTTCCTATCTCCGGATTTGAATATAGGAGTTATACGCGACGTTATCCATCGTTCAGGGAACGATTAAACCCCATATGCCATACCCTGATATTAGATTTAGTTGATAGCCTGAACGGCGTACAAGATTAAAATGAGATTAATTTCCGCAATGTAAAATTCAGCCGAAGAATTTCATACAACCTTGTACACTTGTAAAATTACCATTTCATTACAGAGTTAATCAGCGTTCCCCAAACAAAAAAGTGCAATTACAACCTCGTTAAAATATGCTCCTATTAACACAAAGAGAATGCTAATTCGCCATTATTACCATGTAGTGTTGTTTTAGGAGATTAGGCTGACCGGATATAAGTAACACAATAAATTAGATAGATGGGTGATGCGTTTAGTTTGCTCTCAACTAGCATAAATATAAAAACGTGAATAATCATATGATAGTAGTGAATAGTCGCTATAGTACTTTCTACAGTCTACACTGTACTTGTTGGTAATGATCCAATTGTTTTCATTACTAGCTGTAATTATTTTTACCTATTTAAACGAAGTTGAGACCGAAATTGGGTTTAATATTCCTGGGACATACAGAAGCATAAATATAATTTTGTACATCACTCTCAAAACTACTTCAGCCTTTCACACACATTTTCCAATAAGTTCACAATTTATTGAATGCTTTGTGAAGTGTGCAGTGTATTTTGATTTTTTTGTAGAAGTTGATACTGAAATTAAAACTAATTTTTAGCTGAATAAAAATTGTTTATGTTTGTATAAATAAATGTTGATGATGCTGATGATGATGAAAAGTATCTCAACTATGCATCTTCTATTATATTGGGAGCTCAAGTTGTATTTTAGTGAAAAAGCCAAACTCCATTGTACACTTCAACAATATTTGTTGTCAGCTGGAATTGACTATAACTATAGGTTATGCAATTTCTATACAATCATGATAGGTTGTTAGGTAGCAGGTCGATCTCTGCCGTTATTCGCTTACTGTTTTCAGTTTATTTCTGGCTGATCTGTCAGACACCTCTTTTATCCAGGATATGGCTCATGTATGTGTTTGTGTGTGTGCACGCGCGCGCAAAATGACCTTTCATCAACACTGAATTTTCAGCCGTTGCCACATCATTGTTTAAGCCTCACGGTTGTTGAGTTAGTGAGCATTCTATTGGTTCATGGTGCTTGTGTGCATTGAAAAGTGAGAAATATAGAGAGAGAAAGTATAAGAGAGAAGAGAGAGTTAGTGTATATGTATGTAAGAGAGAGAGAGAGAGAGTTAGTGGTGATGAAAGAGTGACAGAGAGTAATTAAAATATTGGTGAGGGATGATAGAAACAAAAGCATATTATATAGGTTGGAAAGAGCAATAGGCTACGCCAAGAGTGGGTCGAATTGTCTGTGGGAGAATCTCACTCTTGCGTTTTGCATTTCCGTTCGTTTCCCACCTGAGTTAACCCCCCCCCCCCTTCCAGGAAACCCAACACATGAATCCAGCAGCAGTTATTGGCTGTTTTGTTTCAAGAGTAGAACTTTCGGACGTTCTGTTGTACTGGCTTTACGCCCCCCCCCCCCCCCCAACAACAACTTTCACGACTATAGTGGGTTTTTTGTTGTAATGTAGATGCGGCATGAACTTTTGATGTTCCCCCCCCCCACACTCATAACACCATTTCGGCCCTCTACCCCCCTACCATACAACCACGAACTAACCAACCAACGAGAACTGCTTCGCATTTGAATAATTGGAGCTTAATTATAGGTCGACAGTTAACTTTATTAAACCAGGCTTTTTGGACAAAGCATGCCGTCAAGGGCATTATCAAAAATATCGCGTTCGCTTTTTCCTCAACAGCTGAAATTGAACAGCGTATCAACAAGCATTGCGTGACGAAATAGAGAGCGCATCTCGAAAACTTCAAATTGAGAACTTCCTCATTGATACAAATATAACTAATTGATAGATAACTAATTTCCACTTGAAATGATGTACTGAATCAATATCCACAAAGAACCGATATGATCAATTAGATTCCGTTCCAACTAACCAGAACGCTGCACATGATTTATGGGTTCTCCTACCTAAATCTGACATGTTTTTGACCTGGGCTTCGCGTTTGTATTGGATTCAAGGCATATGTTGGATTCAAACTCAAGTTTAATAAAAAACTCATATCCAGAGCAATAATAGCCACAAGACACTAACATCTTAAGCATTGTTTTGAAATTGGGATTGTACTCCCTTTAACAAGAAGTGTAGCCTACTCTATTTCAGTAGTAGCCTACCCTATAGTATTAGTAATCTAGTAGTATGCCTACTCTATTTTGTTCAACTCACTTTTGTAAAGATCAACTTTTCTCACCTTTAAACTCATTCTTGTAGAATAAAAGAGTCCAGGACTACCCCCTCGGGAAATTTTTGAAAAATCATTCCTATAAAACACAATTTTAAGCGATTCTTGAATTGAATCCATCCATTTTAACGTACATTATGGGTCTAACTGCATCTTATCTACTGCTGGGTCATCGCCTATAACACCCAAACCTCCGCTTGAATACGCCTAGACCCAGAGAGAATAGAATAGTAGAGAGTATTACTATTATTCTCTCTGCCAAGGTGACTGGCATTTGACTGAATCCACGCTCGATGCTCGCACTCGACAGAGCTGCAAGGGATAAACTTAGAGCAGTTTTACGGGGACATTAACGGATACAGACTACTAAGAAGCAATTAAAACTGCGTTATGTTATGACATAAATTAAAAAAAATATTTTATTTTGGGACGAAAATAATAACTGAATGATACAAATTTTATTGTTCTGAATATATATTTTTCTGAAAAAAGAACAGTGTAGAAACGCCGCTTCCACAAATTCCCGCTCAACTACACGCCTGGTAATATAGTAAATTAGTATCAAAATGCCAGGATATCCTTCCCTGTTAATTTCATGAAATACCGTAGACTGAAAATGCAAACTTCGTGTTCCGCCAAATATCTGAATCCAAATCGTAACATAAAATAATGAGAATGAGAAAATTCATGAACGATTGTAGACTGTAGGGGGTCAATAAATAAAAACCGGTTAGTCTAAAGTAGCCTATTGATAACCATGGAGACAAGAATATCTCTCAAGGTATACAAGAGATATCCTCCAAGATTGATTTCATACTGAAAACATTTAGTTACCTTTGCCTACAGCGAAACTCAAGCTTCCAATTTGTAATCAGTCAAGAAGTCTATCAGGTAAGAAGTCCAGTAACTTACCTGTGAACAAAATGATAAAAATCAATACATAATATGTGAAATTTCTTGTTTGATATCGAGCCGCTATTCATCATTTCCTACATATTTATATGAATAGTTAAATAAAAGTTTCTGAATTATAATTGTAAATAAGTCATTTCAACCTCCGTACCAAGTCAAGACCAAACTTAAATTTAATAAGCTAGCAAAATCATCACAGAGAAAAATTAAATTTGAATAATGGAGTAGGCAACAATAAGGTTGACTATCTTCACGTAAATGTATGCGACAAACAACTAATACCAATGTGAAATTATTTAGTAAATGCCTATCAGAGCAGGAAATTATGCACATGACTAGAATACAGTATAATTCGGATAATTCAGAGATAATATTGCCAGTGAGAGGTCTACAGCCTATTTGCATTTCTTGAATAATTCAAAGAGCCGTCCGCATACGTATAAAGAAAACATAATTCAAAATTACAGCATTTACGATCAAGCAAACAATTTGAATTCATTTTTAATCACATATCTAATGGATGACCTGACTGATAATATCCAGTTTACGACTGATTATCAGCCACCCAATAAATTTACGAAATGTTGAAAGTACCTATTAAAAATGCAAAATGATAATCAATGTGGTCGGGTTGAGCTAAGTTTAAAATTATAATGACAAGCAGAGAATTTACATAGTTTCAGTGTCCAAGCTACAAAAAAAATATATGATACAGAAATAGAGTTAATTTACCAATTATTAAAACTTAGCACAACACTCTACTATTACACTCAATTTTATGAAAATGTTTTGTAATAATTTATACAAATTTATAAATATATGATAAGAGCAAACCAAATGCCAGACATGATTACGGTATAGCAGAAAGTGGTGATCTGTAGAAAGAAGCTTAGAATCGAAGTTGATGGACAAATTGGTTACAAGTAAATAGCACAACCAATAGAAATTGTAAAAAAAGAAGAAGCAAACCCAATTAATGAAAATTCAATTGAATAATATAATTCTTTTCAAATAATAGACCTGATCTCTTAGTATAGAATACTGTTGAAATCAACTCCATAGACTACAAAAAGGAGACATTTATTTTGTCTTCCAATTTTGGATAAGTTGAAAATTCTAGTGCGATGTTGGACTAGTATCTTTATATAAAATAGGCGAACATGTTTTTTTGTGATGACAACTCCTCCGTGGTTTCTCGACCGATTTTGTTCGTTCACGTCTCATTTGAAAGATCTCATCGAGTAGATGTTTGATAAGGTCTTACATTTTGCAAAAGTTCATCGTGGACATGAGGAATGAACGAGGGTGGGAGGATAGAATAAAGAAGAAGAGAGAGAGAAAAGAAGAAGAAGGGGAAGAAGAAAGAGAAGGAAGAGGAGAAGATGAAGAAGAGGAGAAAAAGAAGGGGAAGAAAAAGAAGAAGAAGAAGAAGAAGAAGAAGAAGAAGAAGAAGAAGGAGAAAAAGATAAGGAAGAAAAAGGAGAAAAAGAATAAGAATAAAAAGAAGAGGAAAAAGAAGAAGAAGAAAAAGAAGGAGAATAAGAAAAAGAAGAAGAAGAAAAAGAAGGAGATTAAGAAAAGAAGAAGAAAAAGAAGAAGTGGAAGACGCAGAAGAGGAAGAAGAAAAAGAAGAAGAAATAGGGAACGAAAAAGAAGATGAAGAAGAAAAAGAAGATTAAGAAGAAGAAAAAGAAGATGGAGAAGAAGAAAAAGAAGAAGTAGAAGAAGTTGTGAAAAAGAAGGAGAAGAAGAAGAAGAAGAATTAAAGTTCAGTGTGTAGAAAATCTATATTTGGAATGTATTTTACAAAGTTTAATAAAGACGCACATTCGTGCGACCCGGGATAACCTAGTTTGCATAAAATATAGGAATAATATTTATTCTATTCAGAATCAATGATGAAATGAAAAGCCTAGCCTCCCTCGAAGGAAATCCACTCCATTCAGAGGAGTTATGGGTGGTTATAATAGTATAATAATATGGGAGTTATAATAGTTAATATAATACACCAATATACTAATATAATATACCAGTATAATACTCCAAATATTCTACAAAAATTACCTAATGTAAGATTACACTACTTAAAAACAACGGAAGAGATTTTACAATAAATAGATAAGTAGGCCTACTTCTAATTGCCAAAAATAAATAAATAAAAATAAGAATCAATGACCCAACACCAAGAGAATGTTATAAATTAATGGATTGGGTTATAAATTGAAAAAGGGAAATAGAATTACAATAATAATAGAAATAATAAAAGAATATTTAGCCTGAGCATACTGCAATCTCAGAATATAGGTAATACAAATTAATGAGCTCATTGACACCAACCTATTCAATGCATCACCAGTTAAAATTTATTGTGGTACTTCTTAGCCAGAGAAAAATGTTTTTCTTCAGTCTAGGAGGACTGTCGAGTAAGAAAGATTGGGGAATAATGTTAACTAAATAGTTGCAAATGTAGCTGAATTGTCTCCTGCACACCATCAAGTTTGTCTGAGTCAGATTTGAAGTTAAAGTAATTTGTCGTGTATTGTATGGATTATGACGGATAGTGAAACGGTTTTTGTTTTTGTTAATGAAAATGATCAGATTTTTTATAAACAGTTGCCTTATAGTGAGGATATTAGCTGATCTACCACAAAGCGAACTGATGTGGTAGTCCCATCTTAGGTGATGGTCAATTGTAACGCCTAGATATTCAACAGCCTTCAAATTTTCTAATTCAGGACAATCGCAAAGAGCTTCTGAGTTGTTAAGTGCAACACAATTGATTTTATGGATATGCAATTGTATGCGGGATGAGTTGGTAGCGTTGAAGCATTCGGTGTAAAAGTAAGAAATGAGGATTTTCTATGATTCAAGGTAAGCATATGACCGTCAAGCCAGGCTTTGATGTCAGCTAAACCTCGTTCAGCTGCTGAAATTGTGTCCTTCCATGAATCACCAGAAAATATTAAAGTGGTGTCATCAGCAAAAGAGATTGCTTGCCCATTTCTTATATTTATTTTCAAGAGATCATTGATGTAAATCAAGAAAAGAATTGGAGAGAGGACTGTACCTTGAGGCAAACCGTAATCATAGAGTCGTTTGATGCTAGTTTTGTTATTCAGAGAGAGCGTCTGGGTTCTTCCTTCAAGATAGCTAGAAAACAATCTCAGCGGCAAACCTCTAATTCCAAGATCCTCCAGCTTCAGGAGAAGTTTTTTATGTGGAATTGTATCAAACGCTTTCGTAAGATCCATAAATACAGCCATAGATTTTTTTGTTCTACTGAAATTCATTATTTCGTTAACCAGAAAGGAAATTGCGTCCTCAGTACTCTTGCCCTCTTGAAAGCCAAATTGGTTCTTGTGTATAATATCAAATCTATTTAAATACATTAGCAAGCGTTTCTTTATTAATTTTTCCATTATTTTTGAGAAGCTACTTAATAGACTTATTGGACGATACTTGCTTGGATTATTTGTATCACCATTTTTAAGTAAGGGAATTATTTTTGCCACCTTAAATTCCATTGGAAAGTAACCATGTTCAAACAATTTATTTATAATTATTTCAAGTGGTTTAGCTATGAAATTTGCAATTCTTTTTAAACATAAATTATTTATATTATTGACTCCTGGGGATGCATTAGTTTTTAAGGATTGAATTACCTGGATAATTTCCTCTTGATTTGTTGGAAAAAGAAAGAAGGAGTTTTGGAAGCTGATATGAGTAGTCCTAGGGTTATGGTTGGTTAAGTTTGGGTTATCAGAACAAAATGTTTCAGCTAAATTCTTTCCTACTAACGCAAAATGATTATTTAATGTTTCTGGGTCGATGTCAGGACTAATAGTCTTTTTTTGAACTTCCAGTAAACTATTAATAGTATCCCATGTCTTTCTTGCGTTTCCTTTATATTTTGCATCAGTTTATTTTTGTAATATTCAAATTTAGTTTCTTTCAGTATTCTGTTTAATTCGATTCTATAGTGGGTATAATTTTCCTTGAGTACTGTATTAAAAGGTTGCCTAGACAATTTTCTGTGCATTTTGTTTCTGGTCTGTATAGATCTCATCAACCCAGGAGTAATCCAATCTTTCAGTGGTGTATTCTTATGTGTTCTTTTGATGTACGAGGTGGAGTCTTTAATGTGAGAGATGAATTTATTTTCAAAGGAGGGTATTAGTTTGCAGATATCAATATTGTTTACTACTTCTTCCCAACTCTCTTCTTCGAGTTTACGGATAAGTTTTTCAAAATTAATTTTCTCAATGATTACTGGAGTTTTAACTGGTGTATTCCTAGATCTTAATTGTCCTAAGTGAAGACTGACACAAAAGTGATCAGTTATATCTGTTTTTATAATGGTACCCGTAATGCTATCTGCGTCAAACGTGTTGTTCTTGAAAAATATGTGGTCTATACAGGTTCTAGAACTATTTTCTCTCTAGTTGTTTTGTTAATATTGAATATATTACATATCTATATGTTTTGTTCTCATTTGAAGAGTATTCTGTAAGGCTACAATTTGGACAATTGAATGGATAATAAAACATTAAACTTTAATCAGGATAAATATACTACATCTGGATAAAAAAGCTCACGAATTCCCTAAAATTACCTAATTTCAATGAACAAAATCCTCACCACTCAAAACTCGGTGTGGCGGGTCTTTGCTTCTTTGAGCGGGAGAAATCGATATAGGTCCGTGCCGCCAGTATTTAGAAACGTGTTGCTATCGCTTTTGTTGTGTGTTGCAATTGCACTTATCGCAGTCATTCAATCAATTCGAATGGTCGTTGCAGTTCACCTGCGCCAGCGACCTTCTAATTGAAGTGCAAAGAGAATTATTTGAATAATGTTGCCCGGAAAAGTGAGAATTTATAGGGCAGAGTGGACAGATGGAGAGAGGAAAGGGCATTTATTATACACCATTCGTTTCTGGCAGGTGGGAGAGAGGGAAGGGAGGGGTGAGCAAGGTACCCGGCACTGCCTTCTGTATAGCGTGTTCACTGGCCATTAATGGACGAAACTGGCAGCGCATATAGTATGTATTACATTATTTTGGAAGAGAAAAAAATAGATTGCGATTAGGCCGTGACAAGAAATGTTTCCGCCATTCTATCAATGGATTCCGTAAACAGAAGCCATGAATAAAGTACAAGAAAACATTTACAATAATTGATGCCTTCGCCAAAAAAAAGGGGTAATTTAGAACATAAGAAACACATTTAGAAAAAAAAATATAGTTCGTGATAAAAGGCCAGTGTGATCAGTCTTGATTATGAAGATCCTGTTTTAGTAACATTGCTGAATGATACCTCGAGTGTTCCGCTATCAATTAACATGGATTTTGTGCAAAACTAAGTTAACGATAACGCTAATTCTAACCTGGCTGCTCCTATCTCACTTTGCTCTATAGCATCTTGCATTTAGAGCAGGCAGCTTATCGTTAATGTAGTTTTTCCCAAACTCTCTATTATAGGGCCTAATAATTAACTCACGATAAAAAAGAGAGTTTTACTAAAGGAGATGATTACTACGTCTGCTGGTATGATACCCCGTTGGTTGTTTAATTCTACGTATAAGATAATAAAATAAAGATGTCAGGCTTAGCCCAGAATCGAACACGGGACCAAAACAATTGCGTGGACAGATATTCTCAAGCTGTAAATCACAGTAAAGGATAACAAATTTGAACTAATTTGAATCGCTTCATGCAAAATGGGCATCATTCCAAAAACCAAATTTTTGGCAATCTTGAAAAAGCTTATTTACAAGACAATTAATCTATAGAAACCTCAAATTCATGTATGGAATTGTCATTATTATCTTTGTAACAGTTTCAAAACAGAAACAAATATATACAGTATATATAATTTGGAATTAATTGAATAAAATTTTGGACGAAGCGATAAATTTGTGCTCCATTTAGATCTAAAAAGGTTAATACTACTGATAGCGTTTAGCGAGCTGCAGCTTCTTGTGGTGGACATAAAAGAAGATATTTGACTTAAATATGACATAAATTGACACATATTGACATAAATATGCAGCCTGTAAATTAGAAAAAATGAAAATACCAAAATATTCCCTCCACAACTCCCTCAGGGTCAAAGAACCTAAGAAAGATTTATACCATTGTACAGAGCGAATGCAAGACTATAAACATGGAAGCGGAGTCATGCTTTTTTGATGATTTTTTAGAAAAACATCGAGGCTGACGGAGAATTAGCTTTACGAATAAAGGATAAAAATTAATTTTTCAGCTGTAAACCGATAAAATATGAAAAAGTAGAGCGACAGCTAAGGGAATTGAATCTGAAATGTTTATTTTGTACTTAAATTATTTAGAAGCGTACAAATTTCACGGGAAAACACCAGGATTTTTTCTTCCGGTTTCCGCTTTACTGCTACATAGTAGAGCTGCAAGTAAATGAATAAAGTATCTAGATAGTCTGTGAAATAATGGAAGTAGGGTAAGTTGGGGGTTCACAAAATTCATGAAATTGATTTGTATAGGAGCTTAATAGCTCACAAAAACATAAATCCCTTCTTTTTCCTGAACTTACACAATCCACCACGAATGTGTGTTTCAAATAGAATTTTATTTTATAACTCGTATATTTTTTAGTTTCTCTTGAAAATGTACACAGCCAGATGTCAGTTTCTGAAAGTTTTTGTGGTTCAAGGTTTCAGATAAACAAATTAAGTAAATCTTTGTAATAATTTATTACGAACAAGTTTATCTTATGCTAGTGTCTGCCAAATTACTCTTAGTTATAATTTTCTTGATTGATTTATGATTAATGATTTGTAAAAACATTCTTATATTTATTTTTATGTTTTAATTCTAAGTTGCAGATATTTCTGCTTGTATGAACTATTCATTTTGGCAATAAAAATATTCAATTAAAAAAAAAATCAATTCAAAGTCGAGTAATAGAAAATGTTAGGGGAAGATAGCACAAAAAATTTTAATTTTCAAATTATTATTATTATTAGAATTATCACCCCATGGTTTACCCATATCAATAGTTACCCAATATCACACTCAATATCACCAATAGTTTACAATACCTAAAAGCTATTATTCCAAGATATGCTCGAGTTATCAAAACAACATTCATTCACAAGGTCTTTTAGTACCAGCAACTGAATCACAAATTAATTCGTACTGATCTAATAGGTTCCATCTTCCATGCACTCGGGGAAGTGCAAATGTTAATCAATTAATTGCCAGCTAGTTGGTAGGCAATCAGCGATACTTAGATATGAAACTGCACGATATTATTTACTGAACTATTCATTAGGCAACGGTAAATTGAAACTGAGGAGACCAGGTGATACGACGAGGGTGGTGGCAATCGTTGAGCATCGACATCGACATGCCTCGCATGCGGTAATCATCACTATAAACTTCCACACGCGCAGCAGCGCGCACTCGCTTACACCAACGGTTTAATATTCATTCGAAGTTAATTTCTGAACGTCGACCGACCGAACAGTTTGCCAGATTCATGTAATCTCATTGCCAAGTTTACTGTGTTCTTTGATCCGATAGACTTAATGCAGTGCAAGCCCGATGAGCAGCATCATGCATCTGCATATTGCAGCAGACTAGGGTCATTCTGCTCTAAACACCCTCAAGCCATCTAAGAGGAAACGGACATTTAGAAATGTTTTACGCGATAAAAGGTTGCACCACACTGGAGAGTCAAGTAATAAACGTAAACCATTTCTATAGAAATTACTCACACTCATTGCATACCTTACAAACCCAGGAATCACACCTAACAAACTGATCTCTTTTACAAACTGACAAATTAATTTCCTATTTTATGTCCGATGATGGTTACATGAGTCTGAGACTTGTGCGTGGATAATGAGGATGAACGGGAATAGAATCTGTGACCGCAGAGACAACGCAGCGCGATAGAGATTCTATTTATTTAATATTATAAGCATCGACTACACTGTCTGATAATTGCTGTGCATTACCCCGATCGGAGTGGCCGTAGCCGAGTGGCCGTAGCCGAGTGGCCGTAGCCGAGTGGGTTAAGTGCTGGTTTGCTAGCCCAAAGGTCCCGGGTTCGATCCCAGTTCTGACCGAAAGTTTTTACCTCAGGCCACTCCCGTGTTTCGGAGGACACGTTAAGCTGTCGGTCCCGGCTGCCTAAAAAACAGTCGTTAAGTCACGTCAGAGGCCCTGAACTGATTCAGGTGCGACCTGATAACTCTGACACCAGACCTGAGCCAGCCAGGTCACACGATATTATTATTATTATTATTACCCCGATCGATAGATTCCTACCACAAATCCTCCTTCACAAAATAATGTAATGCTGCCAAAATTGAATTTTCAAATAATTTCAAGGTTTTAAAAATATATTATTGTTATTGTTTCTGGGCTGCAAAAATATCACACTAGCTAAATGAAAGTTTACACTAAAAGAGCTACAGTCTTTTTCATCCTTCTTTTCAACGTGACCAACCTTGGTTGGTTGGTTCAAAGTAGTTCAAATATTTCATTAAACATCGTTCTCATGTCTATAATACATTATTGTGGGGTGGGAAGTTAATGAAATCCACCAGTCGATGGGGGGTCCGGAGTCCCTCCTTCGGAAATTTTTTCATATTTATCATTTTGTGCATTATAAAGTACCTCATTTTTACTTTGATATTTCCATGGAAGCAATTGTTAATTCAAATGAAATATATCTTCGATCCTGAAGAGTCAGTGACAGACACCAGTCGAAAATTGTCACATTGCTCACTAAACTGCACATGCCACGGCAGAGTAAGAGTACCAGAATAACATTGTATATTTTTCGCGATTCCCATGACAAACTCTTGTGCTAAATTTTGTGCTAAAGGTTTATTTTTGAAAAACTGTAAAATTTTATCTGTTATAAGTTATTAGTTTTGTGAAAGATGACAACATTTCGGGGGGGGGGGGATGTACCCCTCCCCACTGGCAACGCCGCTGAGTAGAAGCATTGAATATGGATTTTATTTATTAAAATTATAATGCAAGAGTTGATAATTATTAATAAAGAAATGTTTATACTGTATTAATTAATAATATTCATGGTTGATTCTATTCTGCATATATTTTATCATAATTCTATTGAACCATCAATGCGACAATCCATGACAATTAATAATTCATTAATGTAATTCAAAAACAAGAATACATAATCCATCAATTTGAAACATTGTTAAGTCATAAATTATCCACACCATGAAGAAAAAAAACAAACGTTGGAGTTACCGCGCTCACACGTTACCTATGAGCTATGCGTGATGAAAATTACCGATAAGTATGTCACGTGATCCATAAAGACACAGCTGAAATAATATAAGGAGCCGACTCATTTCATGAGGCACAAAGTTGCGCTCAGCTCTTTCCCGTACCGCCACCACTCTCTGACTTAGTTTCTTTCAATTTTTATTAACTGCACGATAAGGTAAACGACCAGCTTACTAGCCTCTCCAGGATGATGGCAGAGAATATTAGTGCATGCACTAGTTGAACCATTTTACAAGACAGACAGATTACAGGGTAGACAGAATAATAATCTTTATCTTGTGCAAAAGGCACTGATTTACAAATTGAAAAACACAGACTGGGGAGTGAACTGTATCAAGGACAATAACTCAGCAATTTGTGTACAGGTTCTCTCTCAGGTTGCATATATTAAGCATGTACAGGACTGTCTATTCGCCAGTATTGCAAGGGTTGAAAAGGATCATCCTCAACCAAACACACCATAAAAACATTCAATACTCATTGATCAATGTACTGATCTAACATTCTACGTCAAATATATGGTCAATCTATACAAAATGAAGTTGAAAATCATATTCTTTTCATCATTTTTCTGAAGATTTTTTCATACATGTTTATCTCCAAGTTTTGAATTAGGAATAAAATGACCCCCAAAAGGAATTTATCCATTTAACCCAATAGAAATCCCACTGTAAAGTAGCTACGTTCGATGGTAATCATTCATTCAAATAGCCTGCGCTTAGATGGGTGACCGAGCTGCTATGAATTGATGTTATCAGCTTCATTATCACTTACACGGTGGTTTGGAACCCACCTAAATCTGTAGGGCCGCCATGTTTCCCATAACTTGGCTCAAACGGCGATGTGGAACTATTCCTGTCTCTCCACCAATAAAAAAGTTCGGTTACTTTTTACAACAAATATATTGCATTCTGCGAATGAAACATACACATTTTCAATAATTAGTACATTCTACGCTGCTGAAACTTCAGTGAAACAATTTTAAATAATAATAATAATAATAATAATAATCATCTTTATTTCCGCAAATACAAACAAGCAAAAAAAAAAAAAAAATACGATACACAGGAAAAAAATTATACATGATAAAAAATAATAATTATTATAAAAGTAAATTATTTTAGTATAATTATAACAATCAATTTCATATGGTGTTCAACCAAAAAGTCAAAGAAAAACATGAAATCATCGTACTACCAATGAATGTTCATTTTATATACATTGTATTTTTGAACGAAAGTTTATTTGGTGCACATTGTATTTTTAATAAGAAATGAAGCACAACTCTCGAACGTCGTATGAAAAATACTGCAGCTTACATTTAAAATGTCTCATCTTTTTGGCGCTTGGCAAGTAAAGTTGGACGTAGCAACTGTTAAAACTGGATGCTAGCTGAACGAAAACGAATTGCGAGTTGATTTTCAATTATAAGATGTGTTTGTTCAGTATACCAATGTGATTCACTGTTCATTCTCGTCCACACAGCTTTCTCGTTTATAAAAAAAACGTCCTCAAACTGTGCGTATAACAGTTGATAGTCTATTTATGAAATTGAAGAGAAATATCACTTGCAGACATTTTAAAATTATTCTAGACCATTCAATTGCACGGGATGGCAAATTAAAAAATGAAGATGAACTGAAGTATTTAGCCTATTTGTTTTCTCATTTACAATACCGTACAAGATACTGTATAATAATAAGAAAAAGCTTTTGAAAAAACTGTGTTTTCAGCATTTTCTATTAATAATTCCAAAATTCATTACTTCCTCATAAAACCATTATTTAATGATCAAGTACAAAATTTCAATTTTTTATTAGATAATATAATAAAGACTTCATCATATCGCTGAAAGGATAAACATTGCTTTTGACAATTAAATTTTTTTCAGTAATTTACGAAACATTCTATTGGATTCCAATCAAATTTAATTTACTGACAACTCTATAAAACATTTTTTCGTCATTCAATTAAATTTGAATGTGCAAACAAATATTTTAATGAAATTTTAGGTATAAAGCATCTTTAAAAAGGAGTTGTATCACTTTTTAAGCTTTTGTTAAGTAAACTCTACCCGTTTACTTTGTTGAGGGATGGGGGCACCTATAGGCCTATATAACTTATAATATAAATATATATATAATATGCTTTTATCTATAAAATAATTTTTTTTTGAAAAAGCATCTTGGTCTTTTTCACTTGTTTTTATATCACAAGTGATTATTAGAACTTTACATCTATTTTAATTATTGTTGATTCGTAAAGCCAATCTATTTCACAATCGCTCATCTCAAGACGGACTGAAAAATTAAATCCAGTACCTTTGAACCAGTTTATCGCTTATTTCAAGGAGTTCGCCTAACCTATTTATTGAAATAGCTCGAACCACAAATGATCCGGATTCAACGAGGTGGCATGCGGACCAACGAACCCATAAGACCAACTTGGTCTTATGTGTTCGCTGATGCGGACCAACGTGTGTCACCCGACATAATACACCAGAATATTGTAAGAAATTTTACAAATAATTAATATAAATCTATTTAAAACCATACAACAGTGTCTTCGCAAGCACCTTAGTTTTAAACACATATACTTTCTAACCTGGAGTAGAACCCTCCCCCTCAAAAAAAAATTCAAACCAATATACTTTCAAACCTGGAGTAGAACCCTCCTCCACCAACTAAAATAATCTTTAAAAAACACAACGCAATCTATCCCTACAATTTAAAAAAAAAAAAAACAAATTACTTCCAAGTCTGGAGTATTACTCCAAATATATCAAAAAAAAAATTAACATAACGCAATCTATTCTATACTTCAACTTATAAACTGGAGTAGAAACCCATAAAAATTCAAACCTAACCCAAACCTCAAATCCAAATTAAACCACAACCACGCACATTCCAAACTGGAGTAGAAATCCCCAAAAAATTCAAAATTTAAATCCAAACCTAACCCAACACAAATTCCAACATAAACTAATTTAAAATCTGGAGTAGAAGCAAAAAAATTTAACTCAACCAAACCTAACTTTCAAACTAACCCACAACTATTCTTTCAATTCTGGAGTAGAAGCCCCATATTATCCTCTACTCCCATTTACTTGGAATAATTGATAAAAATTTCGGAAATTCAAACAGAAGTGCGGCCTTTACATGACCTCAAGTTACCGTCTACGCACTTTTAAACCGTGTACCTCATTTTAAACCCTCAAAAGTTTCTCAGGATGCAAAAGTATGTCTGAAACTTCAACAAGAAAAGCGAGAGTGAAATTCAAAATAGGCACAATACCAACTTGAATTAGCCGGAGGGAGGGGGGGGGGGGGTGTTAACAATCCGCTCCAATTACTGAAAGCAAAAATATAAAGAAGACAATGTTGTCACCTCAATAATTATGGTTCATGTAGCTCTCAGAGGGTGAACTTTGGAGATTATATCTCCCCTCCTCCCTCCTCTGCTGATAACTACCGGAAGAGATCGTAGATGATCAAGAGAAGAGTTTTTGGAATTAAAAATGCAAATAAAAAGGCGTGGCAATCTTGGACGGCTGTCTACGGTGTGACATGCATACAACGAGTGAGAGGCGCAAAAAAAGGAGCGAAAAGACGAGCGAGAAAGGAGGTTTGGCAAGAGTACGGTCCCAGTCCCAGCGCGAAATCAATTAAGATACAAACTTCATCGTGGAGCATAGCGAGACAACTTCATAGAACTTTGGCTATACACTCGAAATATATATAGCTATACAAGTGAGGGTAGTAGAAGCACCAGACACCAGTGTACGTGGTGTTGGTGTTCGTGCTGTTCTTCACTTTTAATAATAAATTACCGTTCTGCATCCTGAAAGTATAACAAGTTGGTTGTAAATCGCTGGTGGTGAATTTATCGCGGCCCATTCAATATGCACGGGGTCACAGTCCCAGACGATTTCTGCTGCAGCAATTCCCTGTTACGTAATACAGGCGCTGATCAGAACTGGCTCCCATTAAAATTTGATAGGGATTTAAAATTCAACAGGAATGCGAAAACTTTACTATTGTCAATACAACCGTACCAGGGAATTAGTTTGAAAGATTTTAAAAATTGGATAGATGGGAAAATTAATTGACAAAAAAATACAAATGAGAGATGAACTTGAATCGCTAGAACGATCGTTGCTCAGACAGCAAAAAGAATTAATTTTCTCAAATTAAAAGTGCATCATAGGAAAAATATTTTCCAAAGACAAGTAGAGAAGCAATAATAATAAATATTAAACATAAAAAATCGAATAAATGCAAATTGTATGCCAATTTTGAAAAACATATCAATTTCCTTCAATCCATTTGACAATATTGGATAAATAAATAAGCTATTTCCATCAAGTTTGTTGCTTCTGTAGTACACAACAAACTACAGCCCACACTTTATACTAATACAAAAGTAAAATCTGCAATACTATATATCTTACATTTCAAAGTTATATTTACAGTATTCAGGAAATCACTAGGACATGTAATGTTCTGGAACAAGCGAATGCATGTTTGGGAATGTATGGAGTTTGGTGTGTGGGTTGCAAAAAATCAATTATAATGCCAAGAATGTTATTAACATTCGTTCTAAAGCCCCCATAAATTAATCAACGATCTAATCAAAAGTCATTTCATATTTCTGTACACATATCAAATTAAGAAATTGTCCAATAATAAAAATTAGCATTGAAATGAAAACGATAGTACCGCTCCAATATGAGACAAATAAAACACAAATAGGTACTTGTTATAAATTCACAGACCATACAAATAACACCAGGTCCCACTTCGGGAGTTTTGGTGGGTCACAAATGGGTTTTGTTGACCTTTTTTTTTTAGTAAGATTGCCCTTCCTTCCTACCCCTTCTCCTTTAAATTGTAGATTTTGGGGGTGTCATGACCCCCTTGAATACAACATTAACATTTCTATTAAATTCGCAATTGAAGTTGATCCAGTGAATTATTATTATTATTTTCTCATATCCTACCACGCACGTTACAATAGCATAATGCACGTGACAACGTACCTTACCTGGGTAGAACATCATATTATCTGTACAAGCTCTCATTTCGAAATAAATATATTAGTGTGATTACTGTGATTACATATCAGTAATACTACTGTTTTCGATTTGGGAGAACTAGCTACCCAGGGGGGAATCAACTCCATCCATATTAATTCTGCTAAGAAAGTTTGTACCAAGTTAGAACTAACGCGAAAGTTTGTAGATTTCTAAAACCGGCTGTCTGGTAGGGAGGGCCAGACAGACACAGACTAGTGTTTAGTTGGACGACCATGTTCTGTCGGCGCGTCTGCACGACGTCATTCTAGTAGACAGACGCTCAATTACTGATGACGCGTCTCCGATTTATAAAAAATAAAAACGCGGGAAACTGGGCTAATAGCAGCCGTCGGCTCACCAGTACACTCAATCTCTGTTATCTAGCAGGCCGTGGCACTTGCAAATGAAAAATAGCCGGCCGCCATCTCTATCTTTTGCTCCTACGTAAAACGCTGCCAATTCTACGCCAGCAATAATTATACGACCGACAATACTGTTTTCAAACTCCTTAATTTATTTATTCGTGCTATTTGAGACCAGACAGCAGACCTAAAATTGTCATTATGACCACCTGGAAAATTGGCGTCTATCGTGTCTCCACTTTTTCTCGGAAAACCCGGATACATTTCCCACCATAATTCTACACGCCAAGAAAAACTTCTCAATTATTTAACGGTTCACTTTCTCCGTTACATTCCTGGAAAACATTCAAGCGATCGTGTTTTTAAAAATTAATGTGCAGACTGTCTGTGCCAAGCCTGAACTCAGGTGACCTTGGAAGGCAATTTCATAATAGGTGTCAATCGTACACAGAATTGCTCCATCAACAATATATTTTTGAGCATATTATATTTGAAACATGATTAGAAGTTCTTAATTCACAGAGCCCAATAGAGCCCAATTGTCCACGCTATACTTCCCCTACTCGTCCTCAGCCTACCTACTAATGATACAACCTTTGGATAAACGATTTCTTTTCATTTCAATTTTACCTTGACAATAAAGATGACAATTATATTTTTCAATACGTTGTAGTACCAACTAAATTTGCTTAGAACCTTGTTGAATCCATGAGATATTTTTGTCCGTTGAAACATTTCTCAATATTACTCTCCATCTCACTTTCAGCTATCTTTATTGCTAGTAATGAGTCCAACAGTATTCTTATTTCCTTATAATCCTACTTATTTAGAATGAGCTTTGCTCATTTTGGTACCAGTACCAGTACAGCCAAACTTCCTCAATACTCAATCAAATGACAAGTGACTGAGGACACACCAGACTTCCAGAACAGTAATCAGCACAACACAAGGTTCAGGTACCTCCTCATGCCTCATCTCAAATACTACGACGAAAAGACTATCAAAGGCATACAATTATTTTGCAATAAAAATATACAAACTACTTCCAGACCAAATAATAATATAGTACTCACCAGCTTATTCAAAACAAATCTATCCCTGGCTAACAAAATGTTGGCATACAAACCATGATTTCCTGTATATGTGAAAAGGACTTTTGAAATGGCTAATAAATATAAATTAAAGGCCTTTTTTGTAGTATAGAATGTAGTGTAGTATTTACTTGATATGAGAATAAATCGAGGGTGCCAGGGAAAAAGCATATAAGTCACAAAATGGTCAAAACATGTTAAGTCCATACCCAGACTGATGAAATCAAGATCTATCATTTGGTCATAGTAATACAAGTCAATCTTGCTTACCAAAGGAGCTATAAGGTTTTCTCAAAACAGTATAAGTAGAAAGCTCTGATATGTGACAGGGAAGAAGCAGACAAGTCAATCTTGTACTATGTTTACTTTGTTATTATCAGCTGAGAGTTGGGGAAAAAGCAGACAAGTCAAGTTATACTTCTGTAACCCATGTATATTCGGGTCGCCTGCTGGGGAAAAAGAATAGGGAAAAAGCAGACAAGTCGAAAATATGCAATGTTTTTTCAATCTTCATATTCAATAAAATATTATTATTACATTAATAAAAATATTATATGAATTTTTATATGAAGATGTAATGCCAAATTGAGCATTCTTTCATTATTATACTACTTTTCATCTACAATGTTATTCAAACAGCTGTTTCCTTTCTGTGGCATTGCTGATTGTTTGATCACATGAAACACAACGTGCAACAAAAAATTTGTATTTGGTGATTTCTTTCATGGAATTTTTAATTCATTGTTCAATCGAAACCAAGTGAGGTGAGCTAATGCTGAAATGGAGATGGCGTCCACATCTGAGCTGATATTGGAAATGGCACAAAAACTAGGTAAGTTACATTATCTTCTCAAGACTCATTATTCTCTTGATTCCTCAAGACTTGCTGTTCTGTATATTCTAAGCATGATATTATATTTAAATTTGCACTTTGATGGAAGACAGGCAGAAAAAAAAGTTCTGTTATCTGCTCTATTGTCATCTACCTACCTGGTGTTTTGGAACCCACCTGAACAGTAAGCCCATCATGTTTCACATAAAATGCCATATGGCGAGGTGGAACTGCCCTAATTATTATTATTCAATTAATTTCACACTGTTTGTCTCCCATCAAATTTGAAATTTTTCTGGGTCAAGTGTTTTAGAGACTGTTATTTTTCATTGAATGTATGTTTGATCTATCTCAACCGACATTATATTGGGAATTTTTTTGATTCTTCTTCCTTATTAACAGCAATTTTCTGTGGGTAAGATTAATGAGTCAACATATTTTTCTACTTTTCATGAACATGGCCCATTGCAAAATTATTCATTCTTGTTCTCAGGGACTTCTGGAAATGGCAATGATTATGATACTCTCTCCAATCTTATCAAGGGAAGTAAAACTACAAGAAGAGTGGAGGAAGTTTGGAATAACAACAATGGAAATGAAAATTATGGTGAGCAACATATACTTTTAATGATAATCTCATAATATCCTTTGTTAGTGAGATGATTTTTACTGAGACCAGAGGATTTTGAAAGTTTTATTACAAGTTCACAGTTATTAACTTCTTGTTATTTGATTAAATTGAATGCATAAGTATAAAAACTGTATATAGCTTGCAGTAGTCCAGAAACCATGTTGTATGGACTCATTTTAACTAGGCTGTAGGTCTGGTATAGTCCTTAGATCATATTCACCTACTGCTCTCACACTTCTGTGCAAAATTATTAATAATAGTTTCACTATTTATTTATTATTTTGTTCACAGGAGAATCTGATTATGGCAGTCTCTCTGAAGCTTCATCTGATTTGACTAAGGAACAGATTTCTAGTGAACTATTGTGTTTCATAGTAGGCCTATACAAAAAAAAAAAAAGAAATTCGCATAATGTACAAAGAACCGTAAATTCATTCTTGAATTTAACCGTTCATTACATTAATTTTCCTTCAAAGAGGAGTATGTGCGGAAACAGCAAAACTGGACCCCAAAAAATTCATGACAAAACTAAACCAATATCAAACGAGAAATAAAAGATCTTATGGATTTATTGGAGCTCATTACACCATACCTGCATCATTCCTACAATGAGTTGAAGTCAGTCCCCAACATTCTTCCTGACATCGAAGAATGTGTTGAATAAATGAAGAATTTACTTATTATGTTTGTATGTATGGAGAAAGTACCATAGCCAATTCGATTGTAGGAGTCTCTTCAGACCTCGACGCTATGTTTTAGTCCAAAGAGCGTACTACACAAACGAGGAGTGAGCTAGTTGGTGATTGCTTTCCTCACTGAGCTAACAGAATTGTATCAGTATGCCAAGCCCACCGAAACAAATTCTGAAGCTCTATGCTTGACAGTCCACTCCCACCTTTACACAGGGTCTGGCTGCACAGGTGAGTGTGTAAACTATCTATCACACCTCTGAGCTACTTCCTGCTACTTTATATTAATAGTTAATTCTGATTCTTAAATAATAGTGTTTTTAAATAAAGTTTTTTATTTTTTAATAATATTTTTGTTAGTTTGAGTATTCGCACTAGTTTTATTCATGTGATATTTCAACAAAACTGACGTTAAACATGTTACATACATAATGAGAATTTTTATAGTTCATATTTTAGAATTTTGTTAATGAATGTAACCTTTTTCTTATAACATGTAAATTTACCTTATAACTTATAATAATGATAGAAAAACAAATTTACTTTTACCTTTGAAATGTAACTTTTTCATTACTTATAATTATTAAATTATTAATATTTTCTATTACTTTTTTGAAAATGTATGTGATTGTAGAATAGAATATTGGTTTTGGGTTTGGTAGTATCATTTTATATCAAATTTGGATTGTTTCTAGCCAATATTCCAACATAACTGATTCTGAACATATGTAGTTTGGCCTGCTCCTAATAGTATAAGTCATGATATTTGAATGGTCCTTATAACATAAGTCATGTAATTTATCAATGAAGTCGAATTACTTTACCAACAATCAATACATTGTTTTCTTGTGAGAAAAACAGGTGTTTAAGCATTTGAAACATTGTCAGTTCCAATTGTTCACTTAATAAATTAGTTTTTCCACTTCCTGAAAAATATGGTTTTTTGACTTATATTGTTTCTCCCTAGCACCCTAGAAATTATTTAATCAATTTCTTCGACTAGTTCCCCCCCTACACCAACTGACTTTATTACTTAGAACACTTTCAGATGGGGACCTACCGTATTATTTGGTATGAGCCGAGGTTGGTTAACCTGATCCACGTCAAGTGCACGCATGCAACAAAGCGCGAAGGATTGATCGCAGATTGAGAACAAGTGGACCTGTGTCACAAAGACGAAGATGAAGCGATAATGCGCGCACAAGAGTGAGGAAGATAGTAGAGACGTAGCAGCACGGCTGAGGTTAGGCATTGAAACGTACCGATCTATCAGTTTCACTTGTATCAGAGCGGAAAATCAGCATAGTGCTTTCCTCGTATTGCCAAATACGGCGCATGCAGACTTAAATACCATTTACTATCACATCACAGATAAGGTAATATACCATGCATGCATTCAACATCATTATCTAGACTTACAAGTGGTTATCAGTGAGCAATGAGCCAACGTGCAAATGGTCCGCTATCAAACAATATTGATTTTGAATCGCTAGAATACATTCCTATTCCATTTATATAGGCTACCCTTATCATTATTATAATACTGATAGTTGTATCATGGTTATAAAAGTTAACATAAACATTACATGGTAAATTTAGATAAAACTGTTTGTTGTAGTATTTGAGGGCATTTGCGTAGATTAATATCTGCTTGCTATCGTTACCTGATTACCGACGATAGCCGATGTAGAACGTTCATAATATTCAGAAGCTATCTTCTTCCATTCATAGAATATTCCTCTTTCCAGAGAACAAGCTGATATACAAAATACAAATCTCAACTTTGTTGGAAAATTACATGAAAATAATCAGGTATCAGATGAAACTATATAATTCTATCATTAATTCATCAGATATTTTCTTCCATTCCTAAAATTCCCCCCCCCCCCCCCCACTCATGATAAAAAACAGAATAGAAATCTAAATTTTGTTGGAGAATCACATGGAAATGATCAGGTTTCAAATAAAATACCATAAATGTGTAGAACATGTTTTGTTAAAACACCATAAATGTGTATAACATGTTTTGTTGAAACACTATGTTGTGTATAACATGTTTTGTTATTTTGTAACATGTTTTTGTAAAACAAGGTGTAGGCTTCTTGTTGTGGTTGAAATGTATGAGAATGAAATCAATTTCAGTGAGGAAATCTCAATGGAAGTTACAAAACTGAAAAGATTTCACTTGACCCCTACGGAGCTGAATCCTCCTTTCTAAACTGCTGGTTCTACTATGGTTCAGAACAACCATAAATGCTGCTTTGTAAATAATATTGTATTTTTTATAAATTAGATGTAATTTTCCCCCTTTACGGAACCTAGGGAATAGTGAATGTGGTAAAAAGCACATACCAGTGTTAATGCACATTGCATACATTAACATAGCCTCTGTTTACATAGAGGGAGTGGGCTTGCAGCAGAGCCTTCAAACAGGACAACAAACAACCCATATTTCATAGACACATCATAATATGGCTGGACGAGTATACCACACTGAGCCTACATTCTTTGTCTATAAAAAGCATTTATGCGTCCGTATTATTAGGAGCATAAATTTTTCGTTCCTGTTTGAAAATGGCGTGAAAACTCTACAGTCAGCAGTGAACCGTAATAATTACAGTTCAGTTTACAGTTTTATTGTAGTGACCATCAGGCATTTATATTTCAAATATAAATCACTGAAATTCAATCATCGCAATCGTGTAATACAGCAACGCACTAATCTGAGTTATCTGTACTGGACGAAATGTTGCATCTAATGAAAGCGAAAAAACGTTTTCTGTATTACTGCAATGTATTTCGCATCGAATAATTGCGACTTTCACTTCTGCAGCTAGCAATACACACTCTCATAAAAACTAGTAATGAAAAACGAACATTAGAGGAGTTTAACCCAAGTAAACATAAAATTTGTTTTCTTATCTATTCCTAGTCTTTAAAAAGAAATTATAAACAATACATATAATACATTATAAGAAAAGTTCATTCAATTCACTATTCCAATAATAAATACTCGTCACAGTAATATTGGGAGAATTAGTAATTATAGCCAACTATTAGTACTGAATAACACCATATTGAATTACAATAACTACAAAAGTTGGGTCTACCAGAACTAAACTAGTATTACTACACATAAGTAAATTTAGTATCCGCATTAGATGAAAAGGTAGAATTTATTGGCAAGAAAATTTATTAAACTAGAAAATTTTGGGAAACAACAACGGAAGTGGAGCATTTTCAAGTCATATGATCGTTTGCCATTTTTCGAACGTTTGGAATGAGGCCAGATTTGACTGGCTGCAGAACTAAGAAATATAAACAAAGATTTCAGACAATTTCACATTTAATAACGATACACCAACTAGAGAATTAAGACAAATCTTCATAGTTCGATGGTGGCTGGTTGTGCTCGTTACAATAGAGTGGTCGGAACCCATCTCTCATATAATACACAATAATAAACAATATTAAACGCGTTTATTTCAATCCTTCGAGCATACTAAGTCCAAGACCGTAATAAATCTTGGGCAACAGTAATAACGAACCGCTTAACTGCCGCGCAGTCTTTGTTTCGAAGTAATTCCTACTCATTATTTGCTGAAGAGAAGGGCCAAAATTTAGTTGGCAAGACAGGGGACAGGCTGCGCCACTGCATGGTGCCCCTTCTATTCCACCTCCCTTCAAATTCAAACCTACTCCATCCAGATGCAGTACAAATGCGTCATCTTAATAAACAACACGACCCAAGACATCTAGCAGAACTACTACTACTACTACAACAATTATTCCCAAGAACTTTCAAAGGGAGCGAGAATAAACGCAAAATTCATAATATATGAGAGCATCCAAGTCAAAACAAAAGAAATTCTGATGCAGTATAAAATAATGTTGTATTCGGTAGTGAGGAAGCACTTACCATTTCAAGAAGTATTTGTGGTTACCTTATTATTTAAGTTTTTATTGTATTTGATGAACCTGCAATGTATGTTGGTCTTGGTTTAATATACATGGTGTGCTATCAATAGAGATCAATTTTAGAATATCAATTAGAAATCATTTAAAATTATAATTAGAAATCAATTTTTACAATACCGTAGTTGTTTGGAAGCATTTTTTTTTTTAATTCCGACAAGTCTTATTCAGATCAATTTGATTGTTAGATTCAATATGTCTATGCACATTGATCGGTACTAATGGTTTTTACCCTATATAAATCTTAAAATGGTTAATGTTTTGTGATTATGTGAGTAAAGATACAGTAACTATTTTTTGATAATTTGATTGTACGATTTTTCTTTTTGAAATACTTGAAATTTTTGTACGGTAATTAGTTCCTATTTTTTACATATTTCATGATTTTTTCACCACTCTGAATTTGATATTTTTGTAATACAGTATTGTGTCTGTAAAGGAGACAGATTTGGGTTAACCTGTAATTGTCTCCATTGTAAATAAAATAAAAAGGCTTTTTATTATTAAGGCGTTTTATATGACTTTTAAATATGTTTTCATGAAAAAAATATTGTGCTGGATAATTTTGGAAGCTTGCAAAATGTTCAATACTTACATAAAGTATTGATTTTAAAAAAGAATCTTATGAAAAATTTCGTTGAAAATTCAAATACAGTAGCCTATATACAGAACTTGACAAAGTTTGTAGCAGTAAACAGTGTACACAATGTTTTGTTGATTCAATATCCATGTTGCGCTAGATTTCTTTGTAACAATTTGCTGTACAATACAGTACATATTTGTTGTTCATTTACCCATCTATTGTACATTCAAATATTGTACAATGTTGTTTGGCAGCACTGTTATGATTCCAAGAAGAATTCCTCTTTATCATAAACTGATAATCATATAAATAATCATAGACTATCCTTTCATTATCGTATTAGAATTTTGACACTGGCAAAATGATCAATATTTACACAATGGAATGGTATATATTTTTTAATAATCATAAAAATTCATTAAGCTTAAATTATTCAAGTAGACTGCATATTAGTTTCGAATACTCAATGTACATGTTTCACTATTAATAATTATTAGAATAAAATGACTAATATATTTTTGAAAAGTACAAGACTAAAATTTCACTATAATCTCTCATTTCTATTTTGAAAATGGAGTCTGGCCAATTCATGATCGCACCAGATACAATGTACTATGCTATTATTCTATTTATCAATGTTTGTCAATGGCTGCATATGAATTTCAACAAGATTAAAGTTAGGGGGGGGGGGGGGTGTTAATAAAGTAAGATGGCCAACTGAAATAGAAAGGTATCTCCGGCCAAATGAAATAAAAATGTATCTAAGGTCAAATAAAATAAAATGTCCATTTTCAAGACCTTTCAAAGTATGTTAATAAAATAGTATGAAATAAAAATGTATCTAAGGTCAAATGAAATAAAATGTCCATTTTCAAGACCTTTCAAAGTATGTTAATAAATTATTGTAGTATAGTTTGTATTAAATCTGCTGAATTAATCATGAAGACAATAATGAGTAGACAGTTTGTCGCCTAACCAATATTTTCATGAAGCTCTACAACAGGAAAGTAGTGCCAACATGAGCGAATTTCTGTTGATAAGTCAAGTAGTGGTATCGGGTTCGGAGCTCACCTAAAATAGTAGGTCCACCTTGTTCCCCATAACATGGCTCAAAACGACTGGGTGGAACTACCCTTGAGAGTTTCCCCACCAATAAAAACCATACGCTTATAATTATTTAAATACTGTATGTATTCTGGTGTTTTACTGGTATTAGAGTATGATAATGATTGTTTAGTTTGTATGCTTACTTAGAGGATTGTCATGAAGCTTTACGGAAAAAAATAAATATCAGATTATCCAAGGGGAAACGTTGATTGAATGGTATAAGTTGACAGTGGCTAACTATTAAAAACAGTTAATCTCATTCCACATAGACAATCTGGAATTGCTTAACAGGTTGATATATTACAAACGTCTACACAAAAAATAAAGCATTATTTCCAGAAATTTTGAAGAAACAGTTTTTTAATTTAATTTTACAAATTATTGTTTTTTTTTTCTAGCCAGTTAACTTAATCGGACAACTGTTCACTTCATTCATTTATGACAAAAAAAGATTGCTATTGACAACTATGAATAGTAATTTTTAAATTGATCCATTAGAAAATAAATTGAGCATAGCCTCTATGCGCAGTATTGGAAGATAAACAGAAAGCCCAGATCCGACAGGACAAATTAATGTAAGAAATCACCAAAATAATACCAATATTATTAGCACAGTACGTTGGGCGTCAACATAAATTAGACCGTTATTTCACCATAAAAATATGTGATTTTCAATTATTTGAACAAATAATTTTGCCACTGAACAAAAAAAATATGAACACAATGAAGTTCTAAAAATATTGGAAAATATTGAAAGACCTCACTGCTTGTTTTAAATATAGGCTATTATTACTGAATACACTACTGACATGTAAATTAGATTAGATAAAAATTAGTTTCGTACGGAGTTTTCTACTTCCATAGTTGGAATCCTGTATGTAACCTAACCTTCCATGACCATAATAAATGAATAAATAATAATAATAATAATTTATGCCAATACCATTCTAGTAGATTGACAAACCTCGATGGAATTTTCTGTCAAACATGATAAAATTATTGACATTTGTACTGGTGCACCAAGAGAAGGAATTAGGCTACTGAAATTGATTTTCAGCAAGATTTAGTTTCTGTTAATATAACTTAGCTTATGAACATAAGCCTGAATAATTCCATATTATTCTAGATCTCAAATTGAAATCATGTAAAGCCAATTACACTGGGGAATATTCTTAACAAGCAGGAAAGTCAAATGAAACATAGACCTAACAATCACTTTAGCCTATAAACTTCGACTTGAATTGCAGTAGCCTAATCACTAGTCTACAATAAATTCAGTTTTAGGTCAATCAACAAATTATAGCATGTGGATAAAAATGTAATTATTAGGTATCAGAAGACATATCATCAGCACTCGATTTCATACTGTTTACTGTAATAAGATGACACAGTATCTGAAATTGTTCATCACTGAATGAAAAAGACTAGGGCAATACTAACATGTAACTAAAAGAAGATTTGAAAATTATTTTGAGGTATCAATCGGGAATAATCTGTTTATGTAGTTTACAAATATTTCCATTCATGAATGTAGGGCGATTCGTCTTGTTACCAATTAATCAATACTGATAGTGCAAGTGAGGAATACTAGGAAGCCGGTTATAAAATAGTTTGTGAGTTTATTACATGAGAAATATAGTGAATGATATGATATTTGACTCGTATAGCCGTTATTTACATAAATTCAGAGATAACTGACACATTGTAACATACAGGAAATCAGGTCTCATTATCAGACAAGTAATCACTGTACTCACTGGTTTCAGGATCCTCAATATCGGCGTGCTCGTCGTCTGATTCCGTTCCTGAATCGTGATCGTCTTCTTCAACCTAAAACCGAAAGGAATCCATCAGAAATGCTAAAGAATTCAATCGTCAGCCATTTTTGACCCAGGTCAAACGGTATACATATTGCCACGAAAAATCGATTCATTACAAGGAAAATAGCATATCACGGCATAAAGGCAAACTCAAATGATAAAGAATGTTGTGAGTCACATTATGAGTTGGATATAACCTCAGATAAGTGAGTAATTTGGACGTGAACGGCTGCCAAATACGACATTCCTTTGTTCTACTTTCTACTGTCAGCCATCTTGCCTGTGTGTAGCTGCTAGCGTAGGTCCCTGGTTATGACCTTCAAGGAAGGTGAATTTACACAAATTTCATTAACGATTCAACGTACATGTAGACGACTCACCTTTTGATGCGGATGTTCTTCATTCAGAGAATGTGTTTTGAGTTTGTGTGTGAGAAACTTGAGCATATTTCCGAGCTCCGGGACAACGAACTGAACCCTTCCTCTCAAAATGAGAATTATTAGGATTCAGACACGAAACGCGTTACAGATTTGACAATCTGCTTAAAAGAACCGATACGAAATGCACGTAACCTGGCAGGCACACAGTTGAATTATTTCACACTTTCATTGTCTACCGTTCCGGGGCATTGCGTAGCGTACATGATGATCACGTCCGCTCCCTATGCCGGTCGCCAGCGAACTGTTTACCCCCATCCGTTGAGCTGGCCTTACTACGCGAGAGTACGACAGTCAGCTGAACTAGAGTGGATTGGACGAGTCTATGTCGGGCCACAAAACAGGGGAGTCCGTAGCCGGCCGCGCAAGCTTCACTCACAATGAAATCGATTCGAAACTGCACAATATTCGCCTACTTGTACCTGCCTTTCGATGGATAAGTTATCTAATAGTGCTCTTAAACAAAATTTATACCACAAATCGCTTTTGTAATGCAGAGATCTGTAAATTGCACAAGCGTCTTAATGTTGTGTATATTGGCGTTCACCCCTACGACCCATTCATAATCTTGGACCGGGCACATTGCAGGAGTAAAAGGCTTGACGCTATCCTATTGGCTATTGACAAAGCCTGGCACTCAGTGGTGGGGAGCTTGTGCCTGGGCCTTCACCGACTCCTTGTGAATGAAATGAATGATTCTTCGGAGTAAACGTTTGCTTTTCAATTTTATGACCTCCAAGATATGCTGAATAGCCGGCAGACTTCACGTTTGGGCTCTATATTCTACGTACAGTACTATGAGCTTGGCTTGACCGACCAGGAATTCCAGCAATGGAATAACATTGGCTTTCAACGTTTTAATTAGACATCCAGGATTATTCTACGCATGCAACAACAAATAACAGTGCTCATGCAGCCTTTTTTGCTGCACGTCCATTTCGAACTTTTTTACTTTAGAAATATCACATACATACAATAATAGTTGGATTAATAATTTTTTAAATAAATAAATCATAATCAACTTACTGCAATAATAGTCATTAAAATTAATGATAAATTTAGCCTAAAACAAAATTAGAAATATAGTCTATCTTTAATTAGATAGTAATACAGTATATTAGGAAATTTAATTGAAGATAGTCCTGAATCTCAACCACAGTAATATTTGTCTTCAATTATTTATTAGATTTATTGTATAATATTTTTATGGAAAATGGTCATTGGTATTTATGAATATCCGAAGTATATAAGTTTTCATTATAAATTAATTTATTACCAAGCCGTTTTTAAGAATAAAAATAAAATGACTTACGAGATAAAATTTGATGATATTAATAATACTGTAATGACGATTCAAACAAAATAATATGAAAGGAAATTATGACAAACTATCGTTGTATTTAAATTTTATAACTTTGAGTTTAGTTAATAACTACATAAGAATATTTTTATGGCAGTTCTGTGTTAATACCAGATTTTTTCATAGACAAAAAGGATTGTGTAAATAATGAATAATTAGGTCCAATACTATTAATATAATTCAATACAGCAACATTACACAAATAGAATCTCCATTATAAAAATTTTATAAGCAATAAATCAATGTATAAAAACGTAGAAAAGACAAAAAATGTGAATTTTCAAAAATTATCGTTGTCATTATTATTATTTGTATTATGAGGTGATCTTATAGGAAAACAAATTTCTATTATAAAAAAATAGTAGAAGATAAGAATTATAACTTGTGCTCTGTGGTACATGAAAAAATAGAAGTTTTGATCATCAAGCAAAATTTTATAGAGAAACAATAATAATTCACTTATACTATTAGAGTTGGAAACCTTTATAGATTTTTTAACGCTATTACTGTACAGCGTAGTACATAGTCACTTCGCAACATCTTTAACATAATTATAATTAATAAACAGTTAAATTAGTTTAAAAGTAGCGATTCATATTGAATATGCTTGTCAGCTTATCCACAGCCGTCTTTATTTGATAATTTTTCACTTTTTGCTTGTAGTTCTTTCTTTGCAAGTAATGCCCACTCAAAATTTGATTATGTGCTCTTTCATGTTCTTTCTTTACCACATAGTTTCTCCAGCAATATCTCAACAATGAATATTGGTAATAAACTCCATGATGACAATAAATTGACCCCAAAATTATGTTTTATCTGCTTTCTCTTCGATTTCTGTTCTCGTCTTTTACTATTTTTGTGCTACATAATTGCCTGGCAGTATCTCCAAAAGCAATAATAACATTTATGGCCAGAAAATGCTGTGCTTTGTAATTTTTAAAGCGGGTTATTTGAATTTGTTTTAAATAATTTTATTCAACTTTTAGCTAGACATAGCTAGGTTGAAAAGTTGTACTGAATAAACACTATATTAATGCATTTTAAACATTAATACTCCCCTAAAGCATACTATTACTATTTATTTTTATCTCAATAAATAAAATAAATGTATTACAAAGCTTCAAATACAAAATTTGTAATCGTTACAATGTTATGGAATAGTATCGAGGAGTATTAAGAATATGGATCATTTGGAATACGAATTAATTTTGGAGAATAAAATATTTCATTTTTCTAATAAATAATAATAATAATAATAATAATAACAATAATAAAAATAATAATAACAATAATAATAATATCAATAATAATAATAACAACAATGGCTTGAGTGTTTTACTCCTGCCTGAATCTTCAAAAATATTCTCTTCAGGCCTATATTTTACAATTTCTCAATATTTTAAATGATATTCAAAATAGTATTCACATATACATTTTACAGTAGATTGTGGCCTATCTAGATGAAGATCTGTGCACAAGATGGCAAGTTCTGAAGGGCAGGGGTGGAGGGGGGTTCTGCATGAGCTATATAAAATGTAGCAAGATAAATTCTAGCGAGCTGCCATCAAATCCTGAGAAGAAAACTGTGAGCAGTTAGACACTCTGTTCGGAATACAAGTCGCTCGTAATGAAGGAAAGAGTTTTTCTCGGTCTCATCAGCAATGAACAGACTTCTTCGTCGCAATAAAACCCAAGTACCTGGCTGGCTTTAGGACTCTGAATAATGGCACGCATCACACTAGAATTTAGAGTGTTACTGCTTCAACTAAAGCTTACTGCTCTATGCTAGAGCTAGACGAAGGACAACTAGATCTGTTAGTTACAGTCTACGGTTGTGTGGAGTTTGCTATAAATAAAACATATCTCATATATGCTATAAATATAATGCTATATATACATATATATGCTATAAATAAAACAGGTCTTATCGAATAAACTTGGATTTTTGTACGGAAATTTCCCCTGAAGCCCTGAAGCCCATCCCCATCTCAAATTATTATGATTGTTGAAAAGTTAACGAAAATTGGTATATTTCGCAGTTTTACCGCCGCAAGAACACTTTTTCTAAAGGTTTTAATTAATCATTAATTTGTTTTACTAGTTAGAGGTTATTTTTTGTTAATTTTTTTATAATTTGTTTTACTAGCTAGAGGTTATTTTCAATAATTTGTTATTATTAAGTCTTCCAACTACGAAGAATGGATGAGTTTTGTCCAGATTTTGTCGCTGTTTCGTTTGAATGCTTCACTTAGATTCTCAGTGTTCAATATCTGTAGTTTAATAAATTAATATGGATAGTATAATATCAGTTTGAAACAATACATTGGGTAATTACTTATACTTAATAAAATAAAAATCATCCTACTTTGTTTCAGAAAGTTACACAAATACATTAATTATAGTAGAGTTGATTGATGAAAATAAATTTGAAATTTAGGGGGGTTCCATAGCATAAAGCTATGAAAATTTGGAATTAAAATTCTAATATTTTATTTTTGGGTAAATAATATTAAAAAACAAATTTAAAAAAATTCTAAAAAGAAATTCTGCAATAATCAATATAATTTTATATACAGGTTGTTTTATTTAAAAAAACGCAGCCCCTTGTTCTTCCTTCTCAGGCTTCTTTGTTCTTTAGGCTGCGTCCTAAGTAAAACAATCAGATTTAATAAAAAAAGAGAAAAATCATTATTGATAAATTAATATTTCAATTATTCTAGACTGAAATGCAGTATTGATTAATAATTCTTTTGTTTGAAATTTGATTTATTTGAAATTCTTCTGAATTAGAATATCCTACAAATAAGACAAAAAAAAATATATTGGAGATATATGTAGCTAACGTTATCTGTATCATGAGCAATCGTATAATTGGTGAATTTACTATTATATAAAATTTATTATTATCGAATCTGATCATGACAGATGACAAAGAGTGTAGAAGAAGAATAGAGCAGCCTTGCGTATAACTGGTTGTACAGCCGGAGTGCGCCTAACCCCCCAACCTCACTGGGGACCTACCTCGCCCGGCCGGTCCTCTGACTGCATGTTAAAAGCGTTTCGTAAATCGCCCATATCTCACGTTCTAATCAAAATATTTGAACGAAAATGATTTCGATGGCTTCCTTATATCATTTTCTACAAGCAATGTCCCATCCATTTTTATCGTAACTGCCATAATTAGAAAGTTATCTGTACACAAATTGAAATAGTATGATATCTAGGGATTACATACATTTTTATTTTCTTCAATAGACTTTTATAATAGCGTTTAACGGGAAAATATTCCGCATATAAATTCAAGTACTTTTTTAGATCTTTTAATTGATGTATAATAATATATACTTGATGATCACAGAACAATAGATTGATGCGTTTAAGAGTAGAAATATTTATCGGTAACGGCCACCGTGACTTCAAACTGCTTAACTATAATCTTGTGCTTGTGGTTATATTGAATTCACTCTTAAATATATAATATTCATGAATCCATGAATGTATGATTATATAAATATATAATAATAATAATAATAGACTTTGATTTGAGGTGAAAATTTGTGTGTAAAAAAATTTTGTTAAATTAAATCTAGCATAATAATAATAATAATAATAATAACCTTTAACAACCTTTAATAACAACCTTTTGTTGATTGTATTCTAGTTAAATTCAGTTTCAGGAAAACAGTGTACATCCTTCAGGCCACGATTCTTTTGATAAGTTTTGCATACACTTCTATTTATAAAAAGACATTCACGTGAATCATAGACGGAGTTTCGTTTCTTCTCCACCAATATTCATGGGACACTTGTAACACTAATACACAGAACATTCATCTAAGTCTTAATGTTTTGAAAAAAATTCCTCTGTATTATTGAAGACGACTTTTTTTATTGTCCTTTAGAATGAATCAGTTTTTCAAGTTCTGTCTGATTTTTTGCTCTTAGATGTTCTGGTTTTGTTCGCAAATATATACATTTTACTCAGTTGTATTGATGTCGATTTCAAAGGAATTCAATCATAATGGCATCAAATGTCATTCAAATGATGTCATATACTTCAGTAATATAATGTTTACACAGAATAAACAGTTCCAAGTCGTGATGATTCATCACTGATTACTATTTCCGCTATTCAACCTTCTCTCTGGTAGTATTGAAAGAAGTTCTTCGTCTATAGTCTCTGTCTTCAACGTAACAATCTATTGATCTGTGATCATCAATTATGCATTATTGTATACTAATTGAAAGATCTGTAACAGGACACAAATTTATATCTGTAAAATTTTCTCGTTAAACGCTACCACAAAAGTCTATTGAAGAAAATTAGAATGTATGCAATCGTTAAATATCATACTATTTCAATTTGTGTACAGTTAACTTTGTAATTATGGCAGTTACGATAAAAAGGGATAGGACATTGCTTGTAGAGAATGATATAAGGAAGCCATCGAAATCATTTTCGTTCGAATATTTTGATTAGAACTTGAGATATGGGCGATTTACGAAACGCTTTTAACATGCAGTCAGAGGACCGGCCGGGCGAGGTAGGTCCCCAGTGAGGTTGGGGGGTTGGCGCACTCCACGCTCCGGTAAGGCAGCTCTATTTTACTTCTATTCTCTCTGGACACATATTGATTTATCTTTATCAATCAATCAATCATTTATTTGTACAAGGTTTCACAAACCATACAAATGAGGTGCGCAAGAGTCATTCAAGAAAACAATTTCATACTGATCAAATTCGCCATTAAACATTAAATACTACGACAACCAGACAAATAGTAAAAATTCAAAAATAACAATATAAATATTATATAATTAACAATAAATATAACAACGGTACTTATAGCAACAATAATCAAATAAATTAATAATTGATAGTATCTTAGTATGGTAACAAATAATAAGAAATAAAAATATAATAAATAGTAAAATATCAAATTCTTGAGTTATGAAGAAGCAATTGAATATGATTATTCACGCTTAAGAATCACTGCCCAGACAACAGCTCAACAAGCCCAATACATTAATGAAGCATTATCTGTATTACATTTTTCATTCGTCATCTTTCTCAAATTTATAATAAATCAAATGTTGATCAATAAAACCTCTACAATGCCCACAATCTAATGCTTGATTTTTTCTATACAAGTTGAAGAATGTGTATACTACCATAATTAAAAGTAAGATAAAAGATAAGTAAAAAGATTAGGCTAAATTTGTGTTTTGAGAAGAAAGCCAAACTTTTCAGTATTGTGATTGAATCTTTATATTAGCTTAATGCATTGCCATCGACCACTATTAAGGGTCCCTTTTTTTAGTTTAATTTGATTAAGTTGATGCTTAGTTGATAAGAAAAAAATACCGGTAATAAAACCCGGGAGTAATAATCAGGTGATAGCCATAATCAATAGTCATAGTGATCAACATTGTGAGTGACAGTCTTTTTCATTTGATTTAGTTTTCCACTGTGGAGTCTATTACCGTCAAAGCAATTACTATGTCATGGAAAATGTGACGTCGTGACGCCAAAGCTTTGCTACGACGAGTTCTACTCCTTTGATTCCACAAGCATGTGACAGGAATACCTGCATTATTGAAGACATACGTGTATCCTTTGTGGAAGTGGACAAAACTGAGTTGATGGAATTCTGTACCATTGAAATCATGGTTGTCGACTTTGTCGTTAACTATGTTTGATAGGCATGCAATATCTGACGAGGCGATGGGCTTGCTCTGCTCGTCTTTACCGTCTTCAAACCCTCAATTCAAACACGCATGTAGGGCCTGAACTAAATATAAATTCTTGAGAAACAGCAATCAACTAAGTTTTCAAAAATAATTTATTCTGTACAATGCTTGAAATGTAGGCTATACCAAATTTCAAAGTTTTTCATTCGCGTGGCTCAAACGGCGATCAAATTTTCAAAAATCTTTAATGTATGGTCCATTTTGGGAAAGCTTTAGAACTACTGAGACACTTAAGGTCTGTTTGACTGATACCTGATTTAAGCTGATACAGAACAATTGTCGTAATATTTGATTTCTGAAGCTCTTCTGATGTGGTTGAATAGTTGTGGTTCTGTGTATTTTTATAGTTAACAAGTCTTTTTGAGAATAACTTTAAAAGCGTCGTCTAACTTCTGTAATAATTTTATTAATGGAGACCGGTGTAATATTTATAATATGTGAAAACGGTTTGACCTGCATGACCTTATAACCTACATCGTGTTAGAGTCTTCGAAAGATAACTTTTTGCCACAAAGCTCTTGAGAAATGTCCCGGAAGAAAGGAAGCAAAGGAGCGATAAAAACATTTAAATCAGGAAAAACATGAAATTTTATGTAAATAATTATTTTGGATTGAATCTCCAAAGAAACAATAAAGAATAATTAGAGCTTGAAAAAACATAGAATTTTATTTTAAAGCTTAATTATTTGGAAGTGAATCTCTCAGCGACAATTCAAACCGTCCATTGCGAAGAGATCAGCCAGACGTCTAATGCTAACCCAATGGTGTACGACTTGGCATTTGTAGCGAGTGCAACGTAATGGAAGGAATGGGAGCGTTATGTGAAAGTGTGGACAGGGAGTTCAAGACGGAGTTCAAGTATAATCTTTTCTTTGTTCGGTAGTCTCGAACCGGCGACCTCCAGTGCGAGATGAGAGCAAGGAAAGCCCCTGTTGGCGGATTGCAATTCCGCCTGCATCCTTAGATGCGTCCTGATCCTTAGCCCGATATCTTCGGAATCTGCATAAACCGTAAAGCAGAATAGCCGCCCTAGGACTCGTCCTCAGCTAGCACCAACAAAGACACATTTCCATTCGCTTTTATTCCTTCAACCTAAACCCCTTCCCCCTCCCCACCACCAAACCCCCTCATCTACCAACAATATATCCGGCCTTAAGATTTTATCCCCTTTTGATATACTTTTATGGTTGAAAACTCTCGGAGACTGTGACCTAGTTTTGGACGTCGTCAGAATAATCTTTTTCCCTTTGCTTTTGTTAGCTGGACGATTTGAGTGAGTTATCCTGATTGAAGACTTGCTTCTCAGATTCAAGTGGCTGAAAGAATATCCTACTTGGCAATCAATGGAAACTAATATTGTTCTCTCAGGTGTGATTTTAAAGTGTACGGTGACAATCACTGAGAAATTGAAACACTTGACATTTCCTGTGAGCCTTTATTTTCTTGCCAGGTATGAAAGAGCAATGGTCTGTCATAGCTGTAAAAATATCCTACTTGACAATCAATGGAAACTAATATTGCTCTCTCAGGTCCTCAAGTGTGATTTCAAAGTGTATGATGAAAATCAATGAGAAATCTAAACAGCTGCAAGACATCTACAGTGAGCCTCTACGTTTCTGCTTGACCAACCATCTTTCTTAGTTATTGTAGCTGTAGGTCTACGTGTAGGATAATATTGCTTATTTTTTAGGCAAATGATACAAGCCTAGAGTTGCCAATAATATGAAAATATATACTTTTACAGTTGCTTAATACAAATACAGTTACTTTTAAAACTGTTGCAAATTTATACAGTTGCAATCAAAGTCGGATCTAGGCAACCGCACGACCACGCATTGCAAGGGGAGGGACCGGCCATAAATACTCTGAAGGGGCCCGGGCCCGGCCCAAAAAATATTCTAAAGGGCCCGTCCAAAAAATACCCTGAAGGACCCAGTCCAAATTAATACTCTAAAGCGGCTGAACTGGGCCTCTTAATTCAAATCAAATTCTGCAAATCGAAACAGTTGATTGATTGATTGATTAGACAACTGCAATGCTGAACACGTGTGCAATGGTGCGTCAAAGCGCTGGGTCATCAGCTGAGTCGTGGCCTACGCTTTGTCCCGTGGGCTACGGCTGAGTGCAGATCGTATGGTGACTGCTGAGTCGGAATCGATCTGTTCTGATTCTTCCCGAAACATCCCAAAGTGGCCTTGACGTTCATACTTCAAGTTGTCACTTGTCAGTGTAACCTGTCACATAACTTTTGTACCGGCCTACTGTGCCCGTGGGCCATGATAGCCATTTAATAGTTTATTTCTTTAGTTTAAAAGCCAAAATGAACAAGAAATCATTCAGCAGGGCTGCAAAAAGAAAGAAAAAGCGGGAAAATGATGAAGCATTGAAAAAACAGATAAGAAAATACAAATTTTCTTCTTTGTTGTTGAAGATCCATCTTGTTTCCACTAATATGTAATATAAACTTAAAAAACACTTTTAAGTGAAAATTAACACACGTTATGGAACTTACTCGATGTACTCAATGATAATCAGCATCGCAAAATTAAACACAATAATCAGATTTAGTCCCTTGATTCAATTTGCGTAGTATATTTCATGTCTGTTTTCCACAAAAAGTCACTCTGTATCGCATCAGAAAGGCTGTGTTGCTATTTTCCAGACAGCTGATTGCTCAAATTAGATGGGATTCCACATTATCTTATGATGAATGAATTTATAGAGCAATATTAAATAAATATGTTTAATTATCATTTAATTAGTAATCACTTGTTATTATACTTAATTAAAATATTACGAATGAATTGTTCCTATCAAACAAATGTTATTCTTATGAATGATAACTTAATTCATATGAACTAAGTGACTGATTTTGTTTTTAGTTCAGCAGGTTTGTCTCAAAATAAGCTGAAGAGAACGATCTCATCTTATCATCTCTTGGGAATGACCCTTTAGATTGGCTACCACCGGTTTTTACAATAAATGTATTAACCTTTTCAGTTAAAATAGCATAATCAAAATGACCTTTGTCAGTGAGGTGTTCTCTTTAAAGCAAAGAAATAATAAAATCATCTTCAATATGAAGCTTACCCACTTTCTCACTGCCAGTGTCACCTGTTTCAGAGTGAATGACTTCCGGAATGTTTTTATGTTCTGTGTTTTCCTGTTCAAGTTGATCAATTTTCAATTCTAGTAAAGTAGCATGCTTCTCCTTCTCGCTTGAAGAACTAGAAATAGCAATATTATCATTGTCTGTTGAAGTACTAGGTGTGGAGATAGCGTCTGGATTGTTCGAGTTATATCATATCATTCTGAAAATGAGACAAAAAGATTAGTTACTTTTACATGTAACTAATTTCAAGGCTATAAAAACAAGCTCATCACGATAAATTCATTCATCATAAAATAATGTGGAATCCCACCTAATTTGAGCAATCAGCTGTCTGGAAAATAGCAACACAGCCTTTGTGATGTGACACAGAGTGACTTTTTGTGGAAAACAGACATGAAATATACTACGCAAATTGAATCAAGGGACTAAATCTGATTATTGTGTTTAATTTTGCGATGCTGATTATCATTGAGTACATCGAGTAAGTTCCCCTCTGCAAGCATCCTTATTCCTGGGCGTGAGGTCTACTGTTCACAGAACTACTAGTTAAGCCTAAGTCTATGTTCTGTGGCAACAGCAGACCGATGCTCACTGGTAAACTCAATTGCTCAAGTCGACTGGTAACAAACTAAATTATCTAATCCACTACACAATATAGAAACGACTGTTGAAAAAACTATACTGTGAACTACATAGAACAGACAACACAAAATATGACTAGCTAGTCAAATAATGTCGTCACTGGTGATCTCAAAGCAACCCCAACTTACGCGTGAACACAACCATGTTGTAAGTGAACTATACCGTGATTTTAATGTTCAAAGATACATTAGCTCGAATAATACGCTCGTGTGACCCTTGTAGCTTGAGAATTGCACCTGTTTCAGCTTCCACAGGATCTTGTTTGCGCTACTCACGCATTTCATATTCTTACGTTTTCGTAAATTCTCAGGAATATACCACATTTAAATACGAGCATACACGCTCTGATTGAAATTGGATGTGCTGGTTTGAATTGCGAGCATTGTAAGGCCTGGAGTTCTTGACTGTCATTGCTTCAGAAAGCGAAATTCTGATATAGAAGGCAGGCATCCTTTTCCACTGGCAAACTAGTGCACACAATGCGCACAGGCTTCTTGTTGACACGTACACCGCTTTTCCTATTCAAATCCTCTGCGTTTCTCCTCAAAGCTTGTAACTCTTGCTGAATTGTCAAGACACCCCAAAAGTATATTCTCCGAGTTTTCACACACACAAACACATATACATACCACCTCACCACTCACAATAGCTCTCCTTTTACACCTTGAACGCTCGAGAGTTTTCCATCAGGCGTTCAAACCCCACTTCAGGAACACCAGATAAACTATTCCCCACTAAATCGCTATCTTTTCCTCATTCGGTTACGTTCATTCACAATGTTTATTATCACATCCAACAACGCTATTTATGTGATCTCCACAATCGTTTGCAGTCCAAGATGGACTAGTTTATACTCAAGTGAATTTGGTTTTTAAATTTCTATCAATAGTAAAGTTTGTCAAGCTTAGCTTTTCTCTACACCTACCGTCTGGTTCACCTACACTAGCCTTAACATTGTTTGCTAAGTGCAAGACAGGATATTTTGTGACCAACTTAGCCCTCTCATCTATAGATTCATTCTAGAATTTAGAATTTCTAAAAAAAGAATAAGTTAGTCTGTGCTTTAAGATTGTCATCTTCAACTATTTTTTTTATTACCGTAAACTCTGTATAAATAATCTTAAACAACCTCTCTTGAATTTCAATTTATATATTCTTCTCACATCATCTAGTGATCCTTATATTTATTCAATATGTTATCGTATAAAAATTGTTACTTTACATCAGTGGTTCCCAAACTTTATTGCCTCATGGACCCCTTGCCATGATTTTTGGTTTTATGTGGACCCCCTGCATAAATTTCATCAATTTCTTTTTGAACTATAAGTTGAAATGTGTTTTTGAAAGCTGATGAAGTAGGTCTACTCAGGGACAGATTTATAAATTTTTAGCCCCTAGGCACTATTCTGACTGCCGCCCCCTTGAAACATGCCACATTTGTGCCAAGGTCATTATTTAAATCAGTGGTTCCCAAAGTGGTCCATGTGGACCCCCTGGGGTCCACGGGGACTTGCCAGGGGGTCCATGTCAGTGAAAAATATAATTGGGGGTCCATGATATGTTAATGGGGGTCCACAATAGCGAATGTCTTTAGATCTGGGCGTGGTATATGCTATGTTCAATCTAATATCAAATCTGACACTGTATTTGTAAGTAAATTAGGATTTTTACTCACTTATACTGGAGATACTGGATGTATGCATTTCACTTCTAAACATAATCTTCATCAGCCTACACGTGAAATGCATCTCTCTAATATCTGCAGTATACGTGAGTAAAAATCATTATTTATATAGAAATACAGTGTCATTTTTGATATTAGATTGTTCATCAAGTATTTCGTAATGGAAAACATCACAGAGTACCAGTAGGCTACTTAAGTACTTTAATACTGTACTGTTATACGTACATGCAAGCAAGCATTATACCTATTTGAAATAATAGCGCTTCCTATGAAAACATTTTTAAATCTCGGAGAATTCATACTTAGTTTTCTTATATTTTAAAATTATAAGCCTTCACTGGTAGGTGACTAAACAGCTCAGGTTTACTTTTACCAGATATAAATTTCCGTTTTTAGTTGTATTATTATAAGAAAAACAAGCCCCATATCCTTCAATTATCTTCTATTATATTTTAAAACTATTAACATTTACTGGTAGGGCACTAAACAAGTCAGGTACTAAATATTTCAAGCTATTTTTGGCATTGGCTTTAGCATTACTGTCATTGGCGTAGCGAGGGGGGGGGGTTCCGGGTTACAACCCCCCATTTAGCTTGTGAAAGAGGCCCCAAAAATGAGTAGGGCGGCCTCAATAAACATACAAAAATATCGGTTACTGGAGGTAAAAAATGTTTTCATATCTGAAGAGTATAGCCTGAATAATGTTACATCTAGAAAAAAAAACTATAATTATTTTAATTATGATGTTGAAGATCCATCTTGTTTCCACTAATATGTATTATAAACTTAAAAAACACTTTTGAATGGAAATTGACTCACGTTATGGCGTGGCGGCCGTTTCGCTCTGTTGTCTAGAGCATCATCAGACGACCCATAGTACACTGTGTACTGTGGGTCGTCTGATGATGCTCTAGACAACAGAGCGAAACGGCCGTCACGCCATAACGTGAGTCAATTTCCATTCAAAAGTGTTTTTTAAGTTTATAATATAATTTGAATACTTTAATCAACTTAAAAAATACTCCAATTAAAGCTATAGAGGGGATGAGGCGAACAAGGCAAGTTTCCTTGGGCCTCAACGTCAAGGGACCACATAATTTTACAAATGTAAGCAAGTGATACAACAAAAATAAAATAAGGGGCCCCAAATTGTACAGCTAGGGCCTCTTTTTTCTAGTTTGTACAGCTAGGGGCCCCATAGAAGCATAACACCCTAGAGGCCGCGGGCCCTACGGGCCCGTTTTTATTGCCAGTATAGTCATGTGAAGTAGAGATTCAAATAGGCTGCATATAGAATATTTCAAATTTCAACGTTTATACATAAGAGTCCCCTAATTGCCTCGTTTTGGGCCTTCAAAGACTCCACGATGCTGGTGGGTCCCAATATTTTCGGAGCCCCCAAACGTGAGTTTGAATTTCCCCAGACCTCTTGAATGAAGTTGACACAGTAGGCTTGAAAGGAGAAAAGGTCTCTTAATATTTTTGCAGATGGGCTTCAAATGCTCATTTCTGTTACTGTTCAGATCTGATACCCCAAATAGTTTATTGTGATCATGAAATTTGTCACGCTATGAATCAATCAGCAAATAATATGAGGGTTGATAGCAATAAAAAAAGCTAAAAGTTGTACTTTCTAGAACTTGAGAACAATTTTTTTCAGAATCCCCTATGTTTTGAAGTTTTGTCACCATCTATTTATGTAATTACAAGATTACTATAAGTTAAAGTTTGGAATTGGATGTGTTATTAATTCATTCGCTCTTTGTAAGTTGAACCAAGTTCCATTCAAAATCATAATAATTTTTATAACTTTACATACCGGTATTCCAATATTAGTGAATAGTTCAAAAGATTACACAAAAAATAGAAGAGAAGTTTATTGCTCTCTCTGGTACCAGTTAGTATCCTTTTCCCTAGCTTCCACAGCTTTTTCGACAAATGGTTATCAGTTGGCTTACACTCTAATTTTATCTTCAAATTGAAGAAAAAATTCTAATTAGTTACACAGATTTTTTTGAGGACAGAAAGCAACTAGGCATAGATTAAAGACTAACTAGCATAGTAATGCTAGTTGGGAAATCGAGTCATTAATTGAAAATTGGTGTTTAGGGTGAAGGTGTAAGGGAGCCTCCAGCCTCAACTCTGTCCCGGGCCACTAAATGTCTCTGGGTGGCCCTGATTGTAATAATAATTTGAAATTACTATAACTTGTTAAATTTGCACTATAAAAGTAGTATTTTTTAGATTTTATACCTTAAAATTTGTTCACAACTAATCAATGAACAAACAATAAACGAAAAGTGGGTTCAAGTTCTCAGGCAAATGATTCATAAAAACAGTGATTTATCGAATTTAAGCTTTCACCTTACCCAATTTATAAACTGCATTTTAATAATACTCGTATAAAATTACTGTTTTTGAGCCTCAAATCAAGCTCTCAACATCGAACATTCAAAAATTCTCCCATAATGTGGACTAAAATTAATGGATTAATGCTTTTCTAGACATTAGTAGAATCTCTTGGGTTACAACGTTAGAGGGACTACTTATTAAAAATTTTCCGGCTGAGGATCCCCGGGCCCTCCTCACCCTAAGGGGTATTCAATACCACTAAGACCCCCCGGGGGCTCCCAAATTTCCAATAAGCACCCCCCTCCCATTAAAAGATCTTCACTACGCTACTGATTACTGTATTTGTATCGCCCTTTTGTCACAAATTTGATGCAATATTCTAAAAAAGGTGAATTATATTCATTGTTATTTTCCACCTCCTCTCCTCAATTCTCTCTCTATCACATTCTACTAACAATGAGTGTCGTGTTCGCCCACATTGAGCAGCCTTTTGCTGATTTTAATAGATGCGAATGTTGCAATTACTACAAAGGACACAATGTTGATAATAAAATACCGGCTGTTATACTTCTTGAGTTCCATTAATACTATTTCACTATAACCAACAACAATATGTCATACTGTTTGATTATTTCAATTCAAATTCGACTGTATTACAAAAATTTACTAAGTTTATGTCCTTTTTAATATTTTCTTCACCACAATTTGAATTGGTTACTGGGAGCAGTAGACCCAGGGACGGATTTCCCACTAGGCACACTAGGCCAGTGCCTAGGGGCGGCTCAGCCTGACGGCCTCCGGAAGCATGTACCTTCTTCAACACAATTCAGAACATTTACACATTTTTTGTTGCATCTACTAAAAGAGGAAAAGTGGACACATCCTTAGAGAAAGTAGTTAGATTGTATGACTCTTTAGTAATTTTCGTTGACTCTCTTAGAGGCATTTTTCATGTGTATGAAGAAAGGGTCAAGAAACGGTGTGATATAGAGTATGAGACGTGCTACAAAAGTCAGAAGAAAAGGAAAATTCCAGGCAGATGAATCGAATGAAAATTAAGTCATCCTTACAGGCTGTGATAAATTAAGAGTAGAAACATATTATGTTGTTTTTGACAAACTCAAGTTAGCTTTACTGAAGCACAAAAAGGCTTATGACGTTCTCAGGCAAGGTCTCATATAGATAAGTTATCAGTTTTTAACAATCAATCATCGTCTTCTTCTGAAACTTGGATCGTGCTGAAAAACTTAAATCTTTTTATGAAATTGATCTAGAAAATCATTTTTAAATGAGCGCATACACTTCTCTGGCCTTCTAAAGAGTGGCGATGTGTTAAGGACAACACTTTATCGATGATAAATCTCATAAGAGAACAAAATCTCCAATTGACATTTCCCAACATAGATATAACTCTTCGCATGTATTTTTTTTTGTGTACAGCTGTTTCAAACTGCTCAGCAGAACGTTCATTTTTTTTGTCCTAAAAAGAATAAAATCTTGCCTTAACCCAGAATGAATGAAGATAAACTATAATCGTTGACTCTTCTACACATCGAGGCTGAACTTTAGATCAGTGATCAAATAAAAATTGAAGACTTGTAGAGGAGGAGTTAAAATGATTAAATGTAGGGGTAAATCAATTTAAGGAAACATAATAAAGACTTCCTAAAGTAGAAAACATTGATACGTTAGTGGTTAGTTTATTTTTGTTCATTTTTCTTTTCATTGAAGTATTTAAATAATAATGTATTGTTTAGTTTATAAAAGAAAAAACCTTTTCAGAGGTAATCAAAATCCAAAAAAGTAACTCTCAATGTTTTTATGAACCGCCTTTTATGGACTCTTTTGATTTAAATCAGTGGTTCCCAAACTTTATTGCCTCATGGACCCCTTGCCATGATTTTTGGTTTTATGTGGACCCCCTGCATAAATTTCATCAATTTCTTTTTAAACTATAAGTTGAAATGTGTTTTTGAAAGCTGATGAAGTAGGTCTACTCAGGGACAGATTTATAAATTTTTAGCCCCTAGGCACTATTCTGACTGCCGCCCCCTTGAAACATGCCACATTTGTGCCAAGGTCATTATTTAAATCAAAAGAGTCCATAAAAGGCGGTTCATAAAAACATTGAGAGTTACTTTTTTGGATTTTGATTACCTCTGAAAATGTTTTTTCTTTTATAAACTAAACAATACATTATTATTTAAATACTTCAATGAAAAGAAAAATGAACAAAAATAAACTAACCACTAACGTATCAATGTTTTCTACTTTAGGAAGTCTTTATTATGTTTCCTTAAATTGATTTACCCCTACATTTAATCATTTTAACTCCTCCTCTACAAGTCTTCAATTTTTATTTGATCACTGATCTAAAGTTCAGCCTCGATGTGTAGAAGAGTCAACGATTATAGTTTATCTTCATTCATTCTGGGTTAAGGCAAGATTTTATTCTTTTTAGGACAAAAAAAATGAACGTTCTGCTGAGCAGTTTGAAACAGCTGTACACAAAAAAAAATACATGCGAAGAGTTATATCTATGTTGGGAAATGTCAATTGGAGATTTTGTTCTCTTATGAGATTTATCATCGATAAAGTGTTGTCCTTAACACATCGCCACTCTTTAGAAGGCCAGAGAAGTGTATGCGCTCATTTAAAAATGATTTTCTAGATCAATTTCATAAAAAGATTTAAGTTTTTCAGCACGATCCAAGTTTCAGAAGAAGACGATGATTGATTGTTAAAAACTGATAACTTATCTATATGAGACCTTGCCTGAGAACGTCATAAGCCTTTTTGTGCTTCAGTAAAGCTAACTTGAGTTTGTCAAAAACAACATAATATGTTTCTACTCTTAATTTATCACAGCCTGTAAGGATGACTTAATTTTCATTCGATTCATCTGCCTGGAATTTTCCTTTTCTTCTGACTTTTGTAGCACGTCTCATACTCTATATCACACCGTTTCTTGACCCTTTCTTCATACACATGAAAAATGCCTCTAAGAGAGTCAACGAAAATTACTAAAGAGTCATACAATCTAACTACTTTCTCTAAGGATGTGTCCACTTTTCCTCTTTTAGTAGATGCAACAAAAAATGTGTAAATGTTCTGAATTGTGTTGAAGAAGGTACATGCTTCCGGAGGCCGTCAGGCTGAGCCGCCCCTAGGCACTGGCCTAGTGTGCCTAGTGGGAAATCCGTCCCTGGGTCTACTGCTCCCAGTAACCAATTCAAATTGTGGTGAAGAAAATATTAAAAAGGACATAAACTTAGTAAATTTTTGTAATACAGTCGAATTTGAATTGAAATAATCAAACAGTATGACATATTGTTGTTGGTTATAGTGAAATAGTATTAATGGAACTCAAGAAGTATAACAGCCGGTATTTTATTATCAACATTGTGTCCTTTGTAGTAATTGCAACATTCGCATCTATTAAAATCAGCAAAAGGCTGCTCAATGTGGGCGAACACGACACTCATTGTTAGTAGAATGTGATAGAGAGAGAATTGAGGAGAGGAGGTGGAAAATAACAATGAATATAATTCACCTTTTTTAGAATATTGCATCAAATTTGTGACAAAAGGGCGATACAAATACAGTAATCAGTAGCGTAGTGAAGATCTTTTAATGGGAGGGGGGTGCTTATTGGAAATTTGGGAGCCCCCGGGGGGTCTTAGTGGTATTGAATACCCCTTAGGGTGAGGAGGGCCCGGGGATCCTCAGCCGGAAAATTTTTAATAAGTAGTCCCTCTAACGTTGTAACCCAAGAGATTCTACTAATGTCTAGAAAAGCATTAATCCATTAATTTTAGTCCACATTATGGGAGAATTTTTGAATGTTCGATGTTGAGAGCTTGATTTGAGGCTCAAAAACAGTAATTTTATACGAGTATTATTAAAATGCAGTTTATAAATTGGGTAAGGTGAAAGCTTAAATTCGATAAATCACTGTTTTTATGAATCATTTGCCTGAGAACTTGAACCCACTTTTCGTTTATTGTTTGTTCATTGATTAGTTGTGAACAAATTTTAAGGTATAAAATCTAAAAAATACTACTTTTATAGTGCAAATTTAACAAGTTATAGTAATTTCAAATTATTATTACAATCAGGGCCACCCAGAGACATTTAGTGGCCCGGGACAGAGTTGAGGCTGGAGGCTCCCTTACACCTTCACCCTAAACACCAATTTTCAATTAATGACTCGATTTCCCAACTAGCATTACTATGCTAGTTAGTCTTTAATCTATGCCTAGTTGCTTTCTGTCCTCAAAAAAATCTGTGTAACTAATTAGAATTTTTTCTTCAATTTGAAGATAAAATTAGAGTGTAAGCCAACTGATAACCATTTGTCGAAAAAGCTGTGGAAGCTAGGGAAAAGGATACTAACTGGTACCAGAGAGAGCAATAAACTTCTCTTCTATTTTTTGTGTAATCTTTTGAACTATTCACTAATATTGGAATACCGGTATGTAAAGTTATAAAAATTATTATGATTTTGAATGGAACTTGGTTCAACTTACAAAGAGCGAATGAATTAATAACACATCCAATTCCAAACTTTAACTTATAGTAATCTTGTAATTACATAAATAGATGGTGACAAAACTTCAAAACATAGGGGATTCTGAAAAAAATTGTTCTCAAGTTCTAGAAAGTACAACTTTTAGCTTTTTTTATTGCTATCAACCCTCATATTATTTGCTGATTGATTCATAGCGTGACAAATTTCATGATCACAATAAACTATTTGGGGTATCAGATCTGAACAGTAACAGAAATGAGCATTTGAAGCCCATCTGCAAAAATATTAAGAGACCTTTTCTCCTTTCAAGCCTACTGTGTCAACTTCATTCAAGAGGTCTGGGGAAATTCAAACTCACGTTTGGGGGCTCCGAAAATATTGGGACCCACCAGCATCGTGGAGTCTTTGAAGGCCCAAAACGTTGCAATTAGGGGACTCTTATGTATAAACGTTGAAATTTGAAATATTCTATATGCAGCCTATTTGAATCTCTACTTCACATGACTATACTGGCAATAAAAACGGGCCCGTAGGGCCCGCGGCCTCTAGGGTGTTATGCTTCTATGGGGCCCCTAGCTGTACAAACTAGAAAAAAGAGGCCCTAGCTGTACAATTTGGGGCCCCTTATTTTATTTTTGTTGTATCACTTGCTTACATTTGTAAAATTATGTGGTCCCTTGACGTTGAGGCCCAAGGAAACTTGCCTTGTTCGCCTCATCCCCTCTATAGCTTTAATTGGAGTATTTTTTAAGTTGATTAAAGTATTCAAATTATATTATAAACTTAAAAAACACTTTTGAATGGAAATTGACTCACGTTATGGCGTGACGGCCGTTTCGCTCTGTTGTCTAGAGCATCATCAGACGACCCACAGTACACAGTGTACTATGGGTCGTCTGATGATGCTCTAGACAACAGAGCGAAACGGCCGCCACGCCATAACGTGAGTCAATTTCCATTCAAAAGTGTTTTTTAAGTTTATAATACATATTAGTGGAAACAAGATGGATCTTCAACATCATAATTAAAATAATTATAGTTTTTTTTTCTAGATGTAACATTATTCAGGCTATACTCTTCAGATATGAAAACATTTTTTACCTCCAGTAACCGATATTTTTGTATGTTTATTGAGGCCGCCCTACTCATTTTTGGGGCCTCTTTCACAAGCTAAATGGGGGGTTGTAACCCGGAACCCCCCCCCCTCGCTACGCCAATGACAGTAATGCTAAAGCCAATGCTAAAAATAGCTTGAAAAATTTAGTACCTGACTTGTTTAGTGCCCTACCAGTAAATGTTAATAGTTTTAAAATATAATAGAAGATAATTGAAGGATATGGGGCTTGTTTTTCTTATAATAATACAACTAAAAACGGAAATTTATATCTGGTAAAAGTAAACCTGAGCTGTTTAGTCACCTACCAGTGAAGGCTTATAATTTTAAAATATAAGAAAACTAAGTATGAATTCTCCGAGATTTAAAAATGTTTTCATAGGAAGCGCTATTATTTCAAATAGGTATAATGCTTGCTTGCATGTACGTATAACAGTACAGTATTAAAGTACTTAAGTAGCCTACTGGTACTCTGTGATGTTTTCCATTACGAAATACTTGATGAACAATCTAATATCAAAAATGACACTGTATTTCTATATAAATAATGATTTTTACTCACGTATACTGCAGATATTAGAGAGATGCATTTCACGTGTAGGCTGATGAAGATTATGTTTAGAAGTGAAATGCATACATCCAGTATCTCCAGTATAAGTGAGTAAAAATCCTAATTTACTTACAAATACAGTGTCAGATTTGATATTAGATTGAACATAGCATATACCACGCCCAGATCTAAAGACATTCGCTATTGTGGACCCCCATTAACATATCATGGACCCCCAATTATATTTTTCACTGACATGGACCCCCTGGCAAGTCCCCGTGGACCCCAGGGGGTCCACATGGACCACTTTGGGAACCACTGCTTTACATGAATAAAGTTAATCTAATCTAATCCAATTTAGCTGCGTTTTTTATTGCTGTGAATAAGTATGAATGTAAAATAAAATCGTAATATTGTATTATTTTCTATGTTTTCAAATATCTAGAAAATATCATCTTGCATGTAGGAAACGCGTTGATATTTGGATGTTTGTAGTAGAAATTATTATTCTAATACCAAACCCGGACCATGAGTTTCGCTATAATATGACATGGCCAAGTAATTATAGAGAATTGCTTTTCAACTATTGCACTAGAATCAATAACCTTCTGCAAAGTAAGGCAGTATTGAACGTAGAACTGAGCATGAATGAACAGAGTATGATGAATAAACAGATGAAGTAAATAAGTGGATACTATGGCAACGCTATGATCACCACATTCTTCCCCCATTCAGAAAATCTTGACTTATTATAAACTTTGAGGTTTAGGTGCTAAATATCGTAGACTCACCACGTTTCCCATAATGTAGTGCGTCTATAATTCATAACATAATATTGTCATCATTTACCTCGTTACCTTCGCACAAGTCCAAACTCATGTGAGCTTCATCAGAAATCTCCTCAAAACCAATAAAAGCATAGAGTTTATAGAGTGGGGAACTGAATTTTGTAACGCACTTGAGTGATTTTGAATAATAATTTTTGCGGGCGTTAACAACACTAAAAAAATGAGCAAACCTTAGGTATGACTAGACACTCATCTTGAATAAAAGAAAGGGGATAAGAACGATTGAAATTAAGTTGGAGTGATGTATTAACAAAGGAAAACTAGTTTAAACAGTACAATATCAATTTAGATCATCACCCCTGTCCAGGTCGGTAGAAATATTAGAATAAAAATTTTTTTAAATTAAAAAGTCCAGATTTTCCGGTGTTGGTCATTGCCCCACTCACAATATAAAAGACAAAATGTTACCTTATAATAGTACTTCATTTGATGGGGATCATATCACCAGAAATTCACAAAGTATTGGTACTCAAATTAACAGCAGGTCCATGGTGGTCTGGTTGTCATGTGCCCCTTGACATTCCTTTGGTTGAAAGACAAACAGGTTCTTCTCTTGTTAATGAGTTAGCATGCTGACACCACTATACTTTGACCAGTGCACATTTAATTAAAATAGCTCAACATTATTTATCATACCATTACACCTGAAAGTGTGATTCGTAGTTTCATCGCAACATACAGTAGCCTAAGATACAGAAAGTTCATTAGACAAAAAAGGCTCCTCCAAATATCTAGTTTTTGTAGGAAGTTTAAACCACACAAATATTCAAGAGGAATCTTAGCTTCAGTCACAAAATTCTTATTGTTTAAAATTTGACAATTAAGAAACTATTTAAAGTGACAAGGACAATTAATATTTCTTTCTATTAATTTTGAAATACAAGACATAAAATTATTACCAAATTCATTTCCTATACAGTAAATAATCACAGAATGTCCATTTATTTTAATAGAATATTGAAATCTATACCTCTTGTTATACTTAATTAACATGAACAATCATTCTGTCTATCAATATTAACCTATAAACGTACCTTGATACGGATTTTGAAGACAGTATATCATAATATGAACAACTTAAAATCACTCCGAGCTTTATTAAAATAATTAGCAAATCAAATAATATATCTTTTTACGTAATTTGTACAGTAGATTCAGGCGATTTTACTACCTCAAGTTGTCAACACGCAAAGGCATTTTTTCAAGCTTCTTTGTTGCAAAAACAGGAACAAAATTTTTACGATGTAAAACCTACTTCCTGATTGGTAAAATAAATCACGCGATATGACGTCACTTCGAAGTGACTTGTGCTTGCAAAGAAAAGGAACGAAGATATGATTGTTATTTTCTCTTTCAATAAATAAATGAAAAAAAACGGCCGCCTACGCGCGAAGTTCAAACTTCACCTGATGAACAAAATTAATACCTTTCACTTTAAATCCAAAAAATTGGGACATATTTAAAGATATGGCACAATAATCTTAGGTGGCAAGAAGAAAGAAGGAGAATACAAGACGTATTAAAAAGTATTGCAGCGGAAGATGAATGAATGGTTGGTTGGATGGGATATTAAAGCAGTAGGTCAATGCAAAGAAATAGAGAATGGAAGGAATAAGGATAGGGCACAAAAAGAGAATAGAAGAACGATATAGATCGAGTGAGAACGAAGAATACTGAGAAGATGAGAGCAAATAGAATGGAAGATCCAGCCAGCTCAGTGCTTCTATCTAGTAGACAATCTGCTTATAAACTTTCATTCAGGGTCCATTGGGTTTGTTTTCGGAACGGAGAACAATTTAAGCTTTCCTGCAACGAAGACAGGATGGGGATGAGCCGGTCAGTAGAAGAGAGTGACGAAGAGACGAACAAGAACAAAGTATTAGTAATAGAAGAAGACAACCAAGAAGAAAAAAGAAACATTCCAACCCTTCTCTGCCCGCCCAGCCATACAAATTGACCTTTTTCCATTCTGATAAATTTCACTAATATTTTATATTCGCTGGCGAGCGAGGGAAATTCCTAGCCGAATCTAGCAGAGTGGCCTTACAAATGGCTTATTGTTACTCTTGCCCCAGCGATAAAGGCGGGAGTTGCCTTCGATCATTCAGATAGCGATCGTGTATGAACATTCTCACAAACACGTTCTTACTTATAAACCAAAAGCGTGCAATTTGCGGTTGAATTCCCGAATCAAAAAAGTAGAAAAGGACCTTTTGTATTTCAATCAGAACGTACTTGCGTTAGGAAGAACTTTGAAATATTCGCGCAGTTACGAATCAGAATCAACATTTAGTAAATATTTTGAAAAATATGTCATTCTTTACCATCATTTTACCAATGGATATCATTGCACATGGTACAATGGTACCACAACTCACTAGTAAAAACCAATCTGTCAAAACACAACAAATTAAAATCGGAGTGTGTTTTTAATTCCAATGATTTTGTGCCGTTTTGTGTTCTATGGACGCAAGATTCAATCTAGAATCTGCAAACTTCTATTTATTTAGGTAGACGAACAAAAAATCTGCAATGATATAATACACTAATGATACAATGCAAATAAAACATGATAAGAGTTGAATTTGAAAAGTAAGGGAGCATTGCAACAATCCTTTCAGACAATAAAAGATAGTTTAAAGAAGAACTATTATTGAATCCATCGATCAATCTTTATATCTTGCGTTCATTCAAGAAGTCACTTCTTCCTGACAAATCTTTCGGCGTTGCGTTTAATGGGATCTGTAACGAGTAAGCAAATTTAACGTTCATAGACTGTTAATCTTTATTAATGTAATGCTACTTCGTAGCATTAATCGTAATGCTACTTCATCATTTATGTTTTATTTGTTCATTCAAATTTTGGATGAACAAATAATCTGAAAATATTATTGAAATAAATAAAATAATTATATTTTTTGAGTAAGAACAACCTTTATTATCACTTTTAGAAACAGAATCATTACTGAAGGGATTGAACAATATGCTCTCCATGTGCTTTGCTGTGCATTCATTTGGTATTCAAGTGGCTAATACTGATGTTAGAGGGAAAATGCAGCAATATGTAGGTGGAAGGACAACTCGTAAATGACTATTATTTCATAACAGCGTTTTGTGCCGAAAATATACCACCCCTCATTTAGCATCGTTGTGGCTGGGTCGGAATGTTGGGCCTTTATTACCTTGGGCGCCCAGGAGCCATTTTCTGTTATTAATCACGTGATGCAATAGTGAGAGACCCCCACTGTAGCTGTACATTTCAAATTCTAGGAGGCTCAGATACAGTGACGTTACTAAAGTACCATAACTATTTACTAAGTTGTGTTGTATTGCTTGTCACGGCTCGTTTCGAGTCAGAATGAGAAATTACTGATTTCGAATTTATTCAAGGGGTACAGTATTAATGTAAGTTAAATGGTAATAATTTGACACATCAAAGTGAACATCTTTACATAACATATATAACAATATTATAACATCATGTATTGTGAATATATTTAACGTGGTACTGTTATTTTCCCACTATTATAATTTTTTAATCCAATCACCCTATTCCAATTTTTCAACCTGTTTGTCTAATATAGTACGGTAGTTAAATTGAAGATATTGTAAAGACACAGAAAACGAAATATGTTTGTAGTAGTCTATAGACTTGTAGTAGTCTGTAGCTGTTTTGTACTTGTCTACAGTATAATTAGTATTGTCTAGTTTTTTTTTCTTTTCTTTCGGATGATGCCCACATGAGTCTGGACACTCTTGTGGGTGGTAAATGAGGTGAATGATGAGAAACATTCATGGCTGAATGAGATTCGAACCCAAGGCTGCAGGAAACGAAGCCAACCAGAGCCTAATCTTATCACAAACAAGCGCTCCAACAAACTGCGTTACCAGAGCCGCTAGTATAATAAATTATTATGTCTATTGATGATACTTTAACCAGAGCAGATATGTTATGCGTGAAGTATCATTACCCCTTACCGCTTAAAAGCAGTCTTGTACAGTAGTTGTTGCTGTAGTTACTGTAGTATGTATAGACACAGAAAACAGAAAGAAACAGTTTGTAGTAGCTAAGAAAATAGACTATTTAGTGTATTTACTATAAAGAGTATAAATAATTCTCTATATTCTGAGGTAGCAGTTTACTATGTCTGTAGTTTGCCTATTGTAAAGTGCTTGTTTCTTGATGATACTCAAACCATAGGATACATGTTGTGCGGGAGGTATTCCTACCCCTTAAAACCTAAAAGCAGGTTCACGGTCTTGCACAGTACAGTCAGCAGTCTGCACAGACGTTTACAGTTAGCTCAGTATTACTGTATTTTGTATTTGTATTAGCAGTTTCCATCTCCTCAATTTTACTTATCTGTAATATTCTTCAATGATTACACTTGTGAGCTGTATTTTTGTCTACGCAAACAAATGAATTTGATCAATATCTTGAAGAGTATGAAACAAAGGTTCCAGAAACCATTGGACAACTCCAAGACAACTTAAATTGGATTGATGAATTAGAAAAGAGTTGAGTTATTAGAGATGTAATTTTGTTTGGTGATGGTGATATTTCCTTAATCCCCTATCAATCTTGTACACGAAGATGTTTGTGTTTGTGAGCGAATAGTTAGACGATATAAAAACAGTTTCAAGACGGTTGAATTTGAGTTTCATTCTTTGCAGAGTGGTTCGCTGTAGCCTAGAGTAGTCCGTTGGGTGTCAACAATATAATCAGAGCGGGAGTTGTGAAGCAGCCCTGCTGGGATTACTGTATGTCAACATGCGAACAATGTACGGTAACATGTTTGAACTCCTTATTTAGATACAGAATCCACAACAGCAACTTTGAGTCTCTAGCCATTTCAAATAATGTTTTATTCCTTTCTCGAGACGTTCCGTTCCTTTTCTTGCTCATCTCAGATAATGCGTCTTTCGGAATTGTTGGGAGTAGAAGACATTAAATGCAATTTCCTCTGTCACTGAGACAAAGATCTGTAATGCAACGCAAGCCGGAATTAGTTTTTCTGAAATGTATGTGTTATAGAATGGAAAAACTTTGCTATGCACAAGTTTTATAGGAAGATCATGCACTATAATATATGAAAATTACATTTGACAAAATTTAGTAGTTGATCAGTGGCGGTCCCATGATAATTTTTTTATAGTGGACACAACCAAGGTTACACTATACACAGTGTTTCGGAACTCTCTACCAATACTTTGTAACGCCTGGGCTATGAAATGAGATTAAAACACGCAAAATCAATTCAAATAGAGCAATATTTGAAACTATTTACTGTAAAAATATAGACTACCAGATAAACAGTCATAACCTAGAATTTAGAAGCATAATCATCAACTCACCTATTATGAATTTTCTATAAAAAATTATCCATCCAGATTAAGTAATTCTCATCACTGGAATCACTGAATAATGAATTTGTGAAATTTACACCATTTTGCATCAAATTTAAGCACTTGAACTGTGAAGCATAGCACGTGTTACCTCTAATTTTTCAAGTCTATTTTCATGGAAATTAGACAATTATAACAAAAACAAAGTAGCACTCATGAAAGGGCGATTCATCATCAACATAAGTTCCAAATTTCACTGGTCAAATCGCCAAAAAAGTGTGTTTGTAAAACTTTGCCCAAATGCCAAACACAACATGCAAAAAGTGTAACTCAATACTTCCTACTTTGGAAATAACTTACTATATCCACTGAAAATTCGGTGGTGAGAATTTTATAATATTTTAGGACTTTTGAGAGTGAAATCAGATTTTTAAAGCAGTTTTTTACAACTTTAAAATCAATCAGTTGAACAATGTAGTAGCCATGCCTATAAAATGAGACGTAGCAAATGTCTCATTCTCAGTCAAATTCTTGCAGCCCGGGCACACTGCGTGTTGAATGTTTTCGTGTTCTCTGTGTATCACTTCCGGTAAATGTACAATTTGATTTAGACCGATGGAATTCGTGAAATTGTGAATAAGTGGCGTCGTCAATGAATAGTGAATAGTGTGCAAAAATACAAATTCGTAAATAATTCGAAAGCGAATCTTCACTTAGGCCTAAGATTAGTACCTGCGGCATCGAAATCCTGTTCGTGTGGAAACGTGGACCTGGAGGTGCTGATGGTGTGCTGGGTGTGAACTCGGAAGTCAACGCAACTTAAAAAAGGTATTTCAAAAAATTTATTAAATTCCTAAAGCCTGTGCATAGAAGAGACAACTCAAAAATCTGCAGTCTAACCCCCCCCCCCCCCCCGAAAAAGGTGATTCAGCTATCTTAAACCCAACAATTATCGATAAAAGAAAAATATATAATTCTTTTTAGCGAATTTCTTCAAATTCAGCTATTACAGCAGGTCGTGATGTGCGACTTTCACCCGGGACCATGATGAAAATTTGTTTTGGAGCCCCCAGAGTACAAAAATCATAGTGGCACAAAATGTTATATATGTAGATATATATATATATCTATATATATATATATATCTATCTATGTGTCTGATAGCACGATAACTTTTGAAGGAGATGTCCGATTTCCACCAAATTTGGTATACACTTTCCTCTTGTGAATAGCTTGGACAAGTTCGTTAGCCAGGAAAATCCAAAAAGGTTAACCCCCTTTTCGGGGGTATTTTCCCGCCAAAATTAGGGGTTTTCAAGAAAAAAAGGGTTGTATTTGAAAATTTTAGTTCTATTGTTAGACTTTAAGATAGAGCTCATGGAGTCAAAAATTTTAAGGTATTGCACTGGTCAGTGTGAACTTAGCAGGACATTTGTTAGAAGGTCACTGAAAAACAAAAGTTCTATTAGCAGACACAACAGTTCTACAGTTCCTGATAGTTTATAACAATAGTTCCACGAAAATAAGAAAAATAATTGAGTTTGAAATAATGCGCTGCTAACTTCTACGCTGGAAACATAATTTTGTCAGCAGAACACGTAATATCACTCTAATCAACAAAACGAGGAGAGTTCTGGGTAGATTTTGACCGGAAGAAGAATTTGACACAGAGTTCCAGTCGATCGGACCTCTAGAAAAATATTTATGAATTTTCGAATTTTTATGACACTAGAAAAGCTATTTTTGTCAGCAGGACATATGATTTAGTGAGTAAAGATTGAAAAAATAACATTTTCATTCCAAGCTCAACAAGAAGATTACAGAACTGCAGAGTTCCAATTGATATGTATTGTTTAAAAAAAACTATGACTAATAAAAGAAAAAATTAGTAAACTTAGCAGGCAATGTAATATAAACTATTATTGGAAAAACATGACAGTTCTGAGTAGATCTTAACCCATATTTTCATTTGACACTGAGTTCTAGTCGATCGGGTCACTAGAAAAAAATTTATGAATTTTTGAATTTTTATGACATTAAAACAGCTATTTTTGTCAGCAGGACATATGATTTAGTGAGTAAAGATTGAAAAAATATCATTTTCATTTCAAGCTCAACAAGAAGATTACAGAACTGCAGAGTTCCGATTGATATGTATTGTTTAAAAAAAATTATGACTAATAAAAGCAAAAATTAGTAAACTTAGCAGGCAATGTAATATACACTATTATTGGAAAAACATGACAGTTCTGGGTAGTTCTTAACCCATATTTTCATTTGACACTGAGTTCTAGTCGATCGGGTCACTAGAAAAAAATTTATGAATTTTTGAATTTTTATGACATTAGAAAAGCTATTTTTGTCAGCAGGACATATGATTTAGTGAGTAAAGATTGAAATAATAACATTTTCATTTCAAGCTCAACAAGAAGATTACAGAACTGCAGAGTTCCAATTGATATGTATTGTTTAAAAAAAACTATGACTAATAAAAGAAAAAATTAGTAAACTTAGCAGGCAATGTAATATGAACTATTATTGGGGAAACATGACAGTTGTGGGTAGATCTTAACCCATATTTTCATTTGACACTGAGTTCTAGTCGATCGGGTCACTAGAAAATAATTTATGAATTTTTGAATTTTTATGACACTAGAAAAGCTATTTTTGTCAGCAGGACATATGATTTAGTGAGAAAAGATTGAAAATATCACATTTTCATTTCAAGCTCAAGAAGAAGATTACATAACTGCAGAGTTCCAATTGATATGTATTGTTTAAAAAAAATTATGACTAATAAAAGAAAAAATTAGTAAACTTAGCAGGCAATGTAATATACACTATTATTGGAAAAACATGACAGTTCTGGGTAGTTCTTAACCCATATTTTCATTTAACACTGAGTTCTAGTCGATCGGGTCACTAGAAAAAAATTTATGAATTTTTGAATTTTTATGACATTAGAAAAGCTATTTTTGTCAGCAGGACATATGATTTAGTGAGTAAAGATTGAAATAATAACATTTTCATTTCAAGCTCAACAAGAAGATTACAGAACTGCAGAGTTCCAATTGATATGTATTGTTTAAAAAAAACTATGACTAATAAAAGAAAACATTAGTAAACTTAGCAGGCAATGTAATATAAACTATTATTGGGAAAACATGACAGTTCTGGGTAGTTCTTAACCCATATTTTCATTTGACACTGAGTTCTAGTCGATCGGGTCACTAGAAAAAAATTTATGAATTTTTGAATTTTTATGACATTAAAACAGCTATTTTTGTCAGCAGGACATATGATTTAGTGAGTAAAGATTGAAAATATCACATTTTCATTTCAAGCTCAACAAGAAGATTACAGAACTGCAGAGTTCCGATTGATATGTATTGTTTAAAAAAAATTATGACTAATAAAAGAAAAAATTAGTAAACTTAGCAGGCAATGTAATATACACTATTATTGAAAAAACATGACAGTTCTGGGTAGTTCTCAACCCATATTTTCATTTGGCTTTGAGTTCTAGTCGATCGGGTCACTAGAAAAAAATTTATGAATTTTTGAATTTTTATGACATTAGAAAAGCTATTTTTGTCAGCAGGACATATGATTTAGTGAGTAAAGATTGAAAAAATCACATTTTCATTTCAAGCTCAACAAGAAGATTACAGAACTGCAGAGTTCCGATTGATATGTATTGTTTAAAAAAAATTATGACTAATAAAAGAAAAAATTTGTAAACTTAGCAGGCAATGTAATATACACTATTATTGAAAAAACATGACAGTTCTGGGTAGTTCTTAACCCATATTTTCATTTGACACTGAGTTCTAGTCGATCGGGTCACTAGAAAAAAATTTATGAATTTTTGAATTTTTATGACATTAAAACAGCTTTTTTTGTCAGCAGGACATATGATTTAGTGAGTGAAGATTGAAAAAATAACATTTTCATTTCAAGCTCAACAAGAAGATTACAGAACTGCAGAGTTCCGATTGATATGATTGTATTGTTTAAAAAAAATTATGACTAATAAAAGAAAAAATTAGTAAACTTAGCAGGCAATGTAATATACACTATTATTGGAAAAACGTGACAGTTCTGGGTAGTTCTTAACCCATATTTTCATTTGACACTGAGTTCTAGTCGATCGGGTCACTAGAAAAAAATTTATGAATCTTTATGACATTAGAAAAGCTATTTTTGTCAGCAGGACATATGATTTAGTGAGTAAAGATTGAAAATATCAAATTTTCATTCCAAGCTCAACAAGAAGATTACAGAACTGCAGAGTTCCGATTGATATGTATTGTTTAAAAAAAATTATGACTAAAAAAAGAAAAAATTAGTAAACTTAGCAGGCAATGTAATATAAACTATTATTGGGAAAACATGACAGTTCTGGGTAGATCTTAACCCATATTTTCATTTGACACTGAGTTCTAGTCGATCGGGTCACTGGAAAAAAATTTATGAATTTTTGAATTTTTATGACACTAGAAAAGCTATTTTTGTCAGCAGGACATATGATTTAGTGAGTAAAGATTGATAAAATAACATTTTCATTTCAAGCTCAACAAGAAGATTACAGAACTGCAGTGTTCCGATTGATATGTATTGTTTAAAAAAAATTATGACTAATAAAAGAGAAGATTAGTAAACTTAGCAGGTAATGTAATATACACTTTTTTTGGAACCTGGACAAAAATCTCAAGTAATAAGCCTTAACATATTATAAGTTTTTTTTAAATAAATTATGGTGTTATTATAATGGTGTGGTGGTGAGGCAACAAGTGACTTGATTCAGGGGGCCCGGAATGAAAATATATTTTTTTCAAGAAATGGACTGTTCCCAGACTGAAATATATATATTTTTTCAAAAGAAATAAAACTGAAACACTGAAGGAAGAAAGAAATAATTAATAGGGTAAATATTGTCTGTGCAATGTTTATTGTTTACCCAGCAATTAGCAGATAACTTTAGTGATGGAATTCAGAAGCAGGATGTTGTGACTTCAGGAATGGTTACATACCGAGGAGAAAACACTCTTCAAACAAACTTATCTAGACTGTTATAAATCACGACGGCTATGTCTCCACTGTGCAAATATCAGAGGAAATTAATATTATTTTCCCATGGAATTCCTCAATGTATATTAGCATTTATAGGAAGTTATTAGGAGTGAGGGGTTGTGTAGAAAACTAAGTCAATATTTTTCAGTATTATTATTTTCAGTATTAGTATCAATATTTTTCTAAGTCAATATTTACAGTCTGTTTATTTCGAATCGTCCAGTTTGATGCATGTAGGCCTACAGGTGTCCGGTAAATTGGCCTTGAGTAAACCGTATGGATAAATTCCTTTGGGGGTCATTTTATTCCCAGTTCAATAGTTTACTTACAAGTCTATTGCAAAATGGCTCAATAAACAGGTTATAGCTATGACACTGTGGCGTAGCCCATGCCACCCCCCCCCCGTAATTTCAGAAATAAAAAATTCTCAAATAACTAATAGATAAGGACTTATTAAAGCCGAAGGGTTCTATCTGTTTTGTAGTATTATAACCAAAAGAATACAGGAACCCTGATTGTGTAATAGAGTATAGCTACAGTTATAGTCAGATTAATATATTTTTCAAATATTTCCTCAATATTTACTCATATAGAAACTTGTAGACTCTCTATTTAGGTTTATATGATGCTCATTTCCATGAGTACAGTTGAATTTGCCCTCATAGTTCAATTTGTGGGCTGTAACTCAAGCTTGTTTAAGACATTTTCTATAAATATTCTACTCGTATTATACTCAATGTTTTGCTAAAGTTTCACATGTACAAGTGAAGTTTTTTCTTTTTTCCGTATTATTAATGTGGAAGTGATGTTTCACTTGTATGATTAATGCTTTTTGTCTATGGCCCATGTAAATTTTCCTCATACTTTGTGAATAGTTGGACTTGTATTTTTATTGTTTAATTTTTAGGCTACAACTTAGGCTATATTTCAATTATTCTCCACCATTGTTATCAAGCTAATATGATGCTCATTTCCATGAGTACAGTTGAATTTGCCCTTATAGTTCAATTTGTGGGCTGTAACTCAGGCTGAACTCGAATGACTTCAAAAATTAACTGTGAAGGGCTCCAAATGATAAAATTGCCCGCATGGTAAACATAGCCGACTGCCGGTTATGTTTGAAATTAGACTATTTGTACAGAATTCAAATGAAGACATCGATGAATGCTCCTTTTTGCTTGATAAGTATTGGGCCGGTCCTCGCAAAACTTGGATGGGACCACCGCTTTATGAAGCACTTTCATTAAAAAACATTATTAACATCAGTTCAATAGTATTTGAGTAATTGATGTACAACCATATGAAACATGTCAAATTGAGAACCTTTCTCTTCTAGAAGTCGGTTAAGAAGTTGTTTAGATACCATTATACAGTGGAACCTTGATAAATCGAATCTCAAGGGGAACGGCAAAAATTCGATTTATCAAGGTCCATCTTAAAATACTTCGATTTATAGAGGTTCAAAACACTTACCTTTTCAGATTCATAAATACTGTACTGTACAGTAAAACCTATAGAGACTGTATAATCAGTCTGTATAATGATTATACATTATAAATGTATTATTAATCAATAATGTATATACAGTATTATAATGTATTATTATTACTATTAATCTTTTTATTACTACTGTATTAGCATTTTGGGTGCAATGTAGATGCATTGTGAGAGCGCTGTACATTAGAAGTGGTGGCGGGTGGGGAGGAAGGATGTTTACTTTTGGCAGTGTTGACATAAAGATAAAATCAGTTACTGTATTCGTGCCACAGAATCTTATCCAATAAGCATGCAACTTCGATTTACTAAGGTTCTCTTATTACAACTTCGATTTATAAAGGTCCTTAAACTGCAAAACTTCGAATAATAAAGGGTTTTCTGCCGAACCTTCGAATTATAGAGGTTAGTATTAAAGCTCAATAGATCCAAAAACTTCAATTTATCAAGGTAATATTCATGAAATCTTCGATTTATAAAGGTAAAATAACATGGTGGTAGGATAGCAAGTTCTAGGGGAATTGGAAAAATTCGATTTATCAAGGATTTCGATTTATTGTGGTTCGATTTCAAGGTTCCACTGCAGTAGGACGTTAGTGCCCTGGGGGTAAGCCAATATAGCCAATATATTCCACCTCATTCATTGTAGGATAGACTGATTCAGCCTCGTTATAGAGTCTAGAACGTTGTAGGTGAGAAGTAAATAGTTTTTCACGGCTAATTATAGTTTTGATTGAAAAAATAAAATAAACATGTTTAAAAATGACCATTGTTGTACGATTTTTTACCAATATATGAAAATATATTCCTATTTTCCTCTTAAATCTAATGCAATAAAAATGGCTCTACTATGGTACTTCTTCCACTATTTGTTCTAAGTAAGGATTTATGAGTCACGAATTTATGATTTTTTTTCTGATGTCTGTGATATAGATATCAAAAAATGACAAAACGGGTCCTCTCCGTTATGATGTTTTTCATGACAAGGAATTTTTTCTCAAGTATTTCTTCATTTCTAAAGTTTTTAAATGGTTTTTTGAAGAGGTAAGTTCCACAAACTAGATGTTGTTCAGTCCACTCAAAATAGGCTTGTCAACAAACTTTTCTGTTATATCCTCAGTAAGAGAGCCGCTGAAAACACATTTTAAATCAAACTAAACAATTTTATATGTAGCCAGAATTTCACGAGCTCAGGTAATTTTCCAGGTTTCCCAATATCACAGTCATGCAAGAAATGTATAGGAAACCGTTATTTTATACAATAAAATTCCCTAAAACATGATAGCAGTGGCATCTTTCAATCAGGCATTAATTTTGACTTATTGTAATAAAAAAATTTCAAAAATTATGAAAAACTGGAGATTTTAACCTCATGAATGATTATAACTTAGGATCTATTCATGTTACAAAATGTCCTTGGTGCTAAGTTTTGGGGATTCGTATTATCCATGAGAAAGGTATTTTGTATATTTCTTGTCCGACGCATGGTATGGCTGTAATATCGGAAAAACATGGAAAATTACCATCAAATCCCACAAAACTTTTGCTACATATAAAATTATTCAGTTTGATTAAAAATGTTTTTTCAGCTGTTCTCTTGCTAAGGATATGAAAGAAAAAGATGGCGCCTACAATCTACAATGTGCGATAAGTTTTAAGTTTTGCAATTTGTTTTTCGGTTGTTTACGAGTTAACTATTGTAACGGTTGTAACTATTTATAATGAGAAAAAAATCATTTTACAAATATAGTATAACGGAAGCCTATACCCCTCTTTCAAGTAGAATTCCAAATTATCGGTCAAATGTGACATTTTACATATGAATTATCCCGTGAAAAATAAACTAAGGTTTATTTTTGTGTTAACAGTTTTAATTTAATTTTGTAGATTATAAGTTTTGTGGAAGATGACTACAACATCTTGGGGGGGGGGGGGGGGAATGTATCCCGATATCCCCCCTGGCTACGTCCCTGCGATTGATCCCGATTGATGCAATTTTGAACAATGTGTATCTTTGATGTTTCAGATTATTGACGTTCTACAAAAAGTTTTAAAGTACATCCGAATGCTCAGATGATTTTTTGTGTAATATTATAATTTTTCAATAAATTAATGTTATTGCATATAAAAGTTTCTGTGGATAAAAGTGTCTCAAACAATATGTATTCGTAAAGCAACAATATGATGTATAGCTTTAGATCTTTAGATAAGGAAAGCCGGAATGTCAACATGCACCAGATAAGAGTGCAATAATCTTGTATTCCTGGGGTGGTGGATGACTCTTCGCTCTATTGTCTCTTCTCTCTTAGCACTCTCACCTCTCACACGCACACAAAGACAAACCTTACTCACACAATGTCAGTGAAATAGTACTCTTTTTAGTTTGAAAATAGTTCGTTCGTAAATTGACAGATTCGCTGGAAAACATTCTCGCTACAGCCGAACCTTAATAGCTATGACAGTTGATAGCTGATTTCATGGACGACTCAACTTTCATCAGAAGTATGAGTTGATAACTTCTGGATAAAACAATTGAAATATGTCTTCAATTTTACAATAATTGGAGTTTAGAAATTGGAATTATTTGCAATTGTTCTTTTTAATTATTCAAAAAATTTAACGGACAATTCAAATCTCAGAACCTTATGAATCTCAAACAAGATATCACTGTATTTATATAACATAGGTTATTTTGGTAAAAAGATGTAATAAAGCACTTAGAATGCTCAACATAATCATGTTGGATATCAAAACATCTTTATTTTGATGGTTATAGTGTGTATTTAGTATGATCAGTGTATTATCATTATTTCAAAAACAATGAATTCCTTCTCATTTTTATTACCAAGAGAAATATTAAATACAAGAATTCTACCGAATTCTAAAATAAACAATCAAGGACCCTTCCACCAACCACAATATTCGATAAGACTCCATTAAATAATAATCAAACAAATAGAACATTCTACAAAGAAACAAGTAAACACCATAAAAGTGTCAAAAGCAGAGTAATTTCAATGAATACAGATACTATAGATATAGATATACAGATATAGTATCTGTATTCATTGGTAATTTGTTGCTAAGAAGTAAACATTTACATAGCAGATAACACCGAGGACAACTGTTCCTAATCTTTCTTTTCATATATCAACAATATTTTCGTTTGTCTTTTTCTTTTCGCCATTCAATTAGCATTCTTTCAGATTTAGTAGTCATGAATATATGTCTAGTCAACTAATTAAATTATGCTTCCGTACTTAATTTATGTTGTATTATGTACAGGAAAAAAATAATTTAAACTGAAACGTATATTTGAATAGTTATTAGAGATAGTTATCATTCTTTTCTGTAAAAACACAACATGGAACTAACAATCAAGAAACAACATGCTAATAACTGGAAATAGCATTACTGTATGTAAAACACAGGATTTTTAAATAACACAGAAACAAGACAATAAAAAATAAGTTCTGCGTAAGCTTAAAAAAATACACAAAAAATGAGATTTTTCATCATATGAATATTGGAATAGGGTAATTAACAGGTTAATTAATAGGTTAATTACTATTTTCAATACAATATTATATCCTGCTGACAAAAATAGCTGTTCTAATGTCATAAAAATTCAAAAATTCATAAAATTTTTTCTAGAGACCCGATCTACTAGAACTCAGTGTCAAATGAAAATATGGGTTAAGATCTACCCAGAACTGTCATGTTTCTTCAATAATAGTGTATATTACATTGCCTGCTAAGTTTACTAATTTTTTCTTTTATTAGTCAAAATTTTTTTTTAAACAGTACATATCAATTAGAACTCTGCAGCTCTGTAATCTTCTTGTTGAGCTTGGAATGAAAATGTTATTTTTTCAATCTTTACTCACTAAATCATATGTCCTACTGACAAAAATAGCTTCTCTAATGTCATAAAAATTCATAAATTTTTTTCTAGAGGATTGATCGACTAGAACTCAGTGTCAATTGAAAATATGGGTTAAGAACTACCCAGAACTGTCATGTGTTTCCAATAATAGTGTATATTACATTGCCTGCTAAGTTTATTAATTTTTTCTTTTATTAGTCAATTTTTTTTAAACAATACATATCAATCGGAACTCTGCAGTTCTGTAATCTTCTTGTTGAGCTTGAAATGAAAATGTGATATTTTCAATCTTTACTCACTAAATCATATGTCCTGCTGACAAAAATAGCTTTTCTAATGTCATAAAAATTCAAAAATTCATAAATTTTTTTCTAGTGACCCGATCGACTAGAACTCAGTGTCAAATGAAAATATGGGTTAAGAACTACCCAGAACTGTCATGTTTTTTCAATAATAGTGTATATTACATTGCCTGCTAAGTTTACTAATTTTTTCTTTTATTAGTCATAATTTTTTTTAAACAATACATATCAATTGGAACTCTGCAGTTCTGTAATCTTCTTCTTGAGTTTGAAATGAAAATGTGATATTTTCAATCTTTACTCACTAAATCATATGTCCTGCTGACAAAAATAGCTTTTCTAGTGTCATAAAAATTCAAAAATTCATAAATTATTTTCTAGTGACCCGATCGACTAGAACTCAGTGTCAAATGAAAATATGGGTTAAGATCTACCCAGAACTGTCATGTTTTCCCAATAATAGTTTATATTACATTGCCTGCTAAGTTTACTAATTTTTTCTTTTATTAGTCATAATTTTTTTTAAACAATACATATCAATCAGAACTCTGCAGTTCTGTAATCTTCTTGTTGAGCTTGGAATGAAAATTTGATATTTTCAATCTTTACTCACTAAATCATATGTCCTGCTGACAAAAATAGCTTTTCTAATGTCATAAAAATTCATAAGTTTTTTTCTAGTGACCCGATCGACTAGAACTCAGTGTCAAATGAAAATATGGGTTAAGAACTACCCAGAACTGTCATGTTTTTCCAATAATAGTGTATATTACATTGCCTGCTAAGTTTACTAATTTTTGCTTTTATTAGTCATAATTTTTTTTAAACAATACATATCAATTGGAACTCTGCAGCTCTATAATCTTCTTGTTGAGCTTGAAATGAAAATGTGATTTTTTCAATCTTTTCTCACTAAATCATATGTCCTGCTGACAAAAATAGCTTTTCTAGTGTCATAAAAATTCATAAATTATTTTCTAGTGACCCGATCGACTAGAACTCAGTGTCAAATGAAAATATGGGTTAAGAACTACCCAGAACTGTCATGTTTTTTCAATAATAGTGTATATTATATTGCCTGCTAAGTTTACTAATTTTTTCTTTTATTAGTCATAATTTTTTTTAAACAGTACATATCAATTGGAACTCTGCAGTTCTGTAATCGTCTTGTTGAGCTTGAAATGAAAATGTTATTCTTTCAATCTTTACTCACTAAATCATATGTCCTGCTGACAAAAATAGCTTTTCTAATGTCATAAAAATTCAAAAATTCATAAATTTTTTTCTAGTGACCCGATCGACTAGAACTCAGTGTCAAATGAAAATATGGGTTAAGAACTACCCAGAACTGTCATGTTTTCCCAATAATAGTGTATATTACATTGTCTGCTAAGTTTACTAATTTTTTCTTTTATTAGTCATAATTTTGTTTTAAACAATACATATCAATTGGAACTCTACAGTTCTGTAATCTTCTTGTTGAGCTTGAAATGAAAATGTGATTTTTTCAATCTTTACTCACTAAATCATATGTCCTGCTGACAAAAATAGCTTTTCTAGTGTCATAAAAATTCAAAAATTCATAAATTATTTTCTAGTGACCCGATCGACTAGAACTCAGTGTCAAATGAAAATATGGGTTAAGATCTACCCAGAACTGTCATGTTTTCCCAATAATAGTTTATATTACATTGCCTGCTAAGTTTACTAATTTTTTCTTTTATTAGTCATAATTTTTTTTAAACAATACATATCAATCAGAACTCTGCAGTTCTGTAATCTTCTTGTTGAGCTTGGAATGAAAATTTGATATTTTCAATCTTTACTCACTAAATCATATGTCCTGCTGACAAAAATAGCTTTTCTAATGTCATAAAAATTCATAAGTTTTTTTCTAGTGACCCGATCGACTAGAACTCAGTGTCAAATGAAAATATGGGTTAAGAACTACCCAGAACTGTCATGTTTTTCCAATAATAGTGTATATTACATTGCCTGCTAAGTTTACTAATTTTTGCTTTTATTAGTCATAATTTTTTTTAAACAATACATATCAATTGGAACTCTGCAGTTATGTAATCTTCTTCTTGAGCTTGAAATGAAAATGTTATTTTTTCAATCTTTACTCACTAAATCATATGTCCTGCTGACAAAAATAGCTTTTCTAGTGTCATAAAAATTCATAAATTATTTTCTAGTGACCCGATCGACTAGAACTCAGTGTCAAATGAAAATATGGGTTAAGAACTACCCAGAACTGTCATGTTTTTTCAATAATAGTGTATATTATATTGCCTGCTAAGTTTACTATTTTTTTCTTTTATTAGTCATAATTTTTTTTAAACAGTACATATCAATTGGAACTCTGCAGTTCTGTAATCGTCTTGTTGAGCTTGAAATGAAAATGTTATTTTTTCAATCTTTACTCACTAAATCATATGTCCTGCTGACAAAAATAGCTTTTCTAATGTCATAAAAATTCAAAAATTCATAAATTTTTTTCTAGTGACCCGATCGACTAGAACTCAGTGTCAAATGAAAATATGGGTTAAGAACTACCCAGAACTGTCATGTTTTCCCAATAATAGTGTATATTACATTGTCTGCTAAGTTTACTAATTTTTTCTTTTATTAGTCATAATTTTGTTTTAAACAATACATATCAATTGGAACTCTACAGTTCTGTAATCTTCTTGTTGAGCTTGAAATGAAAATTTGATATTTTCAATCTTTACTCACTAAATCATATGTCCTGCTGACAAAAATAGCTTTTCTAATGTCATAAAAATTCATAAGTTTTTTTCTAGTGACCCGATCGACTAGAACTCAGTGTCAAATGAAAATATGGGTTAAGAACTACACAGAACTGTCATGTTTTTCCAATAATAGTGTATATTACATTGCCTGCTAAGTTTACTAATTTTTGCTTTTATTAGTCATAATTTTTTTTAAACAATACATATCAATTGGAACTCTGCAGTTATGTAATCTTCTTCTTGAGCTTGAAATGAAAATGTTATTTTTTCAATCTTTACTCACTAAATCATATGTCCTGCTGACAAAAATAGCTTTTCTAGTGTCATAAAAATTCATAAATTATTTTCTAGTGACCCGATCGACTAGAACTCAGTGTCAAATGAAAATATGGGTTAAGAACTACCCAGAACTGTCATGTTTTTTCAATAATAGTGTATATTATATTGCCTGCTAAGTTTACTATTTTTTTCTTTTATTAGTCATAATTTTTTTTAAACAGTACATATCAATTGGAACTCTGCAGTTCTGTAATCGTCTTGTTGAGCTTGAAATGAAAATGTTATTTTTTCAATCTTTACTCACTAAATCATATGTCCTGCTGACAAAAATAGCTTTTCTAATGTCATAAAAATTCAAAAATTCATAAATTTTTTTCTAGTGACCCGATCGACTAGAACTCAGTGTCAAATGAAAATATGGGTTAAGAACTACCCAGAACTGTCATGTTTTCCCAATAATAGTGTATATTACATTGTCTGCTAAGTTTACTAATTTTTTCTTTTATTAGTCATAATTTTGTTTTAAACAATACATATCAATTGGAACTCTACAGTTCTGTAATCTTCTTGTTGAGCTTGAAATGAAAATTTGATATTTTCAATCTTTACTCACTAAATCATATGTCCTGCTGACAAAAATAGCTTTTCTAATGTCATAAAAATTCAAAAATTCATAAATTATTTTCTAGTGACCCGATCGACTAGAACTCAGTGTCAAATGAAAATATGGGTTAAGAACTACCCAGAACTGTCATGTTTTTTCAATAATAGTGTATATTATATTGCCTGCTAAGTTTACTAATTTTTTCTTTTATTAGTCATAATTTTTTTTAAACAGTACATATCAATTGGAACTCTGCAGTTCTGTAATCGTCTTGTTGAGCTTGAAATGAAAATGTTATTCTTTCAATCTTTACTCACTAAATCATATGTCCTGCTGACAAAAATAGCTTTTCTAATGTCATAAAAATTCAAAAATTCATAAATTTTTTTCTAGTGACCCGATCGACTAGAACTCAGTGTCAAATGAAAATATGGGTTAAGAACTACCCAGAACTGTCATGTTTTCCCAATAATAGTGTATATTACATTGTCTGCTAAGTTTACTAATTTTTTCTTTTATTAGTCATAATTTTGTTTTAAACAATACATATCAATTGGAACTCTACAGTTCTGTAATCTTCTTGTTGAGCTTGAAATGAAAATGTGATTTTTTCAATCTTTACTCACTAAATCATATGTCCTGCTGACAAAAATAGCTTTTCTAGTGTCATAAAAATTAAAAAATTCATAAATATTTTTCTAGAGGCCCGATCGACTGGAACTCTGTGTCAAATTATTCTTCAGGTCAAAATCTACCCAGAACTCTCCTCGTTTTGTTGATTAGAGTGATATTACGTGTTCTGCTGACAAAATTATGTTTCCAGCGTAGAAGTTAGCAGCGCATTATTTCAAACTCAATTATTTTTCTTATTTTCGTGGAACTATTGTTATAAACTATCAGGAACTGTAGAACTATTGTGTCTGCTAATAGAACTTTTGTTTTTCAGTGACCTTCTAACAAATGTCCTGCTAACTTCACACTGACATTGCACTGCCTTCTAGCTCAACAAATTTTCAAGATATCAAGAAAAAACCATTGTTGTCAAAAGCTGTATCTTGCCCTATGGAGTTAGTTATCTTTTGGTGCTAAAAAAGTGTTTCAAGAAAACTTGACTGTTCCTTATGGTTTTTGAGGCGCTGAATCCGAATTTCAACTCATCCACCTCGAAAAACCAGTGCGTTTTGAGAAAAGCAGCCATTTTCAAAATGGCGTCGAAAATTTTTTAATTTGTGCAATATGAAAAAAGTGATTAGTTATCAGTATTTTTTGGTGATAAAAGCGAATATGGAGCTAGTTTTTTTTAATTTCAAATTATTTTAATTTCGTGGGGGGAGGGTTTGAGCAAATTTCTTGAAATGTAAATATTGCAGTTGGTCGTGATGTGCTACTTTCACCCTGAACCTCGATATAAACTTGTTTTGGGGTCCCTAGAGTACAGAACGCTTCGTGTTTTTTTCCAGAAATTAAAAAAATATATAGCCTATAGATATTCATAAATATTTGCAAAAATACAGAAATTCGCTAAGTTTTGCAGGTCCTGCGAAAGGAGTATTTTTTATCTATGTGATGAACCGCAAATCATCACAACTTCTAGACAGTGTTCCTGTAAATATAATAAAATTTTTCTAAAATCCTCAGTTACTCACACAGCCGCCATTTTGTTTTTCTCACTCATTTTTTTATTCGAACACCTCTGAATGTATAATTTTGAAATTTTGCATACAGCTTCATAACAATTGAAACAATCTAAAAAAATTAATCAAAATTTTCCGACATAAAAACAAAATGGCGGCCATTTAAAATCTTTATACAGGATTAAATTAATAATGGCTAATGGTATCAAAATTTGACTGGAATAACTTTTTTTTAAATATTTTTATTGCAAATCGAATGATACCTCAATTTTCAAGATTGGCTAACAATTAACAGAGATATGCTACTTTTTAGGGTATGCGGTGGTTGGAATCCAAAAACTGCAACCCGCTCCCAACCACCGCACACCCTAAAAAGTACCTTATCTCTGGTTATTGTTGGCCAATCTTGAAAAATGAGGTATAATTAGATTTGCAATAAAAATATTTAAAAAAAGTTATTCAAGTCAAATTTTGATACCATTAGCCATTATTAATTTAATCCTGTTTAAAGACTTTAAGTGGCCGCCATTTTGTTTTTTGATGTCGGAAAATTTTGATTATTTTTTTAGATTGTTTTAATTGTTATAAAGCTGTATGCAAAATTTCAAATTTATACATTCAGAGTTGTTCAAATAAAAAATAATGAGTGTAAAAAACAAAAAGGCGGCTATGTGAGTAACTGGGGATTTTAGAAAAAATTTATTACGATATTTACTTTTGTTAGTGGTCCAGAAACACTGCCTAGAAGTATTGGTAGAGAGTTCCGAAACACTATGTATAACGTTTTATTGTGGGACTAGGCACAACTCAGCACCAATTTAATTTAGAATATCCAACGTTCAACAGAATGTCTAAATTTGATCATTTTCCATGTAAAATGTGTTTGAAGGGTTGAAAAATTAAATGCTAATGAAATTGTTGAAAAAATTTTTTGGGTAGACCCCAGGTCCAATGAAAACCCAGCCGCTATTCCGCTACTGTGGTTGACAAAAAATCAATTAGATTTATATTCATACAGTAATCTCGATTTCCATTACTCACACCCACTCTCCCTCAATGAAAATGTTTTATTGAGTATGAAAGTTTCTTAACTTCACTCTCTAACTCACTCAATTGAAATAAATAAAAAATTTCAACATGAATAATGCAAAAATTGTAAAAACAAATATAGTAAGAATAGTCGAATAAGGCTGGTGTGTTATTCAAATACAGCATATCAATTAAAATTTCTACTTTTCTTAGTTATAAAATGTTACTTCATCTATCAATGTTAGGCGCATTATTGCGCCTAGTGATAATATTAATTTTTTAGAAACTTATAGAAAATAAAATGAAAAGTCACTATTGAAATAGAAATACTAATGAGAATAGAAGGTGGACTGTACTTTTTTATTGTATTGGGGAGTTTGCATTGTCTTGTATTGTGAAGAGGTGTAGAACTATCTGCCAACAAACTCCAAAACGTGATAACATACATAGATGATGACGACCTGAGTATTATTCTGATATACAATACAGTCAACCGAAAACAATGACAATCCATCAGTCAACCTGTAATAATAAAAGACTATTCAGCTCGTCCTTGTCCAAAAATTCGAAAAAAGACAGTAAAATATGCAGTCATGTTGATAGATCCATTTTTAAAATGGAATGCTCAAATTAACAACACGTGTTCAAAAGTTAAATTTATCATTTACAAATTATACCCAATGAACAACTTAATAATGTAAAAATAGCAAAACGAATCTACTTTTATTATGCACAATCTGTTTTTTTTAATATGAGATACGGGCCTGGGGGTAGTTATGAATACAGATTTCACAAAACTTTTCATTTGCAAAAACATCTAATTCTGGGCAGATCCAGATTTTGTCCATTTGAGGATTTATTCAATGAGTTCAAGGCTTTGAAAATTCAACAACTATTCACAAAAAAGAATATTATTAAAAATGAATTAAAAAAATGACTATACTTCATGGATCTCCTTTTAATTATTTACGTCTCTCACAAAACCTGTCAGAACATGTCAAAATCAATATGAAGGTGCGTTTGTAGGAGACAATTTTATTTTACTTCCCATAAACCTTATTCCACTAACATTTATTGAAATAATAAGTCATTATAGGCTATAAACAAGAGGCATAGAAATGAAATGGAAATAGATAGTTTCAAATAAAATTAAGGAACAACTGTTCAAACTAATTACTGCTGTTTCCAAAAATCTTTCAATGTATGTCGACAAGTTTATTTAAATTCAATTCCTTTTTTCCCTCATTGCAAATTTTCTCTATTCTTCTCATCTTTCTTATTCTCTCTTTTCCTATCTCTCTGATGCACATATAACGCCATTATTTATTGATCTAAGTTGGCTCAAATTAAAAGAGCGTAGGAAATTCTTTTTGCTTTGCTTATTGTTTAAAATTCTAATTTTGAAGGAGGGTCCTGTCTATTTGTCAGATTCCTTCACTTTATTGAACGATGTGAATCCTGGTCGCCACACAAGGTCTCATCGCTTCACACTTCAGATACCGCTGCACCGCACTGCCATATTTAATAACTCCTTCGTTGTGACAGCATCTAGACTATGGAATGAGTTACCTGAAAGAGTTGTCTTCTCTAGATCTCTCTCCACATTCAAAAGGAGACTTTATGTTCATTTGAATTCTTATCAATGAAATTGATGCTACGCAAATTATTCAATAGGCTATATCAATAATTACAGTTTATCTTTCACCATCTTTTTTTTAGGGACGGATGTGTAATCTCTTTTGTTTAAAGTGCAAAGATCGATTGAAGTCTAATCAATTTCCTTATATGCTTGAGGTGGATTTTGTGATCTACAAAAATTCAAGTGCTCTTGAAAAGTCTTTTTCTATCTTATCTTCTTTTCTTCCCTCTCCCCCCCTCATACTCATTTTCATCATTTAAATCATGGTGCTGTTATCTTTCACTTATTCACATCTCTCTAAATATTACTCACTTATTCTTTCTAACTCTTTTTTATACGGAACTAATAGGTACTTAGTCTATCCATTTAATTTATTTCATTACTGTAAGTGCTATTTTTACATGGATCTTTTACAGTGTTAATGAAAAAAAATTATTTTCATTTTAATGTATATTGTCAGGGAACAATTTTGTGGCAGTCCCACCCCCCAAGAGAGTGATCATAACTGGCATAATAATTAGTAAATTTTCAAAAATTAGCGCCACAGTAGACAACAACGCTGTGCTATACGTGACGTCACTTGGGCACGAAATTCAAAAATTACTGGCATCAGAAAAAATATTTTAATTATTTTAAATACCTGGCTTAGGCTATCAACACATATCGTTTCACAATTTGAGAGACCTGTTCTTTAATTTGAAACTCAATAAGGGTTATAAAAGGTGCATAATAATTAGTCAGAAATTGGCATATTCATCCAAGCTTTAACCTAATCACTGAATTTGTCACGATCGAATAAATAAAAGTATGATAGTAAAGTCAATATTATTACATAATTCTAATAGTATAGTTCATAAAAAGATTGTACTCACTTGGAATTCGATCAACGAATTTTATTTGTTGTGAAATGTAAACACTTTCACTTCGTAGGTTAGTCCAGACATGAGTTTGAGATTTGACACAATTCGCATTTAAGTTATGAACTGATATTTTTTCACTTCACTATTATTGTGAAGATGCAATTTGAAACACTTTTCGAGCACTTTAATATTATAAATAAATTTTTAAGTCTCAAATGTCAACGTGGTCATCTTATCAGTTCTTATCATCTCCAAACCGGCAAAATTTAGACAGCCGAATTATTTTTTAATTAATTTTTAATAAAGTAGAAATGTGAAAGAATCGCTCAAATTCTGTGATAACCTACTGATGAGTTTATTTCATCATTTATTTTGTTTTTATTCCAAAACTCATCATCATATAGGTCACAAGTCAAAGGTGACTCAATCTAATTATTTTCTGTCTCTCTCTTTCCTAATTTACTTCCTGAATTTTTTGGGGAAGTTTTTCCGTTACTTGACTTGCTACCTGAACCTGGAGCCGAGAGGATCTGCTGGGAAACTACTCTATAAAGTCGCGGTCCATTTTAATTGAAATTTATTGAAAAGTCTTAAAGTTCCTATTATTTACATGTATTATTATAAATGTATGCTCTTGTTGAAATTTTCGTTGGACGCCTTATTTAAATATTTTGTGAACTTGAACAACGGTGAACCACCTATTCCAAAAGGAGGGCGACTAGCCAGAGTGCAAACCACTGAGGAGTTCCTGTACCGTGAGTTATTCTGAAATTATTTAGTACGGCCATACTCTTGTGTTTAAGTGCGCCGAAATAATACAGTGTCAATTCACCACAAACCAACGTTGATGGTACAATCTCCAACTATTGTAAAGGGCTATTCCAACACGGGACCCGATCATACCCTCCACGTGGGGATTTGAAAATTATAAACTTAAATCTAACTTAAAAAAGATTATTTAAAAAACTTTATTCAAAAGGAAAATAATTAAATCGCCAGTCTCTGTAGAAAAATTATCCATTTTGATATAATTTGTTCTAATAAACCTGCATAGATCCAATTCAGTACTTGTGTTTTCTATCTGGGTCACCTTACTCGGTAAAATAAGTTACACTTGTATAGTTTTAAGCAGGTCAAAACGGCAGGGATTGGCGAAATTTGTCCTGGACTTCTACAAATTTCAGTAACACGGCACTGCAAATTTTGGGGAGGTTCAGGGCATTTTTGTCACCCCTTTTTGTGGATTTGGAGGAGCCAAGCTGTCGCATGCGCGCAGCCACAAAAGACCTAACTTCCGGAGCAATTAGATGTATTTTTCCATTTTCAGGAAAATTACTACATCACATCCTCCGCCATAAAAAGAGTATATGACAATATCTATTTTTCTTTTCTTCAATTGTAATTTATTCCAATTTTGTTTTCTAATTATGTGCAATGGGTCTGTCAAGAGTACAGACAATAAATAAATAAATCAATCAATCAATCAATCAATTTGTCTCTTTCTTTTTTTTATTCATTTTCTGCATCCATTCTTGTGTAATCTTTTATCATGCTTGAATTGATTTTGCAACTCACACCTACGCACAGGACTATCCAGGCATAATGGGTTGTAATTATGTTTTTATTCTATTTGTATATGGAAAAATCAAAATAATTCTCGTTTGATTTGAGAATGAGCAGAAAAGACTTATTCATCTTAAATTTTTTCATCTATTACTGTTATCTATTTTATTTAAAATCTCACTTGAAGGAGAAGAAGATTCGACGACGACGATGATGGTGTAGATCATAATGACTGTTAAAATTTTTGTTAAAAATAGTGATTAGAATAGCCGTCAGTTTCATCATTTACGTTATGCTTTCTTCAAATTTCTCCAGTTTTCCAGGCTTCCAATTAGCTCGGTATTCTCTCGTATTTCGATCACTGACTACAAGTTACTGGCGACAGTTCCCTGCCTCTCGACAGTTGAGTGAAGAGGGCATTGTACAGTTGTCCGCCCAGTTCCATGAAACGATAAATCGGTGCCATCACAAATTGAGAGCGATCGGCCATTGGACACGTCACCGCACCGCACCGGTCACCCTCCGGCAAAAGTTCGTGTCCATGTCGGACGCGGCCGGAGTGAGCCGAAACGAGCACTCAATCTAAATAATGTTCGGCCTAGTGTAAACCGTGACGGGCGCCCGGCTGGGCCCGTATAGACTCGGCGCATTAAATATTACTCTTTCAATCTAGTCGACTGTCTTCTTCATAATTCAAAATCTGGCTCCAGGTTTGTTTGGCTTTTTCAGCAGAAGATGGTGTCACGATGAAAGCTCCTATGCCAGTTATGGAAAGCTCGATGAACTTAGAAAACAGAGAGAGCTGATTTAGTGAAAAAGAGAGTGATGGATCGCTTCTGCAATACTTTCGCTTTTCCTCTCTTCATTATCTTCTGTTTCACAACTTTTTCTTCACTTTACAAATCTATCGTACAAATGAACGATGAAATACTGCAGTGCAATAGTATTGGAGATAAGATAGCAACTGAAGGGCACCCACGAAAAAACATAACGGATGCATTTACATGTATTTTGATGAATTCAAAATAATTACTGCTTTCAGCATTAGGAACGATAAAATACTGCTGAGCAATTAATAGTTTTCTATTGAAGATAAGTTAGCAATTAAACATCACGATGAGTGCAGTACATGTATTTTTTGGAATTCAGGTTACAAATCTATCATAATACTTTCACTTCTTTCACTAACTATGAAAGTGAAATACTGCCGAGCAAGTTATATGAGTAGATTAGCATTGGAGACAAGTATAAGAGATTAAACATCATGGTAAATAAATGATAAATTGGGTGAAGTTTCCCCCATGAATGACATAATTCTTTTTTGATCTTCTACTAAGAAAGGGGAAAAATAGGTAGTGTAAAGTAGTTCACAATTAAGATTGCAGATGATTTGATCAGGTAGTGCTCACCAACATAATGATCCATTACCGCACATCGCACAACAATGATGGTGCCAAAGTGAACTGTTTATAAAACTAGACAAATTCACAATTCAAACATGAATCTAAAATATTGGAAAATGCTAACTTCCCAGATTTTGTTAAAAGGTTGAATTAATTTTGTCACAATAATCTAAATATAATCTCAATTAACCTCACGCGCCCAGCAATACCTGCGTGCTGCGTATTAGAATTTTCTGAGTTCTGTGATATTGAACTTATCATCTCCAGATTCTCTCCATTACTTATTAATAATCTTTGAATATGGTTTACTACCATTTTTATTTTTCTATTACTATGTTAACTATAGAGTATAACCTCTGATCATCAGGGGTATCTTGACATTTTATTTTGAATCAAATTAGAAATTAAGGCTTATAGAGGAGATCAGAATCAGTACAAGAATAGTCAACTATCAACAAAGAAGAAAATAATAGATTAGAAAATAGAGGAGTTTAGACTAATGCATGTTCTCGAATATTTGTCTAACAAGATTCTACACTGATTATTTACAGTTACGTACTTCAATGCAATGATTGACGATGTTGGGTCTCAAATACTTTACGATTTTAAATCTTTTCACACCATGTTTCAGAGTTTCAAGAGATATATGATCTCAGCTGTAAATAACTAAGATTAATACCGTACAACGAATGAAAGGTGCAATTTCCTGAGCTGAGAGAGAGAGAGAGAGAGAGAGAGAGTGAGAGAGAGAGAGAGAGTGTGTGTGTGTGAGAGAGAGAGAGAGAGAGAGGGTGTGAGAGAGAGGGTGAGAGAGAGAGAGAGAAAAAGATGGCAGGAAAATCGTGACAAACACATCATAAAATGGACAGCAATGAAGTGAGCGATAAAATTTTTCGAAGATAAAAACTTGCAAAAAGAAAATTGGCAGATACGATTTTCAGGCACCTTTCCTGCCTCATCTGTTAGGTGGTAAACCATTAAAGGGAATATTATCCCATCCTATAAAAGAAGGGAAGATACGGCTCTTGCTGCAAATTTATTGCGTAAACGCAATAAAAAGTTATGAAGTAACTAACAGGGGTATTAAGAACTGATCGCAGAGAGATCCCACTTTTCATTACATTCCTGGACACGGACGAAAGCTAGCTAAATCCCGGTTATTCGTTGCACCACGCTAATAGCTGCTTATTATTATAGCCTTGAAGAAATTGAGAAATTCCGAGAAAAATGCTTGTTATACTTCCTCCCAAAATAAATCCTTTTTTCTCCTTTTTCCTTATATTGTATTCGGCTCTCATCATCATCATCATCATCATTCTCATAATTTCATCATTACAGTGAGAACAATTTATCAGTGATCATTTACAGTGAGATCATAACAAGCGTACAATAAAAGTTTGAATTGAGTAACCCAATCTATCTTGTCGTAACCTACATTGCGAAATTATAATACTGTGTAAGGTACTAATGACTGTACGACGTATTCATGAATGTCATATTGCTACATTTTTCTTTCAGTTTTCCTTTCCGAGAGTAAAATAATCAAGAGTAATAATAATTTTATACATAATTTTAACATAACAAAGTCAACATTAACATATTGATCCATTAAATATATTTTAAAAATGAGAATAGAGGCACTTTTATTATTTCAGCTTATGTTCCTATTAAGAAAGGTAGGCTTGATTGTTTAGTAATAGAGGGAATTTATTTCAAGGTTTCTTACAACATTTTCAAGGTCTAGTTGCAATAAACAACACAATTTTCGCATTCGCGAAAAGGATATGTCAATTTTTCTTCTGTCTGTTCGATCTTCTTCAAGAGTGAATAATCGACAAAAATAAATTGAATAACAGAAATGGGGCCAGTTGATAATGTAAAAATAGTAATACAGCGATGCAAAACAAAGTTTTGCAAATATTTTTCACTTAATACATGACATTTTATAGTTTTCAAGGCTTTGAAAACTGTATGAGTAACAAATAACGTCTATCAAACTATCAAAGCCCTCAAGGAAACAGTCCTTGATACTCAGCACACAAGGTTGACAAAAATACAGAACTCCCTACAGGTTACCGGAACTAAAATTTTTAATAAGTTGCCAATATCAATTACAACTTTTCCCGCCTCTCTGTTCAAGAGGTCCCTTCTTGAAAACCTGTGTGTTATTACCTTTTACTCCTTGGAGGAGTTTTTTACTCATACTTTTCAATTATATTTAATAATCATTATTGACGTTGCCGATGGCCGTGGTGTCCGATGGCAAAAAAATATATATCTATCAATTTAGCAAGGAAGTCTGTTAGATTCTACATAATCATCAGGCTTTCCACAAATTATTGGTAGCAATCTGCCCAGGATTGAGTCACAAACTATCCACGTACTTCAATATATTGTTTGAGTTTACACTGGCCGAACTACAAACTTTTGAAGTGTGTGGGTATGCGTTTATTATGTACAAGGGTGTGCCAAAGTGATAAGGAGTCCAAACACTGGCAGATACTTCTCTCGCCCCTCAAAGTATCCTGTGTCTTGGTTTTGGGTTCAGCTTCAAATTGAAGGGTCCTTTTTCGCTCCCCTTCACTCCCTACCCCCTCTCAAACTTTATTTTTCTCTCTCTCCCTGTCTTCCTAATCGATTTCACCGTGCGGTAATCAAATTAATTGTTAATCCTTTGTCCCGCCCTAACTTCTGCTGGACTAGCCTACTACAGCTCCGTACGAGATTAACATCCCAACTTTGACAAGTAGAAAGTTGTAAGGCTATTGGTGGTATGCACTTACTCCCGGTCAGAGCATGATTAAATTCAAGGTCCGAGGCTTGAATTTCAACTTGTATCAAATCTAATAATCTTATCTCCATCCGCTTGCATCCAAATAACGCACAATTGCAAAGTCGGCTCCAATAAGTGGGACGGAGTTTGATATTGAGGCCAAGGTTATTAGTTATTGTTGTTTGCTCAAGTGAAGCTTAACTCCAAATTGGACTCCTGGTTTATTTGCGGCATTAATTATTATTCTAATGTAATAATTCATTAAGTGAAAACTATACACGTGTACGTTCCATTTCTCTGAATTTATGAGAGTTGGCAAATGTCAAATAAATAATTAATATTTTAATTGTAACCTTTTTCTCGTAATGTCACAAGATGATTTTTTTTGTGGAACACAGTAATGTATTAGATGTCTATTTCATGTCTGAATTCCACAAACAGCCACTCTGTGGCTTATCACCAAGGCTGAATTTCTGTTTTTATCCAGCCTTTTGTTGTTCATTACAACTAATTGCTCAAATCAGATCAAATTGTATTGTTCAATACAACTAATTGCTCAAATAAGATGAAATTGTGTTGTTCAATACAGCTAATTGCTCAAATCAGATCAAATTTAACACTTTTAATGAGTTAATTTATAGAACAATATTAATTAAATTTAAATAATTATCATTTACTTAATATCACTTGTTATACTTAATTGGGATATTATAAATGATTTGTTTCTCTAAAATAAATATGCTGTTCTTTTAAATGATAACTTAATTCATAAGAAGGCTCAACCAGATAAATAGGCCCGGGGGCTAACTTAAAATCTGATTTCAATCCCATATGATGAGAAAGCTCATTTTGAAAATTATAATTATTTATCTTATGGAAGAAAGCCTGAGTGCCTTTCTTTCTTCCTTTCAAATATAAATGCAAGCAAACTTTGAGAATTCTTACACATGCACCGCTGAGTTACAAACGTAATTTCATTTCAATTGGTTCACGTTTTTAGCCAAAAATGCGTTACAGACAGACAGACAAATGAAAAACGGTCGACTTGAACCGGAGACCTCTCTTCATCCGACCAATTATTTTAATTGTAACCTTTTTTCGTAAGTCTCAAAAGAGATACTTAAAATGTCAAGATCCAAGATCTTTCTTAATATCATGCATTGTACATAATAACCATATACGACAAACGCTATGAACTGGTGGAGCACAAATTCAAAGTGGTCAAAGAGCAGAAAGTAAGTTCACTAGATTATTGAAGGTGAAGTTCTAAAAATGATTTTTGGGACAGGTCTGGGAGGTACACATCAAAACCTGGTTAGTCATGAAAACTTATGAATTAAAATTAATTTTTACAGGGCTTTTTTGTATTTTTAAATGATTTCTTGGATACTACATGGTTCGATTTTGCTTATTCATTTTGGCGGAGTAAAGATCTAAGTGACACTTTCGACTCCCCAAACCATCAATCACTAACTGCAATCAAAGATATGAGCTTGAGCTTATTACCCACACATTATAATGGATTTTTACTATATATTTCTGCACTTGAATTAATTTAACCAAGAATTAATAAGTTTTCCCCTTTGGCTCCTATGGGTTCACTATATGACAAATTCTTAGTTTGAAGTTTATATAAATTTGCTAGCAGCACCCGTGAAGGTATGAGGTTTAAGATTACGACCTTTTCCACTCATTCTTTACTATGTATTTCTGCACTCAACTCGATTTGATGAAAAATATCACATTTGATTCCTTGAATTCTATGGTCTTATCATATTTTATGGTCTACTATTAGTTTAGCTTATAGTTTGAACATTCAGCGACATTCTTGTTGGATCTTGAAGGTGAGAGAATTAGAAGTTGACGGAGTCATTATTTCAAAGATTTCTTTGAAACATAAGACAAATTTCTTAAAATAATCGTTGCAAGTGTGCCACTTTGGAAACATTTTCAGTTTTTGGCAGCATTCTACACTTGATGCTATGATATGAGTTGTCTACATGGCATTACACCAATGATGAATTCGAATATGGCTCGCAAATGTAATGGAAGAAAGTCCTCAGACATAGAAAGCTTGTTGACAATTTGATCTATATTGACAGCTAAAATATGAGAAAGTTATTATGCACACCTGCTCACAATTGCTTTCAGCACTGATAAATCAAAGGTAACACGCACTTCTGTGAGTTCCTGTCAATAATAAAACATTTTTCCTTTTCAATATTCTACATACAAATTTCAAAAGCATCTTTTTGTCTCTCTCTGCAAAAATTGTTGCTTCATCTGGCGAGAAAGAGATGTTCATTCTGTCAGCAACAGAAGAAAGTTGGTGACTTTTCTACATTGGCAATATTCAATATGACATCTTCCCTTTAATGAAAATTTTTCATAGACGAATTGCCACGATTGGCATATCAATGTACTTTTTCGCTTGCTCAGCTGTCTCTTATCAAAAGAGAGAGAGAATGTAAAAGAAAAAGGGAGTGTTAGAGAGGAGGTGAGAGAGATAGATAAAGAAAGAAGGGGGAAGAGAGAGAGTGAGAGAGAGAGAATGAGTGAGTGATTGATAGAGCTCCTTCTAACGAAGCGAGCATAATTTTCTCTATTATAGTGATTGAATGAAAATTGAAGCGCTGACAAATCAGTTTGTTTCGGACAGGATGGTCCTTTCTTTCATCGGTCTCTTTCACCTTCTACATGATCTTTCTTTCTTCTATGTCATTCTTCTTCTTTTTCTTCTTCTTGTCTCCTCCAGCCCTTAACTCTTGTCAGAGATCGTCCCCTAGCATTTGTCCCTAGCATTTCCTTTTGACTACACCCTTTAAGGTACTCTTTTCATGACTAACGACTAGGCACTGTCTCCTTTGATGATCCGGTGGTCACCCGAATCTAATTTCAGCCATTGATCCCAGTTTCTTTGGCCACATTATATCCTTCATAGTCTATCACCTTTTACTTGCAGTTCGATCACGTTCTGTTTCAACGGTTTCCTTCATCTAGGTCGTAGTAGTCCAACATCATGGTTGAGCTATGACAGCCATAGTCTGTTCCACAAAGAAAACACAAAATAATACACAAAGAATCATTTTGTATAAATAAATAAATAAATAGGTGTCACCAGAAATTTCTCGAGGGGGTGTCCGCCAGCTAGAGAATCCCTCATCAAAAAAAACTTCAGTACCTCAAGTACAATCCTTGATCCATGACTACATAACGACCCCCTATCCCACCAACAAGTCTTAAAAGTAATTCTGAAAAAATTTCAAGTAATTTAACATAATACGAGTAAAATAATATTAAGTTTTGAAATCCAGATCACTCTATAACTTGCTTTCTGTATACTGAACCAATAATTTATATAAACTTCACTACTTGTTATACTGAAATAAATATATTATCATATAAATGTATTTAACAAAGCAGAAAGAAATGAAACAGATTCAAATAAATATAGTATCAAATGAATGACAGGTCCAATAGACTATGAGATTGACTATGATAAGACTACGCTTGATTGCGATAGGTGAAACTTTACAATAGTAGTGTAATAGGTGTCTCAGTACAATAGTAATATGCCTCAGTCTTTCGTCAATTTTGACGAAATATATGACTCCCTTGTACAATAGGTGGGTCCGGGGGTCCTCCCCCTGAGAATAATTTGACAAATAACCTCTCTAAAACCGCATTTTGAGTGTTTAAAACGTATTAAAGAATTGTCACAGGTAAAATGAAATTGTTTTAATTAAATGTATACTAGTGGTCGTAGATAAAATAGTGTATGCAACGATTTTATTTGGCCATTAAAGCACTCGTGAGATATTTATAACACTCGCATTCGCTCGTGTTATAACTTACATCTAACTCGTGCCTTAATAAGGGTCAAAATAAAATCGTTGCATAAACTACTATAAGCATTTGAAAAAATTCAACGATAATAATTTGTATTGGAGTTGCCATCCTTGACCATTCTTTTGCTATTGAACTTGAACCAAAAAGGATTGAAAGGTCACTGAGAAGACCACTGACGCATTTCTCAAAACAAAAATATCCTATACAGATTAGCTGATAATGATATTGTTTCACGCAAAATGGCATCCAAATTACAGTAGAACGTCAATAATCCGGACCGTCGATAATCTGGATTAATGCACACCTTCCTAGCTCATTCTGTTAAAACGTATTAAAGAATTGGCTGTAAAAAGCGAACAACTACTGCAGTACAAATTGAAGACTTTTTAAAAGCCCTGACAATGTATAGAGTGTAATATTCTTCAACTTCGTACTGTACAGCTTTTTTACTGTACTGTACTTCACGTTTTGTACTTTATTGTATTTTGAATTGTTTCAGTTTCATTAAAGTGCAGTGCCAAGTAATACACAACAACTTTGACTGTATTTACCTACTTGTTTACATGTATATTTAAGTGAATTCACAAGGTTTCAGTTAAGTTTCTATAATTTTAAAGCATAAAAACAGCCTATTGTCGAAAATCCTGTTGATAATCCGGATGAAGTTTGGTCCCAATTAACTCGGATTATCGACGCTCTACTGTATGCTGATATTTGATAAACAGCATGACAGTGGAAACACACCTAGTATTAATGAATATTATTGGGCTCAAAATTCCGTATGAAGATTTATCATGAGCACAAGTAGTAAGTAGGAATGAAAGGTAAGTCCATAATGTGCTGTAGTTACCTGCACGTGATCAAAGTCCATAATTCCACTCTTGTGTAACTTTGAAAGTATTAGAGTTCTGAATTATTAATTTAACATGAACAGTAAATGCGCCTTTCAGAACTGGAAAGTTATTTGCCATTCAACAACCACTTTTATTTCCAGAGCCAGCCATTTCTGGGAAAATAATCTGATCTGCAAGAAATGAAAGTCTTCCCAGGAATCAATAGGCTACCAACATTTTTCAGTTGACGTTCAAGAGCTCACCCCAACGTTAAAAGCTTCGACGTACCAAAGATCTTTATAAAATTCTTTGAAGGGCACGGATTGGTGAACCGTGAATTTCAATAGAAAAGCAGCCCAACTGTGATTACGAATCTTGTGAAAGTAAAAAGTTTTGTTAATGGAAGTGAAAAGGGATTATTCCTGGAAATTCTTTATACGACGAATTCATCTTTTTTGAAAATAATTATTCTATTGTATTTTGGAGTGTGCTATTTATTTGAATAGACTTTTTCACAACAGCACAAAACAAAAATCCCAATGGAAATGCATTGGTCTACTTAAGTACAAATGAGAACAAAAAATAACTTAAAAAATGTGAATATTTTTTTATTTTTTAAAAATTTATTTATTATCTCACTTTTACATGACAAAATCAATAATATGAGTACAGTATACAGACACAAGCATAATTTATACATATATTGTGAGAATAGTAGTAGAATAGTAAATTCTATAATAATAATAATAATAATAATAATAATAATATTATTATTATTATTATTATATCTTGTGCCCTGGCTGGACAAAAATGTGAATAAGAATATAATACTTGTAAAACGAACCAAAGAAATCATGAAATATCCTTAAAATTGAAATAAACCTAATTGGAAGCTTCATTCTGGAATTTTTAGCACAAAGTAAAACCAAATAAAAATGAATAGGTTTACTTAACTATCATAAAAACAAAAAATAGATAGGAAAATCTGAATATGAATATAATACTTATAACACGAGCAAAACAAAGCATGAAATATCCCTGGAATTGAAAGCTTCATGCTTAATTAAGCTTCATGTATCTAGTTTTGGTGGGGGGTGGAGGGGGGGAATTTCGATTCTTGTTGGTCCAAGATTCATTGACCTACCATCCAAAAATCATAAGAAAAATCATTTCCATTCTATCACTTATTTATGTTTCTGTATTATTTATACTTTTAGTTTATATTTATGATTTATGATTGTTATGTATTTAATTTCTTTCATATTTACGATTTATGTTTGAGTTTGTATTTTTCATGACGAAATAAATAAATTGTCTGGAGATTATTTAAATATTGGTTGTGTTGAAGACGTAAGACAGCTGATATAGGAAAATGAAGAGGTGTCGTAAAGGAGACCAGGGTAGCAGCACTGTGTAGCACCACAAATAAAGGAATTAAGGCTTGATGATAATCCAAAAATTATGTAGGTCTGTCAACAGTGGTATGCCAAATAATAATGAATCAGAGACGAACCCAAGATACTTGTTATCAGGGGAGGGGAGAGCCAACTAAACAAAGTCAGTGAAGTTACGCCATAAGCACCAAATATAATGATTTTATTTTATTTGAAAAATTTCAGTGAAGAAATTAGAGAAACATGGGGACATTTTCAAACCATCCTGCCCACTATTCACTCCTTTTATATTGAGTTCGTGATGTAAGAATATGACGCATGAGTATTTAGCACTATTCAAATTATTTATTCACCATTGTTTCATTCATCGACTCAATGAACAGACTTTACTTATAACTATACTTACTATACTTAACTATACTTTAAAATACTTTTGTTCATAAATTTCTTTCAAAAGCAAGTTGAGACTAAAACTCTTAAAACGCATTCTGCTTCAATGAATCATTTGCTTCACCAAATTATAATAACCCATTAAATAAGGTTGCAGGACAGTTATGTCCTGAATGATCTTATTGTTTGTGTCATTTTGACTTTTTAGCTTGAAATCGCTCTGTTGATTATATCGGATGAGAATTGTGTCGTTAAAAGCAATGCGTTGGAAATATTGTAAAAGCTTAGCGTGGGATAATTGTCTAGAAACTAGAAACCGCGACTGCAGCCATCTTGCCCGATTAGAGACACCCACGTTCCGTTTTACAGTAGCTGCAGGACTAACATGACGTGAAAAAGAATAAACTCGTTTGAACATGACTTCGTTTATTAGATCAAAGCATTAATGCTAATCGGCTGGAACTGAACTATATGGGCATTTAAGAAATACAGGAATATTTAGAAACAAAGAAGTTTTAAGAAATACACGGATATATTAAAAAAATGGCATGAAGTAATAGATTGATATAGTATGCTACCACATACAGGTACGCTTGCATCTTGCATGCGAATACTTTTGAAGCGTTATTAATGTTATTCAATTGATATACTACGCTGGCTGCGCCAAGATTGTAAACCTGTCAAGTACTACATGTGAATATTGTTTCTGTATCGTTTAACGTAATATATATTATATTAATATTATTATTTTCCTTTTTATTGACATAGGCTAGGCCCAGAAATCTATCAAGTTGGCAAGGACATGTCAGAATAATGTATTGAGTGTCTATTTTATTCATTAAATTATGAGTTGAAACTGCATAATCTTTTTATTTGTTGGACGTCAAGTACCTTTGGAATATTCTACTAGTATCTAATATCACAGCCTTTTGCACCTGACGGTAATCTGTGCAATCTTGGAATCTCCAGCACACTGAGAGACTGCACCAGAGATTTGGGGATCTCACCCACTGCTCCAACTAAAACTGGTACCACTGTCACCTCTTTCTGTCCCCAGATCTCCTTCACTTGGTCTGTCAAAGCCGCGCTATTATTATTATTACTATCATCATCATCATCATTATCATTATTATTTTTATTATTATTATTTTATCAATAGTATCATTATTATTATTATTATTATTATTATGATATGAATCTTTCATTAAAATATTCTTCTTTCCTACAGAAATCATCAATAACAGCAGGCGGACCTGATCTGGGACAGGAACATTTAACAGTTATATTTAATAACAACTAAGTTTTTTCAACTACAGTAAAGCTATCAATCTTCAGTTAATGGAGACAATAATTAGGAAGAGGAATGGAATAATGGGAAATAAGAGTTTCTATAGTTGTTCATGGAAAACAGTTGAAATGAAAATAATATTAATTTTTATAATCAAATTTAAAATGTAAAATGATTCATTATTACTGAAATTAATTATAAAAATAGTATTTCTTGAAATTATAACAAGTCAGTTTTCTAATAATTCAATTTTTATAACAGTAATAATTACTATTGTAGGTAATTGATTTCAAAAATTATTTTTTAGAGCCTCAATTATAGCAACTCATTATCAACTATTTTCTTAAAATCACTGCATTAGTTGATTTAATGAGTAATACCATAATAATTATTTAATTTTGCCAGATTTTTTTCTGAGTGGATGGAATTGATTGTAGCAGTTGGAAATCAGGAATTATTTATCAGAGTTCTAGCTTAGGCCGGTTATATGCATTTCCCGTCGCGCGACAGGTCTATTGTTAATCACGCTTACTATTGTTGACCTATATTAATTTACTAGCTGGCCCGACGCGCGTTGCTGCGTTCTCATAAAAAATTCTTGATTTTATTATTTGTCACCTCCCACTGAGGTTACATTTCAAATTTCAACCTTCTAGGACTATTAGGGAAGAAGTTAGTCCTAGGGCTCTTCCAGCTGATCAGAGAGGCCTCCTTCGTTGTTTTCTGCTTACACAGTAAGACCTTACTCACCACCTCTCAATGAACATTTCAAATTTAAACCTTCCTCGACTATTAGGGTAGAAGCTAGGTTTTTTATTTTATTATTCGCCACCTCCTACTGAGAATACATTTCAAATTTCTAGCTGCATTGGTTAACAGATGTCATCAATCCGGCATAATTACATTTCATCATACCCAGTCATATGTTTCCTACACACTGTAAGGCTCCGACTGCACGGTATCCTACATGCTAAGATTTTGCGTTCCAGACAGCGTAAATAACGCCGCTAAGGAGGCTTCCATATGATTAAAAACTGTTGACTTCTATCAGCTGTTCCTTTAAGCTGTTTGGCCGGCAAGTTTAGTAGGTTAGGTGAATGATGATTTGCAAAATACACAAACAGCTTGTCCATCGAAACAGCGTGTACAGCAGATCGAAAAATTTCAAATTATTTTCCATATGATTAAAAGATCCCAGTAAGCTAGCTAGCCATGTACCCGTGCTTTGCATAGGCAAAACTTCAACCCCCTAAAAATACCCCTGAAATTGCGAATTTTGAAAAATCCTTTCTTATTGCACGGTGAAATCCTATAAGGATTGTTCATACGAAATTTCAAGTTCATAGGCCTAGTAGTTTTGGCTGTGCGTTGATGAGTGAGTCAGGGTATCATCCTTTTATAGATAGAGATTGTTCACTTTATAACTCTGCTTGATTGACCGAAAATAGTAAGGTCTTAGTTGTTTTAGCTCGACCGTTCATCATTTTGTTTGTCTATTTTGACAAATTTTGATCTATTTTGTTAATGCATAATTTTTAGTTTCCATGATTGGATTGGAACTACTAAGACCTGCTGAAAATGCATAGTAACATAATAAGGAGTAATTTCTAGGTGACAAAAATTTTGAACTTTTAAAATATTGATTTTCGCAGCTTTTGTCATCAATGATAGATTAAGCAATGAAAATTGAGTCAAAAGTGCTCTTGGATTTTTTCGAAAATATCGTTCCTTTTTGAGTGAGTGTTAGGCGAGTGAGCTCTTCTGCACACAGAACTTCTAGCTCATAGATGTGAGCTGCACATGTGCAGAATAACCTGATTATCAAATAATGAGAGAAAAAGTGTAAGATTTGCTATAACTCTCCAATATTTTGACTTTTGACAAGTGGGTCAAAATATACTGTTTTGAAATACAACTAAGTTTTCCATGGCATCCCAATTCTGTAAAAGAAAGTTGTTATCGTACATGATAGATGATAAAATATTTGTCAGAACCATTTTGTTTTTCATCCATTATGTGGTAATATGGCAGCATTTCTGCTACGTTTGCAATCTGCTTTGTTGCTTATCTGTTAACGCAGCACGCTGCTAGGTTGGACAAGACGAGGGGACAACTCAGCCAAAAAAAGCGTTCCATTGAGGAGTAAATGACGCATCGTTATCGCAAAAGAAGAACCCACCGACTCTGTATAGTGTACGTATATCGTATATCGGCAGTGCACTAGGTCAGAAGAAAAAGCCGGCTATGTTTGGCTTACTCTTTCTTTCCTTTATTTAATAAATTACCAAGAGGCAACGCCACCATTTACGCTGTTTCAACTCCCCTCTTCAAAAGCCATATATCAGCTAAACTTTCTATTCTGTCCAATAAAATAACTTTGTATGATTTACTGCAGATGGTGATAAATATCTTCCAAAATATACCATTTCCGTAGATGATATTTCTTCCTTTTAATGTGGGAGAATAGGAAAATAAAATGAACCTCTTGTTTATCCTAGAAAATTTGCAGTCTCTTAAGTCTTAGCAATGACAGTGGGCACATTTTTTTGACATGAAGTGATTCCGAAAGAATGTATAGAGTGTAAGGTGTAAGACAGAGTTATAGCATGGTTCGCTGGAAATTGTTTATCAGTTGGCTCGGAGAATTTTGTGAAATAATAACTATTATAGTGTTGGTGACATCTGAAATATAAATAAATGTGGTTATTTCACATGATATATTATAAAATATCTGCCTGAGACATTATTTGTTATCCTTCTTGGTGTTGGTGATAATGATATTGTAGTGGTTATCCATCTATATTAATATATATAATAGATTAATATATTTTTTGGTTATTTTACGTTTTATACATTAAAGAAGCCGAAACAAGTCTTATCTCAATTTCTGTCTGTCTGTCACGGCCCCGAAGGCATTTTACGCGGCCTTCTCCTGAAAAACGAGAGCATCGATCGGGATTAAAGTTATTTATCAGTATTGAAAACCATTTTGACAATGTCTTTAGCTATAAAAAAAAATTAACTTTTTTTAACAGAATAATAACCGTTTAAAAACCAAGTATTGTGCGATTTTGGATACATTTCTTCTAAGTTTTATTACCACATAAGAACAAATCACGTAATTTATCATGATATATCAATCAGCTGTTCTCAAATATCCTCTCTGATAACTGTCACTTAATTGTGTACGTTCTAAGTTGTTTACTAAGCTGCTAACAACATCATGATCGTTGCTATCAAAAAAGCCGAAACATATATAGTCTTAAACAGAATTTTTATTAATTTCGAATTCCTTTAATTGCTATTACTAAAAAGGTCTCCATGGTCTAGTGGTTAAGGGCGCTCAACCGGCAATTGAGAGGTCCGTGGTTCGATTCCCGGTGGTGACTGATATTTTTGTACAGTAGCATTCATCGATTCCCATCAGCTGTTCAATGCTGTTGTCAATATCCGCCATTGCGGAAGTATTCAGTATAAAGTGATAGCAATTAAAGGAATTCGAAATTAATAAAAATTCTGTTTATGTATATTTGTCAGTTTATTCAATTGTCAGTCACTTCAAACTAAATATATAGTCTTATTTCTAAACATAATCCGTACGAAGGACGGGTACAATAGCTAGTAATGAATAAGATTGTTATTAGCCAAACTACTTTAATAATTGAAACACGAGAGACTATTTCGACTGTTCCATTGATCCGACTCAATTGTGTTATGAGATAATTAATCAATTATTGTTGCTACTCAAGTTTAAAGACTGTCTTGAAAACAGTTTTCAAGCCATGTCAGAGACCCTGAACCTATTCAGGTTCGACCTGATAACTCTGAGACCAGACCTGAGCCAGCCAGGTCACACAGTATTATTGTAAGTAAAAAGGCTCTGTTCAAATATGGGAATTTAATCTTTGAAGGTCTTGAGAATCTTGCAATGCTCTTGACACTGGTATAATGTCTGAGTTTACTTATGATGGAGTAAAGTGAAGGGGGCTGTTTGCTACGCGCAGACTACGCACACTACACCATAGAAGCTAGAGCTGCCGCGTGTCAGGTTCGCACACCTGATAACACGTGTTAACGCGCCAGGAACAGCAGTTCTGTTTCAGGGGCCAACTCACTTCCAGAACCCCCATGCCACCGCTATCACTCTACGGAGCAGAGCAAGACAAGCTTCCAGCTCAGCTTCACTTCTTCCCCGTCACATAAAGCCCCCTTTTCCACACTCCCCCGCTTTTCCTCATCCCTTTCTACTAAGCTCTGCACGGCTTACGCTCAATTAGTTCTATCGATTTATTTTCGTCAGACTCCTAAACCACCGTTGTTTTTCCCTGTTTTATTCCTAACTCGACCTCACCAAACCCCACCCCCATTCCAAACACCGATTCATTTCCCAGCACTGCTTCTACGTTGCTGAGCCTTCTTTCTCCACCATCCCCCACAGCAATCAATTCAATAATAATTAATTTGCCCTAACCCATGCGTAGCAATGAATTTGTGTGTTTTTCTAGACTTCTGCTCACTGGAGCCAGTATTGATTATGTAAACCATATTTGGGCATTTATTTTGTGGTTTGTTGCCCTAACTACACACCCTATCTACATTTCACAGAATGTATAAGAACTGGACGATAAAATGGTCTGCCTTTTTTTGAAGAACAATTAGGCCACAGTCGATTTTCTCTTTCATTTTTCATTTTTATTTTCATTTATTTACACACAGTTTCCAAAATACAATAATACAACATATAGATACAATACAAAATGGGAAAAAGTGGTTAGGTAACCTCATTGAAAAATCGTGTTGAGGCACCATAGGTGGTATTGGGACCATTGTTTGAACTAACAAGAATCTGAGCCATTACAAGTCAATGTAAAATAATGTATTAATATTCTGAGAAATCACATACTATGTGAAAAAGTGTAGTTTAATACTGTTGAAGGAAGAAGCTACAACATAACATGTTTTTACTGAACAATAATGAAACCTACAATACTCGTACTTTGGTGAATTCGACCTGTAAGCCTCGGTCCACTTGTGTTTACCTATTTAAAATACCTTTGTTGATTTAAAATTTTTTTGAAACTTGGTAGCCTCGTATTCAGTCAAAGCTTAATTAGAATCTTTAAGCAAAATTGAAATAATACATAGGAAGAAATAAAAAAATAGTATATCCATTGATTTTTATTGGTATGTTGCCAGGTTTTAAAAGACCTTTGGCAAAATGTAAAAAGAAGTACAAGCGAATGAATCTTATTATGTACAGTACCAAAGCCAAATTTGACTGTAGGAATATGTAATGAATTTTTAATTACCCCTTTATAAAACTGCTAGTTTTATAGGTACGAACTATTATATTTGAATTGCGCGGGTACTACTCTGACGCTACTACGGTAACTGTCACCTCTGTACTTGTCATACTCGTCTGCTCTAGTACATTATTCCATTCATAAAACTGTTTACTAGCTGGTATCCACTTTTATATTTATTTTTTAGTTTTCCTTTTTTGACTCGTCTGGTCTAGTTTTTTTTATTGTTTATTTGAAAGTTTTCTTGATGTTGACTTTGTCTGCGACCTTTTTCGTTAGGTTGGTTCATCTGCTGATCTTACTTGAATTTGAACAGCTGTTTGATATGAGAAGAAGCCTGTTCGATTTTCGATCCTGGATGATGCTTCTTTTCTCTTACAAAATGTTCAAAGGGTAGGATCGATTCTTATTTGGACCATGATGTCCTGAAGTAAAGTTTTTTTTGTTAACTAATATGATCATGTTGTGATCTGGTTTTAATTTACCTTTTTTTTTTTTCTTTTGTTTAACTTTTTCCAAACTTTTCCACTTGGCTGCTGTATTGATGCCAAACTTAAGTTGCTAAATACCAAATTTATGTCCGCCTAGTTGGGTAAGTGTAATTTGTCGATTTGTATTTGTGAATTCTTTAATTTACTTAATATGTCTTTTTAATGCTCTTTTAGCTGCGATTTACTCTAAAGAATACTACGTAGTAACTGGAGACAAAACTATTTACTTTGTATTCTTAAATTTGAGTCTTAATTTTTTTCTGAATAACGTATCTTATCTTGTTGACTCTTGTTCGTTTATGAGCACGTTGAGTATAATATTTCACTTTTAGATTTTCTATTTATTCATCCATTCTTAATTACTATTGATTTATAATGTATCTTTTACTTATTATTTTTTGCTGTTTCAATATTCTGTAATTTAATTGTCCTTTTTTTTAAGGACAGTTAGGTCATACTACTTGCCAAGTTTTGTCTAAACGTGCTTTAGGCAGAACTATTTCCTATCGTTAGCATCATCTTATTTTGTTAGTAATACTTCATTTTTATTAATGTCTCAAATTTAAATATCTTTTCCTTGACCTGAGTCACGTAATTAATTATGTCTATTCTATCTATTTTTTGTTTGGTATTCTCAAAACGTTTCATTGTTAAACTTTGGGAGTGAACTTGACTTGTCTGTTTGTCAGTTTTTCGAAACCTATTAAGTTGGAATTATTTTTATGAGTTAAGTTACTATTTTCTATTCGTTTTTATTGGGACTCTTTTCAGCGGTCGAAGAACCAGAGTAACGCAGAATCACAGTATCGATGTACTTATGAATCGAAGAATTTCAGGATCTATGAATTGACGAATAGGACGAATGAAAGTATGTCTCATGTTCGTTCAAGATATTTTCACAACATGCTTCAACTGTGATCGTCGAGCCAGAACGTTATGAATTGAATTTTGGAATATGAATACCGCTTACGACCAAATCATCGTAGAGGTTTGATGTTTGTGTGATACAAAATTAGAGTAACTCCGAGATGAAGGTAACATTTTATATTTCGTACTAAATTATCTGCAAATTATTCAACGCCAGGAACTTTCTATCTTTCGCCGCCAACATTCTAAATTATCAACTGGACTTTCTTTTTAAAACTTAAATCTCTAAATCTACGTAAAATTCAAACTTTATTCTACTACATGAAAACGTTTTTTTTTAAATGTTAAGTTTAACTTGGATTAAGTTATAATCGTATATTTTGCTCCTTAAGAATTTGGAAGTGTGTACACAATAGTGATAGTATTTGTATGTGTGTGTATTTATGTATGTATGTGTATATACATATATATATATGTACATGAATATACTCACATATGGAATCTCTTTTTTTTTAATAATATAAGATCTGATCAGATTTAACTTGAAGTTTCTAGTTTTTATAAGTTATGGATTTCTTGCTCTGTAAAAGATTGAAATGCAATATAGCGAAAAGTGGAATTGTTTGGAAGATCTGGCTATTCTTTTGAATCCTGTCCTAGTATTTTATGAAGGTGACATTATTTAAGTTCTTTACCGACAAGAGTATTTGCTCAGGCCTGACCAGTTAGTGCTCTTACTTCTGGGCTGACCTGTTACACATTTTACCAACTATACCTCTGCTCGTTTTCTTTAATAAGTTGGTACAAAAGCTGCGCAACTCTGCTAATTAATTGATTTATTAATTAAAGTAAATTTAGTTTGTCTTATGATGTTATTCTTGTTGGTACCGTAACTTTTCTGTATTGTCGCCGGTTAAATAATAGGACAGGCGTTAGGATTGTTAAACAAGAAAGTACTAGCAAGCGCTGTCTTGAGATAAGTCTTGATTAAGCTTAATGACCAAATTTTTTTTACTTAAACCTTTTTTTTTATAAACACCCATTTCTGCTTGATTTCACTCTTGATCGGAACTTATTATCTTTTAAAGATGAGTTCGCCTGTACGTACGCCTAGTAAGTCAATTACTCCCACTGTGAATTATTGGGAAGTAAAATGTGAGATTGATTCTCAATTCGATTGGAGGAATTTCCCTTGTCCAAAGATCAACCCCAATTACTTGAGTAAAGATACGTTATTGTACGAATTAGAAATTTCTGGCCTCAATACTAATGAGCTAGAAAACGCTGATGTCGAAAGCCTAAGAGCAAAGTTTAGGTTAGTTAAGTCTGTACCTGATGCAAAAATTTATAGAATTGCTTATAATGAGAGTAGTGCTATGGAAGAATTAGGGAAGATTGAAACTTTAATGAGTAAACTCAGTGATTATTGGGATAAATTTGATACTTTGAATGTTACTGATAAAAAACCCAGTTTATCCAAAGGTATTTCAATATTTTTACATGTTGTCAACAGGATCGTTCAGCTGTCTGTCTATGCTAGAGAAAATTCAGTTGAACTTGTCTCTAAAAGTCTGGAAGAATTTGTGATCCGTCTGAAGAATTTACACTCTATGATGAAGGAATTTCAAGCTGAAATTAAAAGTAGAGCTCCGTCTCCTAATCCATTAGAGTTCGTCACTCCAAGTCTTAGCCCTCATGCTGACATGTTCGATACAGTAACTGGTATGGTTGAAAACAATCCTTCTTCTCAAGGTCAGGCTGTTAAACTCCTTGCTGAAACGGTAGGTGAAAATTTGAATAACAGGAAGGTTAGGTCTTTACCACATCTTGTTGTGAGTGAAAATACCAATAACTCATCTCGAGTTATTCCTATTCAGCCGCCATCACAGTCTATTGGAAACAAATTAATCTCCGTTCGGCCTTCAAGTTTGACAACCTTTAGTAATTTTTACAATAAGTTACCTAATCCCATGGAACGTTTAGTTAAAGAGTTACCTATAACTGACGGATTAATGGTAGATACTTTGTTAAAGTTTCTAACTGTTGTTTTAAAGATCAAAAGTTGTTCAAACATTTCCGATTATGATTTATTATGCTTGATTCATCCATTTGCTACCGGACCTTTGTCTGATAGACTACAGTTGGCTATGGACTCACATTGTTCTTTTGACTTGTTTCATAAAGATGTATTAATTTATTTTATTCCACAACGATTAATTTCAGTAATTGAAAAAGACAAGTACTATCGATTACAGAAAAATGGTGAAGCTCTGTCTGCTTATATTGTTTCCATAAAAGACGCTGCACACTTGTTGCGTTTGAATAAAACTGAGTTTGAAATCGTTTCTACTATCTGCTCTGGGTTAAATCCTTCAGAACGCTCTAGGCTGGTTTTTCAGAGCAAACCTACAACCTTTAGAGATCTTTATGAGTTAGGTGTACAATCACAAAATTTACAGTTTGCTGATGTTGAAAGAGAACGTTTGGACTTTGGCTTGAATACACGCCAGAAAGATCAAAAGAATACTGTGCACCCCGTTTTTAAACAAACAGTTTGTTATCATTGTAGTAAATCAGGGCATATTGCTCGGCATTGTCATAGCAACCCTAATAGTAGTAATTATCGTAGTAACTCAAATTTTCAAAAAACTGGTTTTCAGTCTCCGAACATTTTAACTAGGAAAACTGATGATGTGAAATGTTTTAGCTGTCAGAAACTAGGTCATTATTCTCGCGACTGTAAGAATAAAAGCAAAAGTTGACTAATGCCCGTTAAGAACAAAAGCATGATTTTTAAAAGTAAAAATAATAGCTCAAATTATTTACAGTCTGTTAACCCTTGTAATATTTTAGTAAATTCAAATTTAACTGAGATCAATAAAGTTCCCTCTAAACCTGTGAAACCTAAATCTAAACTTACTTACTATAATAAAAAGGCCCAGAAAAAGTGTAGGCGTTTTGACAAGCGACACCCAGCTAATGGAAAGGCCAAGGTTTTGTCAAAACGAATTGTTCCTGTTGTGGATTGTCAACTTAGGTATTCTTATACTTCTTTCAACACTATTGCCCTACTTGACTCTGGTGCTGCTTATAGTATTGTTTCTAAAGCGTGTCTTGCTATGTTAGTTTCTGATTTTTCAACCTTGAATTTCCGAAGAGAACATCTGGCATGTACTACTGCCAATAATGGTCAACTTATTCTAACTGAATCAGTTATTTTAAAAATTAAGATAGAAAATTTCAGCTGGAAGTTTAGATTCTTTGTCACTGATAGTTTGTCTGTACCCTTAATTCTCGGTTGTGATTTCTTTAATTTTACTAAACTAATCCTGGACTTGTTTAATCAACAGTATTATTTTGGTTTCAGAGCAAGCTACAAATTTAAGTTAAAGTGTGACTTGAATAATTTGTCGTTAGATGTATCGAATAATCTTGTGATGGATTTGTCTGAAAATGATTTGAATGATGGCGAAAAGAAAAGGTTAGCTACTGTGCTGGACAGGTATGATAATGTTTTGACTACTAAGCTTGGAAAGACCCATTTAATTGAGTATGAAATTCGTCTGTTGTCTGATGTGCCTGTTAGGAGAGCTCCTTATCAATTGGACCCTATAAAGCTGGAAATTTTGAACTCCAAAATTAGGAAAATGTTAGAAGAGGGCGTGATTGAAAAAAGTCAGAGTCACTATTCGAGTCCCTGCTTTCTAGTCCCCAAAGGTGATTCAGATTGGAGAGTTGTTATTGACTACAGATTTCTGAACCCACGTATAGCTCTTGACAGTGTGCCTTTACCTAAAATCGACTGCGCATTTAATTTTTTTAACGGTGCTAAATATTTTACTGTTTTGGATTTAAACCAGGCATACTATCAAATGCCACTTAAGAAGGAGTGTCGTCACCTTACTGCGTTTTGTACTATGCAAAACACATATCAATTTACTCGTGTACCTTATGGCTTATCCACAGGTGCTCAAGCATTATCGTCTGTTCTTGATACTTTGTTTGAGGACGTTAAGTTCAAATTCGTGTTCCACTATCTCGATGATATAGTAATATATTCCAAAGATTTTGATTCACACTTAGAACACATCGAAATTGTTTTATCTAAATTAGCACAAGGTGGTTTCACTATTAATCCTCAAAAAGTACATTTTGCCAAACAACAGATTTCTTTCCTTGGGCATCTAGTTGACTCACGTGGAATATCTGTCGATCCCAGTAGGACTAAATCAATTAGAACTTTTCCTGCCCCAAAAAATTCTAAAGCTGTTTCTCGTTTCATAGGCATGGTAGGGTATTACCATAAGTTCATACCAAATTTTGCTGAAATCGCCGCTCCCCTCAATAATCTGAGGAAGAAAAAGATCAAATTCGTATGGGAAGAACAACATGAAATTGCTTTTCAGAAGTTAAAGAAGGCTATTATTAGTCCTCCCATTTTAAGAACAGCAGATTTTTCTAAACAATTCGTTTTGCAAACCGATGGGTCGTCTACCGCTATTTCTGCCATTCTTTCCCAAGAAATTGATGGAGTCCTTATGCCTATTGCCTATGCTTCTAAAAAACTTACACAGCAGGAGAGCAAATACTCAACTTATGAAATTGAATGTTTTGCTGCCATATTTGGGATGGAAAAATTTCAAGTTTACTTACAACATTCTAAGTTTCTGCTTTTAACCGATAATTCAGCTCTGAAATGGGTTTTGTCAAATCCTAGACAGACAGGTCGTTTAGGACGTTGGATAATTCGTCTATTAGCTTTTCAGTTTGACGTCCGACACATCCCTGGGACATCTAATGTCACAGCTGATTGTTTGTCACGCATGTTTCAGGATGAGCCAGATGAAACTTTCGGAAGTGATGATAATTTTGTTGAACCTTTATTTTCTGTAATAAATACTATTAAACTTACTGATTTCCCAGTTTTGTTCACCGATATACGCTGTCATCAAAATGCGGATCCTTTTATTAGTGATACCATTAAGAAAATTGAGTCTGGTTTAGATCAATTTCCGTACTGTATTTCTAAAGGAGTCCTTGTGATTAAGCAACGTAATCAAGATAATTTCAAAATAGTTCTTCCGAAAATCTTAGTTCCAGTAGTTTTCAAGTATTACCATGAATCCTCGTTAGGTGGTCATCTTGGAATCGCTAAATCTATGCATAGGATTGCTGAAAATTTTTTCTGGAATGGTATGAGAAGAGACATTATTCTTATGGTAAAAATGTGTGAGACTTGTGGAAAGAGTAAACCTAGTCAACGACAGAATTTCGGTTTTCTCTCTTCTAAAATTGTCGAAAAACCTGTTGAACAATTCTACATTGACATCGTTGGTCCTTTACCTAGGACAGCTCAGGGAAACAGTTATATTTTTAGCTGTGTCGATGGTTTTTCTAAGTTCTGTTGGTTACTTCCCATTCGACAAGCCAACACTAACGCTGTAATCAAGTCTCTAAAATCTATTTTCGTTAATTTCTCTGTTCCAAAAAAGATCGTTTCTGATAATGCTTCAATATTTTCTTCTGTTAAATTTAAAAACTTTTGCTTCCAGTTAGGAATTTTTCATTTCACCACCTCAGCTTATTATCCGGCTCCTAATGTCGCCGAACGAGTTCACAGAAATTTAAGAAGCGCTCTGATCGCTTTTCATGGTGACTCACATAGTAAATGGGACGAATGCTTATCTTGGTTACCTTTAGCCTTCAACCTGAGTAAACATGAGAGTACCGACTCCACACCGTTTTCACTTTTATTTAGATATTGTCCTAAAGAACCGTTACTACACGCCTGGAATCTCGATGATATTCTTCCTGACCGTAACAATAATGACTCGCTTGATGTCTGGAGGAAAGCTAGAAATAGTCTTATTAAATCACATTCTCGAGTCAAACAGAATTACGATCGTCATAGAGTTGAGGTGCCTTTTCAGTTAGGTGACTTAGTTTGGGTTAAGACTCATGTTGTCAGTAGTGCTGTCAACAAGATTTCTAAGAAGCTTAGTTACAGATGGAAAGGTCCTTTTCAAATTAAAAAATGGCTTACTCCAGTAACCGTCAGTCTGCACGAAGTTGAAACCGGAAACTTTGTTTTAAAAGCCCATGTTTCTCATCTCAAAAAATTTTACGGCAACAAATGTGTCACTACTGGTTGATAGTAATTTCAACTTCTAGTCTTTTTGCTCTGATTTGCGTATAATATATAATGAACTTTGCTTTAGTGTATTTAAATTTCTTTATGAGATTTAAGTTAGTTTTAGACTTGACTCTTAAAAACTCTGTTGTCACCAATGTTGGTTGTTTTTGATTCTTGTGTTTGAAGTTTTTTTTATGTTGTCTTAATTTCTTTAAGATCCCTGTTGCTCACGCTGTTAGTTACCGAGAAAATTATTTTTGTTAAAATATTACGTTCCTTGCCCTTGATCTAGGTTTTGGTTTGTTTATGTAATTGTATTCTTGTGGAAAAGATGATATTGTTTGAATTGTTGCTATCCTGGTTGTCACTAATTGCATTAACTACTGTTAGTACCTGTAATATTAGGTGTAGTATCGTTTAGTCCGAATTTGATGTCATCGGACAGTTTGTATTTGCTTTTCATTTTTCTTTGTAGCTTAAGATTTGAGTCCCTATTTCGGTTATTGTTCCGAATGTCGGACTTACCATTAGCGTCCCTGATGTACTATGGACTTTTCTAGGTGTCTTCTTTACTTGGTAACCTGGTTGTTATAGTTTTACTAACTTTCCTGTTGTACTAGTAATTGAAGAATATTTATTTGTACTTGTAGTACAAAGATAACGTCCACCCCAATTAAATTTTCTGCAACTCTGGGCCCGAGTCTTGATTTATTTTGGTGGTGCGTCTTTATAAAACATTGATAGGTGCTGAAAAATTAGTTTTTTTTTGAAACATAAGTTGGTCGTTGTAAAGTTGTGTTGTGATTATGTATTGTAGAAAGATTGTTATTCTACGTCATTTCAGTAATGTTGTTAATAGCTATTCATAAGTTGTTAGTTGTCTCGTTTTGATGTTTCGGTCTCTTGTTAGGTTTAGTGAAGTAAGCATCAGTTCACCCTCAAGAATGGAACTTACCTTTTTCTTTATGGACTGTATAAATTCTTGAATTGAATACTTTAACGTTTCTGGTTATTTATTTTTCTTTTCTTGGAAAATTTTGTTCCTCGTTTTACTAACCTTAGTTACCTTTAATTCATAAAGTTCGTAGTTTTACTATTAACTTTATGGTTGTGAGTTCTTGGTAATTTTTTTTGTTTGGAAGCCCAAGTTGGTCTTCGATCTAAATTTTGTTTTTTGGGTCCAAAATTTTTTTTTTTTTTCTCTTCCTAAGCTCTATTATTTTTTTTAATTTTCAAACTTCTTTAATCTGTACTAATTCTTTAATGACTATTCATGTTAGTATTCCATTACCGCTCATCTATTATTCTCGTTTCTCTTATTTCTATTTGGTTTTAAACTTTCCTCTTTTCTCCTACTTACAGGTGAATTGTAACTGATCACTACATTTCACTTGTACAACTTTCTGTTCTTGTCGTCTTCTCCTACTTTGTAATCTCTTTAAATGCTTCACCCCTTTTTTTTTTCTGAGACAGATCATTTGTGAAGTGCGCGCCTTCTCATTTGTTTTCTTGTTTCGTCTGCCTACTTTTTCCTTTACTTTTTTGAGTTTTTTCTTTACTTCCTATTGTGGGCGTGGCCCACAACTGCAAGAAGGGGGAGTTTGTAATGAATTTTTAATTACCCCTTTATAAAACTGCTAGTTTTATAGGTACGAACTATTATATTTGAATTGCGCGGGTACTACTCTGACGCTACTACGGTAACTGTCACCTCTGTACTTGTCATACTCGTCTGCTCTAGTACATTATTCCATTCATAAAACTGTTTACTAGCTGGTATCCACTTTTATATTTATTTTTTAGTTTTCCTTTTTTGACTCGTCTGGTCTAGTTTTTTTTATTGTTTATTTGAAAGTTTTCTTGATGTTGACTTTGTCTGCGACCTTTTTCGTTAGGTTGGTTCATCTGCTGATCTTACTTGAATTTGAACAGCTGTTTGATATGAGAAGAAGCCTGTTCGATTTTCGATCCTGGATGATGCTTCTTTTCTCTTACAAAATGTTCAAAGGGTAGGATCGATTCTTATTTGGACCATGATGTCCTGAAGTAAAGTTTTTTTTGTTAACTAATATGATCATGTTGTGATCTGGTTTTAATTTACCTTTTTTTTTTTTCTTTTGTTTAACTTTTTCCAAACTTTTCCACTTGGCTGCTGTATTGATGCCAAACTTAAGTTGCTAAATACCAAATTTATGTCCGCCTAGTTGGGTAAGTGTAATTTGTCGATTTGTATTTGTGAATTCTTTAATTTACTTAATATGTCTTTTTAATGCTCTTTTAGCTGCGATTTACTCTAAAGAATACTACGTAGTAACTGGAGACAAAACTATTTACTTTGTATTCTTAAATTTGAGTCTTAATTTTTTTCTGAATAACGTATCTTATCTTGTTGACTCTTGTTCGTTTATGAGCACGTTGAGTATAATATTTCACTTTTAGATTTTCTATTTATTCATCCATTCTTAATTACTATTGATTTATAATGTATCTTTTACTTATTATTTTTTGCTGTTTCAATATTCTGTAATTTAATTGTCCTTTTTTTTAAGGACAGTTAGGTCATACTACTTGCCAAGTTTTGTCTAAACGTGCTTTAGGCAGAACTATTTCCTATCGTTAGCATCATCTTATTTTGTTAGTAATACTTCATTTTTATTAATGTCTCAAATTTAAATATCTTTTCCTTGACCTGAGTCACGTAATTAATTATGTCTATTCTATCTATTTTTTGTTTGGTATTCTCAAAACGTTTCATTGTTAAACTTTGGGAGTGAACTTGACTTGTCTGTTTGTCAGTTTTTCGAAACCTATTAAGTTGGAATTATTTTTATGAGTTAAGTTACTATTTTCTATTCGTTTTTATTGGGACTCTTTTCAGCGGTCGAAGAACCAGAGTAACGCAGAATCACAGTATCGATGTACTTATGAATCGAAGAATTTCAGGATCTATGAATTGACGAATAGGACGAATGAAAGTATGTCTCATGTTCGTTCAAGATATTTTCACAACATGCTTCAACTGTGATCGTCGAGCCAGAACGTTATGAATTGAATTTTGGAATATGAATACCGCTTACGACCAAATCATCGTAGAGGTTTGATGTTTGTGTGATACAAAATTAGAGTAACTCCGAGATGAAGGTAACATTTTATATTTCGTACTAAATTATCTGCAAATTATTCAACGCCAGGAACTTTCTATCTTTCGCCGCCAACATTCTAAATTATCAACTGGACTTTCTTTTTAAAACTTAAATCTCTAAATCTACGTAAAATTCAAACTTTATTCTACTACATGAAAACGTTTTTTTTTAAATGTTAAGTTTAACTTGGATTAAGTTATAATCGTATATTTTGCTCCTTAAGAATTTGGAAGTGTGTACACAATAGTGATAGTATTTGTATGTGTGTGTATTTATGTATGTATGTGTATATACATATATATATATGTACATGAATATACTCACATATGGAATCTCTTTTTTTTTAATAATATAAGATCTGATCAGATTTAACTTGAAGTTTCTAGTTTTTATAAGTTATGGATTTCTTGCTCTGTAAAAGATTGAAATGCAATATAGCGAAAAGTGGAATTGTTTGGAAGATCTGGCTATTCTTTTGAATCCTGTCCTAGTATTTTATGAAGGTGACATTATTTAAGTTCTTTACCGACAAGAGTATTTGCTCAGGCCTGACCAGTTAGTGCTCTTACTTCTGGGCTGACCTGTTACACATTTTACCAACTATACCTCTGCTCGTTTTCTTTAATAAGTTGGTACAAATATCTTTCAACCCTCAACAATATGTTTTGGTCCAAAGAGTGTACTACGCAAACGAGGAGTGAAGTAGGTTGCGATTACTTTCATCACTGAGCCAACAGAGTTGAGCGAAGCCCACCGAAACAAATTCTGGAGCTCTATGCTCAACAGTCCAATCTCACCTTTCCACAGGTTCTGGCTGCACAGGTGAGCGTGAACGCTATTTAGCAAACCTCTGAGCTACTTCCTGTGTCCAGGCCATCATTCGACAGAGACGTTTGGAAAGCAGCACAATTTATGCGGCAATGTTTGTATCTGAATAAATGAATCTTATTATATCTGTGGCATATCTCCTTATCTCTGCGGCTTGAATTAATTTCAAGCCACAATAAAGCAAAGAAAATACAATCAGATAGTACTAGCAAAATAAAACAATAGACGAAGATATGAAAATGAAATGAAAACGAAAAGATGATAAAATCATTACTGATCTTAAGGTGCGCCCAGAGAGGATCGTAACTTCGTGCCATCGCGTAACATCTTATCACTGTGTTTATGACGTGCTGTTGCAGGACGGTGTTACGTTATGCCCCCGACGAAGTTACGTTAAGGGGAGCTAAAATGTAGTCTGGACGCACCTTTTAATATATTTCTCACTCTCGATTTCAGGTACAGTTTGTGACAAAGAGAAAACGAAGGAAAGTAATGAAAAGAAATGGGAAATATATGCATAGTAGAGCTTCTGTTAAACGCAATAAATTTTTCAGTTCTAGAAATAATAAATTAATGAGAAGTATGTTTGTCAAGGATTCACAAGATATACAACATGAATTTCACAGTAGAAATTCGTAGTAATGTCGTTATTTGGATGTTTGAGTTCTACTGTAGTTGAAAGGTGCTAAATTGCAAGGCCTGTGACAGGAAGCGTCTGCCTATGCAAGCGAAAAGGTAACCAGATCTGCTGCCTGAAGCAGCTTTGAGAGAAATAGGCCGTCCAAAGTTCTGCTCTTGTCCCTACTTGGCGCAATGCATTCATTGTCCGCTTGACCTGGCTGCTAGATGCTACTAACTCAATAGAGAAGACACTGACAGCGACAAGCAGCAAACAAGTCAGCCAGCGTCAGCACACCCAACTCAATTTCAATTGTGCATGTAAATTCCCAGAATACTACTATTAAAGTAGACGTTGAACTTCAAAGGCGGGATTTGGCCAAGATCTTTCGGGTGACGATTCTAGGGAATAGCTCCCACAGAAACCGGGGGGACAGGAGACTTCTCACTGAAACGTTTCCAACTCTTAATGCTTTAAAACTTATTTTATAAATTCTTGGCTTTCTTGTTCCAGAACGATCTGCGTTGTTGATATTAACTTTTTATTGTAAATTTCAAGGCGTTGAAGATGAGCTTCCATAACTCGAAAACGTTCGGTCAAGTGTGAATAGAATAATAATTTATTTCTGCAACACAACATCATGCAATAAATAATACACACAGTAACCTTAATTATGACATCAAATAAATGAAAAAAATTAACTTGGTTCAATAAATTTCAAGTGAAAAAAATTGATAAAACGAATACAATTATTGACAAAAAAAATTTGATAAGGATAAGATTTTAGTACTGTGGTGCAGAAATATAAGGCACTCTTGTAAAAAATTGTTGGGGTTGCCTAATTATACATTAAAAAAAAGCGGGGTTTAGCCTAAGCATAAAAACTTAATATTAAAGTTTGAAAAAAATGATTTTGAAAAAGTGCCTTTAACCCAATGACCTCAGCCAATTTTCTATATAATTTATGTTTATAAAAAATTGTTTGACAAACCTTTCAAATATATTTTTGGACTTTAAGTTTTCCTCACCGGTTTAATTTTATTCCACATTTTTGGAGCTAGATAGTCAAATGTTATTTCATATGATTCTGTATACGGCCTTGGTACTACAGTGTGAGTGCAATTATTATATATTGTCATGGATCAAGAATTTTGAGCCTAAATTAAGTAAATAAAGGATGAAATAATAATCATACCTACAATTTTTCCGAAGCAGAGACAAATTATTTTATAAGACAAAAGGTTATTCCATCAAAAATATCGGCGAAGAAGTACTCACTTACTCATCAAATAATTATTATCGTTATGTGTTATTGGGATATTTATTTGTATACAGTTTAAATAACTAATTATTTGTTTATTTGTTGGGTGATGTAACCCCTAAAAAATATTTTAAGAGGTCAAAGGTTCAACCAATGTCTAGAGTAGAACCAAATCAGACAGCCTTCAAAATCGTATCGTCTATGTCAAATCAAATTAGTGCAATTTCGTATTGGGGACATATTTCTTGTTGTAAATTATCAAAATAAATTTAAGTGAAAAATATTATCATGCAGAAACAAAATTAAAGTACTCACCGAAATAATACCGAAGAATTGTATCAACAGTATCCCATTTTGAGCCTCTCGATTCACTTATTGTTTATCTCCTTAGTCAGATAACGACAAGATCTAGCACTGTTAATTATTTTTGTACTTCACACATTTATTTCTTTATAATTTATTATAAGTAATATTTTTGTCAATTCAATAATTAGTACACGGTATTACAAGATGCGCACTGCTACACAAAATCATGTACCCTAGTGAGAAAGTATGATACTCGTATCTAGCACATACGACTCATATTCAAATATTTTGAATATGCGCTCTTTAGAGTTAGAAGGGGATTGCACTTTATCTCTATCTATAAAAGTATGATACCCTGACTCACTCATCAACGCAGAGCCAAAACTACTGGGCCTATGAACTTGAAATATCGTATAAACAATCCTTATAGGATTTCACCGTGCAATAAGAAAGGATTTTTTAAAATTCGCAATTTTAGGGGTGTTTTTAGGGGGTTGAAGTTTTGCCTATGCAAAGCACGTGTACATGGCTAGCTAGCTTACTGGGATCTTTTAATCATATGGAAAATAATTTGAAATTTTTCGATCTGCTGTACACGCTGTAGGAAACATATGACTGAGATCATACCCATATACTGGGAAATGAAATTATGCCGGATTGATGACATCTGTTAACCAATGCAGCTAGAAATTTGAAACGTAGTCTCAGTAGGAGGTGGTGAATAATAAAATAAAAAACCTAGCTTCTACCTTAATAGTCGTAGGATGTTTAAATTTGAAATGTTCATTGAGAGGTGGTGAGTAAGGTCTTACTGTGTAAGAAAACAACGAAGGAGGCCTCTCTGATCAGCTGGAAGAGCCCTAGGACTAACTTCTTCCCTAATAGTCCTAGAAGGTTGAAATTTGAAATGTAACCTCAGTGGCAGGTGGCAAATAATAAAATCAAGAATTTTTTATAAGAACGCAGCATCGCGCGTCGGGCCAGCTAGTGTTTATATAATTCGTCCCACTAATTTTTTTTATAGCATTCGTCCCACCTGTATGTGTTCATTATTATTGTTTAATCTGTTACTTGCAAACTATTTTTCGTGACGATCAGCTGTTAATCCTGACGTCATTATTTTGATAATAGTAATTAATTGTCCGCCAATCAAATTGCACGATTTAGAAAAAAGTTCTAGAACATTCGATTGAAGGCTTGATCCTTCTGAGAAAAAGAAAATTAGAGAGACTTCCGGAAGAACCAGAGAGAGAACAGGTCCTAAATGTCCAATCTTCGTTAAGTGTGTTAATGTAAAGTTTAAATGTGAGCAGAGTCGGCATCAAAATCGTTTAAAGCAGTGAAATAGTTAAAATCAGTATCATAAATATAGTAACCAACATCAGATAATTCGTGGAAATAACAAATCGAGGAAAAGGAATCACCAGCCTAAGTCTTAACCACTGCCCGCAGCCTAGTGTCCATGAAGCCAGAAATTTCATCCTCAAACACCGACAAGTGAGTGATCAATAAAATGTATAATTTCATGAGCTCATGATAGTGCGCAGAAAAGAAAAATTAAACAAGGCAAGCCTTTCTACGAATTCTGATATTAGGTTCAAACATAGATTTTATTTAGGATTAAGATTTATGCACATGTCTCAAACCTTCATTTTCCACGCGAGCACCCTAAGCTCTATACTCTTAATTTATAAAAATATTAATAATAATAATTTTGAAAAGTATATCATTCATCTGAATTTTATCATTTAAATTTCAATTTCAATTTTATTTCAATTTAGAGCTAATTGTTAAAATACAATAGCTTTCTTTCCAATTCTTTGCTTGCTCTATTTTTCGGCTATTGCCAATATAACCAGTAATATTGTCTTTTTCTTGGGTATTATTTACTTCCTCAGCTTGACAGTCCCGTGGAGTATTGCCTATTTTGAAAACCTTGATTCTAGAGCAGCAAACGTCATCGAACTGGCTAGGAGTACTATTCGTGCCAGAAATATAATATAAAGTGGAGAGTATCTGGGAATAGGTAATTGGGACTTGTTGATTGGGAAAGTTTCATGCAAGTCCTAAGCCCTTTCCCATTATACCTCCCTTTTCACTGCGAGGCACGCCTGAAATGCATCATTGTAGCGGACACAACTTCAGCAAGCATTGAGGAAATATATTATATCAGTGAGGCTTGTATTTAGGTTCTTCGGGGTGTCTTAGGAATATTTATTCAATTAATATTGTGGAAAGACAACTGGTCTAACCGAGAGTCGTGAAGAACGATCCGGGGCCAGGGATTTCCTTTTATTATTGTTATTTTTTGTTTCTAATTTTAAAACTATAAAATATTTATTCTGATTTCATCCCGTTGGCCATATTACAAGTAATATAAACCTCACATAACGTGACGTACCAAACGAGGAGTCACAATATTCACAATTTAAAACTGACTGCAAGTCGTAAAATTTATAATAAAGAGTTAATTTATAGCTCTGCAAAACTGCAGTTCGTGAACTGCAAGAAATGACGTAGGGAAAACTGCCCCCTATAAATCCCGACAATAAATTGAGCTTAGTGCTCAACCATCTCCATCTCTAATAGTTATTCTGCTTTCAATACTATCTACTCTACTGCTCTCTACTCCACCATTCATTTTCTGTGGATATGTCTTTTTCTTTAACTCTCTTTTCATTTTTGGACATCGATCTGATCATAATATTCTTTCCATTAATTTTATTCTATATTTTTTTTAACCGACTTCCAAAAAGAACAAGGTTCTATATTCGACCTGTTTTTTTTTCATGTTTGTACATCAATCATTCGAACAATATTGAACCGATTCCGATGAATTTTTTTAAAATGAAAGAGCATCGCTCAGCGGTGGTCCCATCCAAGTTTCGCAAGGATCGGCCCAATACTTAGCCCAATATTAAACAAAAAGGAGCATTCTTCGATGTCTTCATTTCAATCTCGTTTGAATAGGATAGTTCCACACATAACTGCCAATCGGATAACCGGTGTCGTTTACCAGGCTGATCATTGTAATCTTTTGAAGTCGGCGCGAAATTTCCCATAAACTTCTAAAATATAACAGAATTACTCTGTGATGTTTTCCATGACGAAATATAATTGAACAATCTAATATCCAAACTGACACTGTATTTCAGTAAAAGTGTGTGTAAATCACATATTTAATTGAAATACAGTGTTAGTTTTGATATTAGAATTTCTTATCAATCACTCCCCGGTGGTTCGGAACCCACCTAAAACTGTAGGTCCAAATCATCAATCACCATTATCCAACTCATTACCCACGCACAGGTCTCAGACCTATGTGGGCTTCATCCTCAAAAAAAAATTCATAAAATATTTGGCGCCGACTTCAAAAGATTACTTGTATGAAATTAAAAATGTTTTCAGTTTAAAGTAACTTAAATACTTTATTTTAAACTTTTTAGAACGTAAGTATTTAATGTTTGAGTATCATTTCACTGTAGTCGGTTTCTTTTTTTGTTTTAAAATTTGTTTTATTTATGAATTTTTCCCATTCCTAAACAATGACGTAGGTCAGCTATAGTAACAGCTGTGCATAGCTATGTTGTTCTTATATTTTTTTATTTAAAGTTATTAACTTGGTCATATTAAGCAATAACTAAGCTTTTTCTTCGTTTTTCTTTGTTTCTCTAAGTAAAACCACATAAGTAGAACCACATGAATTAGTTGCAACTAATTTGATCATATTCTCTGAATTAATTTCATTCTATACTTTTATGATTTTTTTCAATATGTAATATTAATGAAGGTCAGCTATTGCATCGATAATCTTTAAATAAAGCTATACATAACCATTTTATCACAAGAATTCTCATTACAATTATTGAGTTTTATTTACCTTCTAGATGACGTATAATAAAAATGAAAAAAGATAAAGTAACAACTAAGCCTTGGACTTGATGAAAAGTTGATCTTTAAAATTTTGTGCGTTGAGATGTGTTATCAATTTTAAATAAAACGCATTTACAATCAATGACCATAGTGAGTGCGTAAACACTTGCAAGAGAATAACATTCGAGAGACAACATACAATCAGTTTAATCACTTCAGAAAAAATTCTTCTACACTCACTATGTATATCATTCATATGTTTTATTCATACAATAGCAGAATAATTATTCATTTGAATTATTGAAGAGTTAATTTAAATTTTAATGTTAATTACTTTATTTATATCGTTGAAGTTTAGACTGTTTCGAAGGCTGATTTTAATAGTTCTCAATTGCCAAATAATTGAACTAACATTTGAGTTTAATTAGAGCTTCATGTTGTAACATTTAGTAGCATTTTCATCTATTGCACTTGTAATTGTAGACATAATTGTTACAATACTGATCATAAGTCATCTTATCATAACTACATTATGGTAAGAAACTTTTAAAATTTTAAGATTACTGGAAAATACTTTCATAACTCTTGTCCACTTGGGATTAGAAGTATGTACATGGCAAGAAGAAAAGGTATAATTCACTTGCTTCTTTCTCTCTATCCTCTTCCTTTGACCGTTTACCTTCTCTCTTCAACCCAATTCATCTAGAGAGTTTATGGGTGTACACTAGTTATTTGTGTGAAAGTACTCCCAAGTTCATAATGATGCGAGAAGTTGGAATTGTTTTAAAAGTAGATGTAAACAACACTATGCTTCAACTTCAAAACAATTGAAAGTTCTTATCTATCAGAGGTTGCTGAATGAGCTTTTCTCTTCAGAGGTCTTCTAACTTTCATGAATCATAACTTTTATTGCGGATAGGATTCTAATAGAAACTTTGTAGAGTTAGCAAGGATCATCATGATCTAAATTACTACAATCTCGAGAGCATCGGCAATCCGCTTATCAAATCCTACTAACAGAATATTCATTATAATATATATATATAAATAATATATATATATATATATATATATATATATATATATATATATATATATATATATATATTATATATATAGTATATCCTTCTTTTGAAGACAAAGATAATATTGTAAATCATCATCAATCTACAACGATGGAGCAGCATATTTGCTATAATTATATTATACTATATACTATACACTATATACTATACACACAATAAGCTTCGGTTGACGTGTGAGGATCTTTGAATCTTCTGGATCTTTGAATCCGTCCCTTCATAACATACTATATTACGATTGAGAAAGGCATCAATTTGTGTAACCTCATTCTACAAATTAATTCGTTTCGACTGACCACTTTGATTTCATGATTTGGATACATTTTGCAGTCACGGATTTGATTAAAGGGTAGGACACCTGAGCATACCAGGTTTGAAAACTTGTAATTGTTCTTAATAAGAAATAGCACTATTGATCACATACACTACATTTCAAGTAAGGGCCTCAAATAAGAAGACTGAATGGTCCTCTGCCTTAAACAAGACATTGAAAAAATATAATAGTAAAGAACTATAGAAAATTATGATATATAACAATAATTATACTGTTGATGTTGAAGATCCATCTTGTTTCCACTAGTTAATAATAAAAACTTAAAAAACAATTTTGAGTGGAAATTGTGACTCACATTATGGCGTGACGGCCGTTTCACTCTGTTGTAAAGAGCTTCATCAGACGAATCACAGTACATCAGACGACTCAAGTAAGTATGGCGTGACGGTGAACTCACTCTGTTGCAGAGCATCATCAGACAACCCACAGTACACTGAATTGTACTTAAGTCGTCTGATGTTTGATGATGCTCTTTACAACAAAGTGAAACGGCCGTCACGCCATAACGTGAGCCACAATTTCCACTGAAAAGTGTTCAAGTTTTCATTAATAATTATACACTCTTTCTGGACTCAGAAATTGAGTTGTGATGAAGGCTTGTCTTTTGTCTCTCTCTCCTGAAAAAATCGTTACATTCTACACCAGTGGTTCCCAAACTTTTTTGCCTCATGGACCCCTTGCCATGATTTTTGGTTTTAGGTGGACCCCCTGCATAGATGTCATTATTTCTTTTTTTTTTAACTATAAGTTGAAATGTGTTTTTAAAGCTGATGAAGTAGGTCTACTACTGCTCACAGTAACCAATTCAAATTGTGGTGAAGAAAACGTTAAAAAGCACATAAACTTAGTAAATTTTTGTAATATAGTCTAATTTGAATTGAAATAATCAAATAGTATGACATATTGTTTTCGATTATAGTGAAATAGTATTAATGGAGCCCAAGAAGTATAATGGCCGGTATTTTATTATCAACATTGTGTCCTTTGTAGTAATTGTAACATTCGCATCTATTAAAATCAGCAAGGCTGCTCAATGTGGGCAAACACGACACTCATTGTTAATGAAATGTGATAGAGAGAGAATTGAGGAGAGGAGGTGGAAAATAACAATGAATATAATTACCCTTTTTTAGAATATTGCATCAAATTTGTGACAGAGAGCGATACAGATACAGTAATCAGTAGCGTAGCGAAACTCTTTTAATGGGGGGCTTATTGGAGATTTGGGGGCCCCCGGGGGGGGGGGGGGGGTCTTAGGGGTATGGAATACCCCCAAGGGTGAGGGGTGACCGGGGATCCTCCCCCGGAAAAAAATTTAATAAGTAGTCCCTCTAACGTCGTATCCCAAGAGATTCTACTCATGTCTAGAAAAGCATCAATCCGTTTATTTTAGTCCACATTATGGGAAAATTTTTGAATTTTCGATGCTAAGAGCTTCATTTGAGACTCAAAACCAGTAATTTTATACGAGTATTTATTAAAATGGAGTTTATAAATTGGGTAAATTGAAAGCTTAAATACGATAAATCACTGCTTTTATGAATCGTTTGCCTAAGAACTTGAACCCACTTTTCGTTTATTGTTAGTTGATTGATTAATTGTAAACAAATTTTAATGTATAAAATCTAAAAAATACTACTTTTATAAAGCCAATTTAACAAGTTATGGTGGTTTCAAATTATTATTACAATCAGGGCCACCCAGAGACAATTTAGTGGCCCGGGACAGAGTTGAGGCTGGAGGCTCCCTTACACCTTCACCCTAAACACCAACTTTCAATTAATGACTCGATTTCCCAACTAGCACTGCTTAAGTCTTTAAGCTACGCCTAGTTGCCTCCAGTACTAAAAAAAAATCTGTGTAACTAATTTGAATTTTTTCTTCAATTTAAAGATAAACTTCGAATGTAAGCCAACTGATAACCATTCGTCTAAAAAGCTGTGGAAGCTAGGGAAAAGGGTACGGAGTGGCACCAGAGAGAGCAATAAACTTCACTTCTATTTTTGTGTAATATTTTGAACTATTCACTAATATTGGAATACCGGTATGTAAAATGTGTAAAATTATAAAGATTATCATGACTTTGAATGGAACTTGGTTCAACTAGCAAAGAGCGAATGAATTAATAACACACCCAATTCCAAACTTATAGTCATTTTGTAATTACATAAATAGATGGTGACAGAACCTCAAAGCGTTAGGGATTCTGAGAAAAATTGTTCTAAAGTTCTTGAAAGTGCAACTTTTAGCTCTCATATTATCTGTTGATTGATTCATGGCGTGACAAATTTCACGATCGCAATAAAACTCTCTGGGGTATCAGATCTGAACAGTAACAAAAATGAGCATTTGAAGCCCATCTGCAAAAATATTAAGAGACCTTTTCTCCTTTCAAGCCTACATTGTCAACTTCATTCAAGTGGTCTGGGGAAATTCGAACCCATGTTTGGGGGCTCTAAAAATACTGGGACCCACCAGCATCGTGGGGTCTTTGAAGGCCCAAAGCCGAGGCAATTAGGGGACTCTTATGTATAAACGTTGAAATTTGAAAATATTCTAGATGCAGCCTACTTGAATCTTTACTTCGCATGTCTATACTGGCAAACTGGAAAAAAGAGGCCCTGGAGGCCCCTAGCTGTTCAATTTGGGGCCCCTTATTTCATTTTTGTTTTATTACTTGCTTACATTTGTAAAATGATGGGGCCCATTGATGTTGAGGCCAAGGAAACTTGCCTTGTTCGACTCATCCCCTATATAGCTTTAATTAGAGTATTTTTTAAGTTAATTAAAGTATTAAAATTATAGTTTTTTTCTAGCTGTAACATTATTGTAGCTACTCTTCACATATGAAAACTTTTTTTCACCTCCAGTAACCGAAAATAGCTATTTGTGTAACTAGAGTGCAAAATAGCGTTTTTCTGCATCGAGAGAAACAGTTTTTTTCACGAGCCGAAGTCGAGTAATGTATTGGCGAGTTTAATGTATTACACATTAAATTTTTCCTACAGTAATGTATAAAGTAATTTAAACAGAACAAAACAGGACATACATAACCTCACAATTCCTCACATAACCTATCTTCGAATCAAATCGATTTCATCAACAACAACTACAACAACTATTTCGCAGCTGAAGCAGAGTGGCCAACCTATTTTTGAATGCAGAATAGGGAACCTGCGTATTACATGCTCACTATTTTGTGTTGTTGGGTTGCAAATCTGGAGTGCGGAAAAGTACTTTCCCGCACTGGAATTTACTTTCCCGCACTGGTGCAGGAATAGACTATTTTGCGTGCTACAGTTAGTGCAAAAACAGGCATTTTTTCGGATCACTGTAGGAAAAAACGTATTTTTATTGATGCCTCCCTACTCATTTTTGGGGTCTCTTTCACAGGGTAAAGGGGGGGTTGTAACCTGGAGCCTCCTCCCCCCCCGTCGCTACGCCAATGACAGTAATGGAGTGTTCTAACAAGAATATTAAAAATTGACTCCAAAAAAGTTAATCAAATGATAAGAACAAATTTATTAGAATTGTATAGACTACTAAGATTCTTAGTTCGATTTAAAATTATCAAATACATAGAGTAATTAAAAAATCTTATTATTATTAGACCTTATTAGAAGTTCTTGTAAACGTGGAAATAAAAACTAATTACTAATACTATAGCAAGAATTTATTTTCGAAATAAATGTAATTTATTGTGCACAGATTTGTTTAGAAGTGAAATGCATACCTCCAGTGTCTCCAGTATAAGTGAGTAAAAATTCCTAATTTACTTAGAAATACAGTGTCAGTTTTGACATTAGATTGTACATAGCATATACAATGCCCCGATCCAAAGACATTCGCTATTGTGGACCCCCATTAACATATCATGGACCCCCAATTTTATTCTTCACTGACATGGACCCCCTGGCAGGTTCCCGTGGACCCCAGGGGGTCCACATGGACCACTTTGGGAACCACTGTTCTACACTGAGTTCCAATTCCAAGAACTCGGAAAATAAGTGTTAATTATTTATTTGATGATGATTATAATAATTTATTGGATTTCCAAGAATTAGATCATTTTTTACAAACCCATTAACTCGATTGACTTATTCTACTTCCACCCACTATTTCAAATCTTCAGTTGTCTAAACCCTGTTATAATCAATACTTTGCAGTACTGAACTGACGAATACAGGTTGAGGGCAGTGCACTTGCTTTTTATTAAGTCATGATTGAGAGTTTACTGATGCAAATATAGAAGTTAAAAGATAGGAGGCAAACAGGAGTAACAGAGAAGAAGTGGGAGAACGAATCGGAGAAAGTAGCAGTCTTTTTCATAGTGAAATGGATTGAAGCGAACGTCATGAATGTCATAATTATCGCGCGGCAGATCGTGTCTTGGCTGAGAAATCTGGCCCTTTTATTATTTGCAGTCCACAGGAGATTCGTTTAGCTATCGATTCTCAGTTACTAAAGACCCTCGTTCTCGTTCTTTTAGCTGCTCTGCTGATCTGGTTCCGGATCTTCAAGCAACTAACTTTCAACTCTTTTATATTCTTTCAAGACTTTGAAATTTGAAAGGTTGGAAAATTTTAGCAGTCGAATTCTTTACTTTCTATTCGAGTGGGTTCGTGGAAAGAGAGATGGAGTGACATGAAAGAAAGAAAAGAAGAGAAAAAGAGTGAGGCGAGTAAGGTCAAAGAAGTGAGAAAATGGGAGATGTGAGGGAAATAGAAAGAGAAATGAGAAAAACGGTGATAGAGAAAGAAGTGAGAAAAACGGGGGATATGAGGGAGATGGAGAAAGAGATAAAGTGTGGTATGAAAAAAGAAAAGGAGAGAGATTGAGTGTAAGGAAAAGAGTGAGGTCGAAGGAGTATGACAAGAAGAGTATGAGGGAGCTAGGACAAGAGAGAATGTGTAGTGTTTGTGTGTGTGAGAGGGAGATCCACAAGAGTAAGTGAGAAAGAGGAAAGAGGTGTAACGAGGGAATGAGAGAGAAGTAAGAGAAAGATGATGAATGAGCGTAAGCTCTCAAGTACCGAAAGGTAAGTTAAAGCACAAGAGCCTTGGGCATTTATCTAGCTATTGCAAGCCCGTTTACGTGTTCCACCAGCTATGACAAGTGAGAGTAGGCGTGTTCTGTTTTGGAACGAGAGTCCAAAGTCTTGATTTTCCAGTCGACTCTTTTCACTTTCCCACGGTTTCAGATTTTCTTTGAAGCTCTCCTGTATATAGAAAGAAGCAAAGGAGAACGGGAGCGAGAAGCCAGTTCATTTCCGCGAAAAAGTGGAGCTTTGAAAAGCTTTAGATGAGAAATTCACCAACGACATAACTTCCTGACCTATCTTGAATAACTTACTCATTTATTATTCACTTTCTCTAATGGAAACTTGTATCGAATATTGCAGTAGTTTTGGACTTGAAGTATAACCAGTAAATGCTCTCCGTTAAATATGGATTTGAATAATAGAGACTATGGTCGGAAACACTTCCTTTGCTACTACTTATGCAAGCTGTCGTCATTGATTCTTAGAATACTCATTTCAGTCTCTCTTTTTTACCAATTCTTTACGAGTACAAAATCGTTTCTTGGAAATAATAAATTACAACTTAAGAATTCTACAACTTACAAGCCAATTGAGACTTTTGTTTTTTATCTACAGAACTTTATTATTTATTTATTCCACAAAATTTGATGCAATTCAAATATATACAAAGTAAATTTCTTGGTTATCCAACAATACACATTCATTAAATATAGAAAAATTATAACGATTAAGATTATAAAATCATAAAATAATAATAATAATTTAATAACAAAAAGGTAATATAGTTATTACTGATGTAGCATGACTAGCACATATGCTCTATAATGTGAAAATGGCCACAAGAGTTATATATACCTTATTCTTTTACGGATACCTTTTCACGAACCCAGCTATTTATTTGTGGGGATAGTGTATTTGTAATTTTGCTGTTAATAAATGTGACTGGAATCTTATTAATAAGAAAGTTACTATAATAAAAATCTTGGTGTCTGCTTACCGTTAATGTTATTCTGTCTCTTTGTAGAAGTTACCTGTTTGACGCATGTTGTATGGTGTTGTATGGATGGTGAAAGACTGTCTGTTTTTATTAATGAACAATGTGACATTTCTAGCATAACTTTGCCTCAGAGTGAGTAATTGTAATTCATCAAAAATAAGCTTGGGTATAGCCTGGGTCTCCCCAAAGAAGCTCTTATAATGTGCTTTTTGAAGATTGAAAATTTTTTTAAAGTGAGTGTCGTAAGCTGCACCCCACACCTCAATAATATACTTTTTTTTCTAAGATGAAACCCACATAGGTCTGAGACCTGTGCGTGGGTAATGAGTTGGATGATGGTGATTGATGAGTTGGACCTACAGTTTTAGGTGAGTTCCGAACCACCGGAAGAGTGAGTGCGCATAAGCAAAGTATACTTTCATAATGATCACTAAATCTTTCAATTTATTAATTCTATAAAATATAATAATTAAATATTTCAGCCTAGAACACAGGTAGTCGATATGTCTGTTCTATTTTAAGCGTTGGTCAACAACTTATTCATTTATTAAATCCAAATACAGGCTATTTGCAATACCATTTCATTCAATCAATCATTTATTTATTAACAATTTCCAAATAAAGTTCCCGCTAAACCTTGTGGGTTTTTCAGCAGGTGCTAATGTAATATAAATATTACAAAATGGAAATCAATTATATAATACAAATTACAAAAAAGAAGGAATTAGGGAAAATGAAGGTTATAGTCGAAATTGAATACTAGTCTAATGTATGTAAAGAAAAAGAAAAATAAATAAATCTAAACAAGTAAGAAAAAAGCGTAATAAATAAATTACTATAATTAAATAGAATAGAATGTTTTATTCCACTTGATCAAAATACTGTACAATGAAAGAGAAAAAATAATAAATATTCACATTGTATAAACTTACAAAATGAATTAGTGACTACAAAAGCATAAAATCACATTTTATACAGCAAAATTATACATCCCAATCAATACAAAGAAAAAATAATAAATAAACAAAAAAAATAAATATGAGAGATAATTATTTCAACCAATGTGTCATTACATTTCCGTAGCTCAATTATTTGAATGTGGGTAGAAAGTTTGATTGGGTTCGAAAAAGATGAATTTTTTACTCTAAAATACAGTTTTTTAGAAGACTTTATTAAAGCTAAACTTAAATAAAACTAAACTTCATACAGGTAGTGATGTGGTATTACTTGAGTAATATGGGCTGTGCTTGGTAAATGCGGTGTTGATGCGATCGCGATGTTTAGTCAAGAGCGATCAAGACTGCGCTTGGATGGGTGACCGAGCTATCATGAATTGATTTTATTAGCTTTATCACCACTTACTCGAAAGCACCTAAAATCATTGTAGGTCCACAACATTCCACAAAACATGGCTCAAATGGCGAGGTTATCAGTAAGAGTTTTCTCACCAATAAAAGCTATACGCTTATATCAGACCATTATTACTTGGGTAATATAATATTAGCTATTGTACTAGTGGTGCTACTTAACTATTTGAGTTGGTTAATATATTTTTATGATTATTTGTCAAGTACAAAAGTGAACATATATTTCACTTTCCACTCACTTCACTAGCTTAATGAGATTATAACAACCAACCTATTAAAATAACCTACTCGTGTTCTATACAGTATATACCTGTAAACTAATGAGGATTTGATGATGACTTATGTGGGTAAGAAATACTTTTTCCATCGTTAAAAAAGGTAAGCGGATTATTGAAATAACTCACTCCAATAATCGTTGTAAAGTGATAAAAAGTAAAATTATTCTATCGAATTAGAGAGATTGATAATGTCACTCCAATAACCATCTATTCCCACCATGGAAACTGTGAAAGTGTCCATTTTTCCAGAATGACAATTTTTATCGGAATCGCTAACAGCAACTAGTAAAAAATTGAAAGATAGGCTAGTTGGAAAAAAGTTAAATTTTTCTGTTCCAACCGAGGATGATCAGAAGTGTTTATTTTTATGGTGAGGATTATTATTGAGCTAACAATAGCACAATCAAAGGACACACGCTCGAACAAATGATTTGCACAGAGACCTTTTTTATCAGCTCGTGCTCCTATTCCCGCATCCTTCGTCCTTGGTCCTTCACCGCCTTCCAAAGCGAAGCTTAGAGTCGTATATCAAAACGACCGACTTTTCGCGGAAGTCGAGATCCGGGAGCGCTCCAATAAATTCAGCCCTCGCTTTGCAGAAATCAATACAGAGCCGACAGTCCAAACATCCCTTCGGTGGAAAAAAATACCAATAAAACCTGTACTTTAATTTCCATAGCCCACTAAGCCGGACCAAATCCAAGCGATCATGATTTATGTACGTGTTTACTGGATAGGCGTTGGGCTTTCACTGTAAGAAAAAGCCTACGGCTTGCTGCTTGCTTGTTCTATCTTGTGTGTGCGTTTGTTAACTTTGGCGCGCGAGTAAAGAGTGTGCAGAAAGCTGAAATTATGATGCTAAGATAAGTGCGTTGAATAATTGAGCAGTCTACTCTGTTGAAATGCTGCCTTCAGCTTCATTTTTGCAAAAATGACCATCACAGTGAGTGGTAAGATCTTTTCACATTGTCATTATTTATTCTTCTCCCTTCATTGTATAATATATATTGTTCTCATTTTTGGTGCTATCAATCAATCAATTAATTTAAGCCATTATTAAATATGAAATTTTGTAAACTAAATTTCTCACACACAAGCTCTGCTTAAGTGGGGCTTACATTCATGATTTACTACGATGACTATGTTATATTGAATATAAGTATAGATATACCTATTTGCTATTGTACTCTATATGTATTGCTAAAATAGTCAATATTTTATGTATTCCTATAATGGTCAGTGTTGTATGTAATTGATATATCTATTCAATTCGTCATGCATTGATAACAATATATTTATTGAAAACTGTACATGAATGTAAGACAGCAACAAATAAATAAATAAATAAATATTGTTATCATAAGACACATAAATATTGAAAGATAGCCCTCAAAGTACTAAATACTAAAACTTTCAGAGCTGATATTGATTAGTTGATTACTCGAAAATTTTAATCGTTATCGGCAGTGTAGCCAATCAGCAATCAGGGTTTACAGAAACATTAGTTGTCACTGTATAAAAATGAAGTAAAACCTTTCTTGTCCAATAAAAATGATACAAAACGACTTTCCCATATTGGATAATCAAAATGTTTGTTGAATATAAAATAGGCTACAAAAAGCCAGTCTGCTTTCCTATTTGCGCTGAGTCTCTCGATATGAGTTTTTTTTTTGAGAGATTGGTTTCTACTTTTTTGCAGATTTTACGTCGAGTGAGATCAATTTCTCCTATACATATGTTTGATATTGGTACAGTATTTTCATACTAGGTTGCCGTCTTCATTATTTATTCTTCTCTCCCGTTTTCATGTGCAATATTCCTTTTTTATAATAATCCCGCCATCATCAGATCTGTTACAAAATATAATCAGTGATCTCTTCATCATAGTGGAGTTGATATGTGTCTAAAACATACTATTAATTCACATAAGATTTTAATATTTATTTGATCTCAGTAATGTGAAAAAGAATCATTACCTTCAATATTAAGATTGAGAAAAGGTCTCAAAGTCTGCTATCCCTAACATTTTTATGTATCTGGTACAGAGTTTATTTATATTTCTTACTAAGACACAATACAATCATGATGGATTTTTAATGAGATAGTCCATCTCAAAATAAGTTTTGTAACTTGTTCGTTGAAAATGAACTGAACCGTTTCAAGGGATGATGATTTAAAAAATGAAATTACCTGTCAACAACAGAAAGTATTTGCCATTGGAATAATGAAGTTGTAGAGAAAACTCACTCCAATAACTGGAATTCAATGTTCTCAATTGTAATTATGTTAGGTACAATCAATACTGACGTTATAAAATCCCTATTGATAAATAATAAGCTTTAACATTATTTTTATTTTAACAAAAAATAAAAGATTTCGAAAGAAGAGAGCTTTGATAGGAAAGTATTTGATGGCTGATACTTGAACAGTAGATAATAATGTACATACATATTGCTATATTAGATAAAAAGTGGAAATTTGTGTGCAGAGACTGGGATAATGTAAACTTGGAGGGGATGAAATCCATCTCTTAGGAAAACAAATTGGCAGGCATATACAAACTCTCTCCATCAAACAAACTCGTTCTCAACCAATCTCGGCTGCCTACTTCCTTCTTTATTCTTCTCCCTTCTTTTCATGTGCAATATTCTTTTCATATAATAACTCTCTCCATCATCTAGTCTGTTGCCAAATCATATATGAACTTGGCCTATCGATGAGTGAGGATTGCATGTCTGAAGAAAGAATACTGGGAGGGAAGACTGTTGTTTTAGATGATTTCTGAAAAACAAAGTCATTTTTCCAAAAAAACCACTGCCAAGAATTTTGTGAAGTGGCTCTATTTACGTCGAACGAAAAATAGTTTCTATATTCAAGTAGCAGCAGAATAAAGAAGATGTCCCCGCTATAATTCCTGAAGCCAAGCTGCTGACCATACAGCACAAAATAGCAAGAGGGATGCCTAGTTGAATATGATATTTAAGCCTTTTGAAATATTTGTGTATATTGAAGTTTAATGACTACATTGCACTGTTCTTATGAATAAAGTACCAGTAACTGCAATGAATAGGTGGTTTCTGGCCTATGTCGCCAGTGTATCAACCCCCCCGCAAAAAAAAAAAAAAAATTGTTCAACATTAATCTTGTTCGAAATATCTTAATATCATGCACAAGCCATTAAAAGAAATAAATATTAAGCTCCAAAACTTGGATTTTTGTTTTGTGAAGTTGTATTAACGTGACCCTTTCCCACAGAAAATCATTTATAAAGAAAATAGAGTTTGAGAAGTTGTTACTGAGTAGAAATTTAACTTCAGTTCCTGTCAATCTGAATAAGTAGCCTTTTACTCACAGTAATTTAACTGAGGAGTAATTCAATTGTTATTCCTGCCAATTTGTATGATTATCACACATATTCTCTTAGCTGTAAGAATTATTATGTTGGAGTAGATTTTATTGCTGATGGCGCTTATATGACTTGTGTGAAGGTAATAATGTAAATAACTGCACAAAATATGATCGGGAATCGAACCCGGGACTGCAGGAGTAGCAGTCAGTCAAACATAAACGCCAAAACCGATTGCACTACTGCGACAGCGGCTTAATTAGTCTGCACTTGAAATAATTAAAATCATTATTTTTCTATTATAGATTCTAGTGAAAAGAATGGTTCCACTCTGACACAAGAACACTCTTTATATTTGCAATATAATAAACATATTGTAGGCCTATAATCAATCTAAATTATTACGAACAATTTATTCTTATATCGATTTTGGAGAACAAATAAATAAATAAATGAATGTTTTATTCCTCGAAAATGACACAATAAAAACACTTCAAATATCAATTCATCATACAATTTTTAAGATTTCGCCACATGGAAAATGACCAAGAAAGAATAACTTATAAATCAAAAATAATATATAAATTGCAAAATAATAACAACACAAAATTAGAAATATAAATTTACGAAGTATTGCCGTTGATGAAAAAAGAAATGCAAGTGAAGTCAACCATGAAAAAAATGATAGTTATATACACACCCAAGTAAGGTGAGACAGCAAGTCTATCTTATATATGAGCGGGAGTTCAACATAAAACAATTTTGTAATGATAATGCGAACGATTTGACAGAAAAATATGTGAAAAGATGAGTAATAAACCGAGCAGAACAGTTTTATTCTGAACCATCAACCGAAACTACATTTTTATTTGTCGCGGTCTGGTATTAACATTGTACTGCTGTTAAGATGAAAATCTGAAGAACCAACGCATATTATATTTAGCCGGTGATACCGCATCTCTTGTTGCACAGAATTTTCCACTTACTTCAATATTCTTCAATCTAGTTTATTAGGATAATGCAATCTGAACATTCAATCAATATTCATGGGCGGCTCCATCAGTTGAACGACTCAAAATTTCATTGGAAGGATCTCGGCGAGGGTTCAATTTGGGTGAAGGCTATTTCCCTTTTTGCCGAGCTGGATGCTGGGTCTAGCCAGGAGATAAGTAGCAAGGTCTGCCGACGAAGCTCGACCCTGAGCCTGAGCCTGAGCTTGAGCCTGAGCGAAACGAAGTGGAAATTCGGGACTAGAGCCGGAGGCGAAGTCATCACACTATGGCTGCCTGCGCTTCCGTGAAGAACGTAAAATTAAAGGGATTGCGGCGGGTGATGAGAGGGCGGGGTTGGCCAGAATTTCAGGAGCTCACTTTGACAGCGTCCTCCTTCAATCTAATTAATTAGCCTAATGTTTGGTAAGATTTCGGGAAGTTTAATCCATGAAACCGTGTCGTCAACTTGGCAAGGACACCCGGATCACTTAACTGCGCTATACTAGACTACTACTTGGGCCGAGGATAGCAAAGCGAAGCCATGCACTAAGTTCGGTCGAGAATGAGCTTCCCCACCACCTCACCCCTTCATTTACAGTGTCCGTTACTCCTCACCCCCCCCCCCCCCCACCAACCCAAACCACTACCATTGGTCCGAACGACTCAATCTAACAAATGACGAGCATAATAATTCACCTGCCGGCTTTCAGTAGCTCCTACGCGTGGATCTAAATTGCATATACCGCTGGAAGGAAAATCTAGAAGTTTCAGAGCTATTGATGAAGATTGCACAGATAATATTTGAAAAATATCCACTTTACAAAAACACATTAAAGAGACATCCTTTGACCTTGGAATTAATAAGAGTTGAGGAGATTATCGTCTCTAAAGTTTGATCCTAAAAAGGAAATATTTTTGTCGTGCTTTATTAGAAAAAAAGTTGACAAGATTTATTAAATTATATCCTATTGGAATGATATTAATATTATTCAAATTCTAATTTTTAGAACTGCTCATAGCAATAATTCAATCTATGAATCATATGAGGACCCTGTAATAATAATTTGTATAAATGCGTTATTAAAAAACAAACTCTTTATTCGAATAATTTTTCATATCACTAGAAGACCAGCTTTATTTATGGGAACAAGTGATGATTTCTGATAAATTCAATAGCACCATTATTGAAAAAATGACAATAAAAGTACATTATTAGAAAAATGTTCAATTAGTGAAATAATTGAAAAGATGCAAAAGAAATTCAACATTTCAATTAAACACATCAATAAATTATGTTTAATACAAAGTTAATAAAACATAGCAATTTTCGTGCGGGAATGAATTTTGAATACAAATATATAGTTTTACTATATTATATTCTATAAGTTATATTCATAAACATTTTTTCTATTCTTGGACGCAATAGAAATTCAATGCAGGTTGAACCAGAAAAGTCTATGTAAAACTGATAATTCATACACTAGGTCACAAAAAGGAGAAGATTTTTTCGAAGATTCAGCGAAATTTTGAGCACTAGGTCAATTTTGAGCAAGTGGTAAAGAGTGTAGTTTTGGATAAAAAATTATTTATACAGTAATTTTTATGAGCTCTTGGCTTATGCTGGAGTGTATTATACAGATTTCTGATAAGTTCTATTTAATTTATATATTTTTTCTATATATTAATACAGGTTCTGTGTAGCTAATAAATATAAAATTTTGAACATTTTGATATTGTACACTAGAAATAAGTTTTGATATAATGTGATGGAAAAGTATTGGTTTTGTTTTGTCTGTATAAAATAAAATGAATGAATGAAAATGAATGAATGAAAATGAATGAATGAATATATAACTCTTATGTGCGTGTGTATGTCACTGACCTCCTCCTAAACGGCTGGACCTATTTTGTTGAATTTTTTTTGTGTTTTCGAGTGGATTTGAGAATGGTTTAGATTTGCAAAACAGGATACAAAAAGGACAAATTATTTATCCTTAAAGGAAAAGCTGATAGAAGTCAACAGTTTTTAATCATATGGCAGGCCTCTTTGCGGCGTTATTTACGCTGTCTGGAATACAAAGACTTTGCATGTCGGGGGGGGGGGGGGGGGGGGGGGGGGGCCTTGCAATCATGTAGGAACGTATGACTGGGTATGCTGCAATGTAATTTTATGCCGGGTTGACGATATCTGTTACCCAATGCAGCTAGAAATTTGAAATGCAGCCTCAGTGGGAGGTGGCGAATAATAAAATAAAAAACCTAGTTTCTACCCTGATAGTCGTAGGAGGTTTAAATTCGAAATATTCCTTCATTCAGAGGTGGTAAGTAAGAAAACAACAAAGGAGGCCTCCCTGATCAGCTGGAAGAGGCCTAGGTCTAACGTCTTCCTTAATAGTCCTAGAAGTTTGTAATTTGAAATGTAACCTCAGTGTTAGGTGGCGAATAATAAAATCAAGGAGAATTTTTTATGAGATCGCAGCAACGCGCGTCGGGCCAGCTAGTTTTTTTATTTATTTATAAGATTGTTAGATAATTATTCGGACAGTGTTTTAAAACTCTTCATAAGGTTTCTATGAGGGATATTCACGGTTGGAATGTATTACAAAAATTCCTGCTACAAAAGTTTTCAAGTTAAGCACAAGAAGATTGAAGCCAGCTAATATTTCTGACTCGATGCGTGCCAGTTAATTATTATTCAGATATTACTTTCAGCCCGTTCCACTGCCATTTCATCTTTTTCGCTTGTTTTCTGGCAGCTCTTGATAATTCGTCTCACTCTCTACCTTTTTTCATATTTAATCTGAGTTGTTCCATTGTTTTCGGAGAGCCGTAGTCGTCTAGCTCCCAAAGCCGGTCCTATTGTTCGCCAGAGAGACGAAAAAAGCTCCAGCTCACTTGCATCAAACTAATGCGTCCATCTTCCATCTTCCTCACCTTTTTGGTTGCACCCTTGCCAAAAGCTGAATGAGAATACAACAGTCAGCTCAAATACAGTATACAACTACTCATAAGCAAGGTATTTGAGGTTCCCTTGTTACAATGTGTGCATTGAATCCTGAAATTGGGAGCATGCTCCCTCTCTTTCTTTCTTTTACCCTCCAGTATCTATGTGGCGTTAATAATATTGCCTTTATTCATACATATGCATAATTTATAAAATTACATAGTTATAAAGAAAGATAATCTAATCTAATCCAATCTTTCTCATTGGCCTGTATTAGAATTTTCATCTTCCTTGATCAATACTTCCATAGATTTTGAAACGTTCTCGCATTACTGAAAATATACTGGAGATTTACTTCGTGTATTACTATTGTGTGTAGGCCAATTGTTTTCTATATTCTAAACTGATAATAATAATAATAATTTTTTTAATTTATTTATTATCTCACTTTTACATGACAAAATCAATAATCAATAATCAACAGACATAAGCATAATTTATACATATATTGTGAAAATAGAATTAGAATAGTAAATTTAATCATCTTTATTTTGGTGGCTACCCTATGAAGCTAATTTTAGCTTTTATTAGGTTTTTTTATCAAATTATTTCTTCGTTTTTCTAGACTTATTCCAATTAATATACCAAAGTATTGTTTTATGAGATTCAGTTGTACTTATGGCTACAATTTTTGTAATTTCCTGCTATATGTATATTTTGTGTATATATTCCCAACCTATCAATATAATAATTTTTTTTTGTAGATTACGTCTTGGAGACTCCAGTTAAGGAGTATATAAGACAAGTCAGATCAACAATATTATACACTAGATACCATAATTACTTCAATTAATTGAGGTGAGGCTTAATTTTGATGTGAAAGGAACTCTTGTACACTATAAAAAGCTTTATCAACTAAATATTTCTTCAATTGTTTTTTTAAATATTTCTATATTTTCAAGACTCTTTAAAAACTGCGGTAGCTTATTGTAGAATTTCCTACCAATATAACTAGGTTTTTGTTTGATTAAGCTACTATTGTGACTCACCAAGTGATAATCTCCTCGGCTTCTTGTATTATAATCATGTACGTCAAGATTTTGGTTAATATCATTCGTTTTTACATATAAAGTAGCTTCATACACATATAAGCAGGGTACAGTTAGGAGACCAAGTCTCTTGAACAACGGCCTACATGAATCCAATCTATTTACTCTTTCTATACACCTAACTGCTTTCTTTTGGATCTTAAACACCCTATCAAGATTTTGTTTTGATTAATTACCCCATACTAAGATAGCATACCTAATATGTGACAGTAAGAGCCCATGGTAAGCTGTAAAAAGTAACTTTTTGTCATTCAATCTAGCGAGCTGTCGCAGGACAAATACCCCAGATGAAATTTTACAACATATTTTCTCAATGTATGGTGCCCAGGTCATTGAGAAATATGATTGTTGGCTTCCTATTGATTTGTTATATAATAGAATTTGACTTCTCTTTTTGCATTGGCATATGTGTTGAGATTTCTTAGGTGGTTATGGATGTTGTTGAGGATATGTGGTAGAAAGTATTCTGGTACGGATTTTCCTATCTCTGTGTAATATTTTGTGGGTGTCTTGTGTTGTATCTGTTTCAATTATTTGTCGGTAACGGTTTTCAAAATAGTATCTTAGTAATATTATGCAGTATAAGTTTCGGAAATGGAGTATTTGCAGGATATTTGTATCTAAACCTTGGAAAAGGTTTCTTCTTATTTTGTTAGTTAACTGTACAATAAATTGGATTCAGAATGTAATTTGGGGTATGACAATATACCGTTATTCCATACCTTATTTGGGATTCAACCAAGCTAAAGTATACAGTACATTTTGTTTTTGTGGGTAGCAATTCTCTCAATTGATAACATTTATGTGCTATACCTTAGTTTTTTGCTAACATCTGGGAATGTGTGTACCATTTCATGTTTGAGTCAAAATGCAGCCCCAAGTATTTAACTGAATCTGAATGTTTGGTTTTTTTGCAATTACACTGATTAGGCATTGAAAAGCATTTGTAGTTGTGACTAATTATTGATTATAATAGTAATAATAATAAATCTATATGTTCTACATCTTGCAAAATTATGCCGATGTAAGAATATGAACCACTTTCTTCTAAGTGTGAGATGGAAAAAAATAAATAAAATAATAATATATCTTAATAATATACCTAACCTAACCTGGCTGGCTCAGATTCGTGTCAGAGTTCTCAAGTAACACCTTGACAAAGTCCCTATACTGAGTTGTAGGCCCGCTTTATATTTAAATGAGGATAGTGTAATAGAATATCAATTGACATCTTTACAATGGCCTAGATTATGAAGTTTCGCTTCTTTTTTGTTAGATAAAATGGGTATTGAGGCTTCGAGACTTGTGCGTGGGTAATTGGGTGAATGGGTAAATGATGAGCCATAGCTGAACGAGATTCAAACTTGAGACTGAAGGAATACAAAGCTAGCCAGAGTCTGTTCTAATCACAAACAAGCGATCCAACCAACTAGGCCGACTATTGTTATTTTTTATTGTTCAAGTGCAATTAGCTCTAGGTTGGATTCACAGCTGGATCTGTCAATATTCCGAATAGAAGTCATCGTATTAGCCTACATCCTCATTACATCACTCAAACTTGTAATCAAAATTTAAATAGAAAAAACCTACGTTTGACAGATTGAAAGATTGGTTTCTACTTTATTGCAGATGTGACTTCTATTGAGATCGGACTCCCCTTAATATAACTTAATGTAACTTCACTTAATACATATACAGTATTATCTATATATACACTATATAATCCAAATACCACTCACTCATTCATCACAGTTTCTCAGGAACCACTCGACCAAAAACGATAAAATTTGGTACACGTATTCAGTAGGGGGACTAGACGCGTGCTAAGAAAGGGTTTAAAAATTTACCCCAAAATGGGCCCAAAATTGAAGATTTTTGAAAATTTAGGTGACAACAATTTCTAGAGAACCATAAGGTCAAATCAGATAAAATTTGGTATTCATGTTAAGTATCGGCCTTAGATGTACCTTAGAAAAAAATTTCAAAATTAGCCCCAAAATCGACGATTTTTGAAAAGTTTGATGATAAACAGCCAAATATTTTGAAATTTGCACTTAACAGATGTCATCAACCTGGCATAATAACATTTCATCATACCCAGTCATATGTTTCCCACATATTGCAAGGCTCCGACTGTATGGTAGCCTACATGCAAAGTGCAAAGTCTTTTGCAGTTCAAAGACAGTGTAAATAACGCTACTAAGGGGTCTGCCATATGATAAAAACGGTTGACTTCTATCAGCTGTTCCTTTAAGCTGTTTGTCTGGCAAGTTCAGTAGGTTATTAGGTCTATTAATGAATAATAATTTGTTTCAAACAAAGCAAACTTATCCCGAGCTACCAAAATAATTTCAATAGATGAAAGCCTACGTTTTTAAAAGTAAAAAAGTAGCCAAGCTGCCTGTTAGGCAATTGTGTTAGGTAAGTGTGACTCAAATCGAATATCAATATAGGCATTCTCTAACTAACCTGTCAAATTGATTTCATTCTGTCACCTTTCTCATTCCACACACACATTTTAATTTCGAACTTATTCATTTTGCATCACAATGAAAATTTTTGAAAATTTAGGTGATTATAATTTCTTAAGAACCACTGAGCCAAATAAGATGAAATTTGGTATGCATGTCCAGTATAGACCCTAAATGAGTTTTAAAAGAAGGGTTTCAAAATTAACCCCAAAATTAACGATTTTTGAAAATTTAGGTGATTATAATTTCTTGAGAACCACTGAGCCAAATAAGATGAAATTTGGTATGCATGTCCAGTATAGACCCTATATGAGTTTTAAAAGAAGGGTTTCGAAATTATAATTTTGTAACAGTATTATATTTTGTAACATAATTTATATTTGTAACAGTACATGAGCCTGAGAATTTTTGTGAAAATAGGTATTGATCAGAAAATCAACAAAAATTAGTTGTGAAATTAATGAACCATAGATTAACGATTTTGAAAATTTAGGTGATTATAATTTCTCAAGAACCACAAGGCCAAAAAAGTTCAAATTTTCAGCTGGGGTGCCTATTTCTGTAAATTTATCTAATCACAATGGAAATTAGTTGGACCCCCCGGGGGTCCAGGGGGCGGAGCCCCCTGGCTAGACGGTTAAGGCGAGCGAAGCAAGTCTGCCGGCTAGTATAAATATATATTAAGCAAAAGTATTACTATTCATAATAAATAAAATGTGAAGTTATTAACTATTTTATAATTTCAATTGAATTATGCTACCGTCTAATACTTTAAAATTTTTCCGTGAAAGTTGTAACTTATATCAAACAGCTCATGAATTTCCACTAAAAGCAATTCGATTTTCAGCAATAAGATCGATATTAGAATGGATTTATTTCTCTTCACAAACTTAGTACTCTACAGAGAAATACTGACAATCTATACCTGGATTTTTTCTTACTAATTTAATTGATTTCTCCCTATTCGTGGTGGAGATATTAATATTGGCAGAAATACCAGAGAAAACTTTTAATTCCATCAGAGACTTTTGATTACCAGTTAGTTGTCCTGGTGCGTACCAGAACCAGGATAACTACTCGTTCAGCGTGAATGGAGTTCGACCAAAATAGATTTCCACTCATTCACAAACTATCATGAATGGAATACGTTGGTTAAAGTATTTCATTTCCTATGCAAATCGTATGGTATTGAAGAAGTGAGTACAAGATAAGGCGATTCAAGTTTCAACTAATTCAAAAATCAGACGGGATTGAGTGATTAAAAGATTTGTCACTACAAAGCTTTCGAGTCTTAAATTCAAGTTTCCGGCTATGATAATTGTTTTGTTATACATTGCATCCAGACACCCCGCTCTGCTTATTACAATTTCTCCATTTTCAGAAGGTTATCTAGCCATAAAAGAAAACCTACATTCAAAACTTTTATCTGAATGACAATAAAATATCTCGAGAACAACAACAGAGAAGAGAGTATCTATTCCCAGCCAAGAAAAGCTTATTTAGATTTATAGCTTCAATAAAAGTTTCTTCAATGATGCAACTGTGTGTATGTGTGTCTACGTTTCAATGTTAAAGTTTAAGCTACGCTACTCAAACAACTTTCTACAGTGGAGGTAATAAAAAAGTTATTTCATTCAAGGAGGGAGTCAACATAGAAAGGAAAAGGTACAGGTCTGGTGAGGGGCGGAGAGGGGTGAGGGGAGGGGATGGAATGAGGATGACTGAAAGGAGGTCAGAAGAGTCTCTATCCTGAGGTGGGAGATTGTTATCATCACTCTTCTACACAGGAGTCTTTTGTCTTACTTTCTGTAAAGGAGTGATGGCAGGATTATGTGTATATAGCTCAGTGATACTACCTTTCTCCCTGCGAGCTAATCAGTCTGCAAGAGTTGTGATAGGTTCGCTGACGAGATGGGGGAAAAGCGACAAGATCACTTTGCACAGGGCAATAGAGTGGATCATACACATAAAGTCGCCATCATCACATGTAATTGAAAGTTTTTACAGCGTCATCCCGTACGTTGTAAGAGCCTAACTCTCTGGTTATCACGTTTCTGTCTCCAAGCATTTTCCAAGTGCAAGTAAATGTCATCTCCACTGTAATATATAGCTACATATATCGGTAATGAGTGGGAAAATGTACACAAAATAAACATACTGTTATTGTTAAAAAAGGATAATTTCAAGGAAACATTTCGAATATACATCAAGTATATTAAGTTACTTGAATGATGTCTGGTGCCGCATTGATATTGGGGTTTTATATCTTACTGCTACTCATATGGTCAAGGATTCGATTCTCGTTCAGCCTGGAATATTTTGAGTTATCATTTACCTTATTACTCACGCTATATGCATCATCATCAAAGAAATAATTATATGGAACTGCTGATTAAACTAGTATTGTTTATTGTATGTATGTAGCAATATTAAACATTAAAAACAAAATCTGATACACTAAGACCGTTGTGTGAAAAAAAAGAGAAATGGTAGCTTGTCATTCGATAAAAATAGTAAAACATTTTTTTAAAAATAAGTGTGCTCTGCCCACATTCCCTGCCAGTTGGCCAGATGTGAACATATTTTATTTTATTTTTATTGCTGATGATGAGTCTGAGACTTGTGTGTGGGTAATAAATTGAATGATTACACATAGAGGCCAGTCGGAGGAGCGGGATTCGAACCCACGACCGCTTAAACGACAGCAAGCTGAAGTTACGACGCCCTTACCAACTGCGCTAAGCGGCCCGCCAATTTAGGTATTGAAGCTGTAAAATAATACAAAAGAAAATCATAACAACAGTAACAACAATAACAACGGTAACAACAGTAACAACAGTAAAAACAGTAAAAACAGTAACTACAGTAACAATAGTAATAATAATAATAATAATTTTTTAAATTAAATTCATCTCTCATAATAAATAAACAATAACAATAGTAATAATTATAAATAATAATAATAATAATAAAAAAGAATAGTAATAATTGATAAGAATAATCTGATAAGAATAATAATTTTAAGCTAAGATTTGAAAAGAACGTTATAGGACAAAACAATGTCGACAAGTTTCTCAGCTCCTAGTCCTATTAAAATTAAATGAAGGTTATTAGAGAGTTGTGGTACGTTACAGGACAAGTTTGTTTGGTCGTCCCTTATAAGGCCAAGTCGCTAGTTTTGTGATTCCTTTCTGTTTCTAATTAGCTTGGCATTCTAGTCTAACATATTGATAATGATGCCTAATAGAACTTTACATAGAGTACTTTAATATATTATGAGAATACAATCTATGGAAAACTGGTGCATTCAGGGTTGAATTTAAACTGGTCTGGAGCTATCAAGTTACTGGTCATTGAATTTTCCCTTGGATGAATGGTTTGGAATAATACATGTTAGTTGATATCCAAAAGTCCCTCTTGGTTGGATTCCTGAGTTTCTGCGCTCCGATAGATCACTGGTAGATGAGACCAGTCTAGAGGACCTTCATAAAATAAAGTTCAAACGCTGGAAAAGAAATAGGAATGATGCATTTACTAAGGAAAAATGCATTCGACGATGTTTCTATATAATCTGTGTATCAACTTCTTGAATCTTGTCAATTTTAGTATTTTAATTTCAAATGTTTTACATATATACATGTTACTGGAGTTTTGATACTGGAAAAAATATATACTAGTTTAAATCTTCTTTATATTAAGAATATCAATGTACAGTTCTAGAGATTGGTTTTAAGTGAGTGATTAATATTGTGAGAATGTGAAGAAAATCAATCACTAGAACTGTACATTGATCTTCTTAATATAAAGAAGGTTCAAGCTAGTATATATTTTATTCCAGTATCAAAACTCGAGTAACCTGTATGTATGTGAAATATAATAATCAATACTACAAAAATTAATTCAGACTACTTTTATTATATTAACTAGTATTGTTTATTGTATGTACGTAGCAAAATTAATTAAATATTAAAAACAAAATTATATGTTATTATTGTATTATTTGTTCTTTAAAATAAGCAATAGAAGTAGTATTGGACTGCAAGTTTGTTGTTTCTTTACATTATGTAACTTATATAAATAAAAAAAATCCTACCGTTGTATTTGTTGTATCTTACCTTGGGCTGAGAAGAAGAATAAAATCATGAAGGTTTAACACTATGAAAAATCCCAGTATTAAATCAAGATCAAGAGATAGGATGACTTTTCCGGACATTTGTTATGACAAAGACAAAACTGACTTTTTCATGTTTATTCTTTATCAAATATAATGATCCTACGTTTTTTATGGGAAAAACTCATTCTTTGAGAAACTTCCAACATTGACAAGCCGGCGTTGAGATGGAGAGGAACCAAGACGATGAAGTTGAAGAAACGCCTAATTAATTCTCTTTTCCTCCTCACAGAAAGTTCTGAATTTTTCATTCTCTAATAAAATTACCTCAACTTGTTGTGCACAGCTTAAACGATAACGGCTGACATAATAAATTCATTTTTACACACTGCTGCAGCTGAGGTAATTTGGATTTATAACTTTAATGAAAGTTCTGGAATGTATACGCTGGATATGCGCGTGCGTATGTCAAGACTCTTGCTCTGCTGAAAACTAGCACAGAAACAACTTTTCAAGGAAAGGTGATAAAAAGTTGTTTCGCTGTGGAGGAAAAACTTTACAGTGGCGAAGAAAGTCAAGACTTGTACGCTCAAGACTGGAAAAGGCTCTATCATCTTCGTTTCTTGCAAAGAGATCCATTATGTAGCAAAAGAGTTATGTAGCTTAAGTGGGAGAATGACAGAGAAGTATTAAATTCAACTCCACTACCCTACATTGTAGGGTTCGATAATTTCTTGCCAAGGGCATTTCCAGGCTCCAAATTCGTCCATTGTTCAATCGGTCATACTCCATTCCACAGCATGTCTTTGAGACATTATCGAATATCAGATGCTCCACTGTGCAAGTACATTTGGCATTAGTTACTGCTTAAATGAAATCTTCACAATATTTATTAATTTATAATATGACAGAAAGTAATATTCCGAATTAAATAGTCCGAATTGAAATAGTCCGATCTTGTTGGGTCAGGATAGCCGTCTGACCGCCGTATTTGCCAGCTCATTTAGCACAAGGTAAATAAGCTTACTACGCAACGTAGTAAGTAGCTTACAACTAAAGTTTTTTTTTATTGCTGATGATGTCCACATGAGTCCGAGACTTGTGCATGGGTAATGAGGTGAATGATAGCACATATAGATACCAGACGGATGAGCGGGATTCGAACTCACGACCGCTGAAACGACAGCAAGTTGAAGTTGTGACGCCCCAACCAACTGCGCTAAGCGGCCCGCCATGATTTTGATTTTGATTATGTTTACACAATCGTCAATTGAATAAGCTACTATGAAATTTCCATTTGAAGCTCATGCATTCTGTACATTACATTTGAATAATATGTTCATCAGTGAGAGTGAGTAAGAAATCAAGAGAATTATTCAACAATGGAAATTGTGTTCATATTCACTTTAGCAATCAAACGCTCAGGAGAAAGTATCCTTCAGTACTTAGAGGCTATTGTAAAGAATGTGAAAATATTTCTAACTTCTTCAATTAATTCTTCATCTAATGTGATGATATTCAGTTGTTAAGGCACATTAATCCGGACATTCTCGATTGTAAGATGGATCAAAATCTAATCAGAAACGGCAGTTTGTTCAAAACAATCAAGATCTCTCAGGTTAGATCTTAAGTATAAAAGATTTTATCTTGAAAAGCACATCATATCCACTATATTGTGGTGAGTTTCGGAGGGAGGGGGGACGATGACTTCTTCGAGATGAGTGCTACACTGTGAGCGTAAAGATGAGAAGTAAGATTATATTTATTTTTACGCTAAGGTATGTATTTCCTCAGGTGGGTTATGATACGTTTCAGGATTATCCCCGTCTTGAATAATTCGCTCGGCTCGAAATTGTGCTGAATAAACACGCCGTTAGGTAGAATAGTGGGGGGTGGCGGACTATGCTAAGAAGAGGGTGTAACTTATTTTTACGACATAAGGAAGAAAGGCGAGGAGCGAGAAGGAAGAGGCAACAAAGAGTTGCTGAGAAGAGAAGAAGAAATGGAGAGCCGCTGTGGTTCTCGCCCTCTACTACACTCCGTGCCTAAAGCGGCCTTTATTACTCTCGCGACATAACCTCTTCTACTTCCTGCACTCCTGCTTTCCTGGTACCACCTCTTGCCGCAGCTCTCGTCCTCGTATTAATACAATTCACCATTTCTCATTCACACTCTCTTTCTTCTTTCTTCATCTTCTTACTACATTCAACAGCGCTCAAATACACACTTATCCCTATTTTATTGTAAACTTTCACAACCATTTTTGTTTGAGCGTTTAAAAAGCACAGAACTCATGCCTTGATATGCTAAGAATTAGATCTATTAAAGACGGATGAGCCTGGATATGCTAAGAATTAGATCTATTAAAGATAGATGAGCTAACGTTGCCTAATAAACCAGTGGAAAAATTTGAAACTTGAACTGCGAAAATTAAAAAAAGTAATATTATTTTCATACCCAAGCTTAAAAAGTAGGTAGTAGATAATGTAATATAAAGAAATCATACGTTTTGCAATATGAGTGAAATAATAAACATGGTTTTATAATTATATTGTGAATTTTCTTATATTTGTATTTTTGTATTTTGGCGAAATAAAAATATTATTATATTATTATTATTATAATATGAGAAGCCTAAAATGAAGCTGAAATGGGGGTAAAACTTGAAACTTTATTAGTTTGTAAACCGAATTACTACATTAAAGATCACGGGTCAATATACTATTGATTAATCACTTTATTTGTACTTAAATTGTACAACCAACTTTTGCAGAGCGATTCCTGTGAGTAAAGGTCAGGGAACTCTACTTTACCCAATGATGACTGACTAAATGGAACAGATCTGCTAATAATAGTTCAAAAAGTAAAGCTACAGTTGTAGATACAGTATTAACAAGTCCTGAGTATTGATATTAGAAATGATTAATATCTTTCTAGGTTTCATTTGCCACCTTTTCTTATGCCACTATATTCCTAATACAGTATATTATTGGTGATTATTATATTATATTATCTTACTCTAGTATAGATAATTTCATACAATTTCTGATAGATTGCTATTTAACATTAGTGGTGGATCCTCGTGGGGGGAGGGGAAGAAAAAGGAAAATAAAAAGAAGAAGGAGAAAAAGAAGAAAAAAAGGGGAAGGGAGGAAAATGATAGAAACAGTGAAAAATGGAAATTAGAAGAAAATGATGGATAGTTTTCAAAGTTGTAGAAAAGCAAGAAAAATGAGACAGCATTGTCAAACCATCAATTAATTTTCTATTGTAAACATGGTGTAAATATGTGGGAGGGGATAAATCCCCCCAGAGACCCAGAAACAAATGAAATTTCCGAATTTCATCAAGCCCTGATAGACAATAATCTTCGACAAAAAAGTAAAAAAGACTTTATTAATTTCGAATTCCTTTATTGCGATTCCCGGTGGTGACTGATATTTTTGTACAGTAGCATTCATCGATTCCCATCAGCTGTTCAATGCTGTTGTCAATATCCGCCATTGCGGAAGTCTTCAGTATAAAGTAATGGCAATTAAAGGAATTCGAAATTAATAAATTCTGTTTATGTATATTTGTCAGTTTATTCAATTGTCAGTCACTTCAAACTAACTTGTGAGATACGAGCCGATATGGCCAAGTTGAAAATGAATGCTGCTGTACAGAAAGGTCTCCATGGTCTAGTGGTTAAGGGCGCTCAACCGGCAATTGAGAGGTCCGTGGTTCGATTCCCGGTGGTGACTGATATTTTTGTACAGTAGCATTCATCGATTCCCATCAGCTGTTCAATGCTGTTGACAATATCCGCCATTGCGGAAGTCTTCAGTATAAAGTAATGACAATTAAAGGAATTCGAAATTAATAAATTCTGTTTATGTATATTTGTCAGTTTATTCAATTGTTAGTCACTTCAAACTAACTTGTAAAAAAGACTTCTTGAATAGCTGAAAATGTGATTTTAAAGGGATTATTTTCAAAAACTCTCCAGGAAAGCACCCCGGACCACCCTTTTCAATAAACAAGCTACATAATGCCTAGAATTGCTGTTACAAAATATTCTTCTCCTTTTCAAATACATTTTAAGTATGGTACTAGACTGTTCTCCAATCAGGTGAGGTGGAGGAACAAAAATAGAAAGGTGAAAATAGCTTTAAGTAGGCCTGCTTTAAAGTTTGGCTACTCGAATAATAAATTTTAGCACGACAGTTCGGATCTCCCACTGAAAATGATACAAGAACTAGATGAAAATTTGGCACGCAATTTGGGTTAGGATAATGTTAGAATGGATGAATTTTATGTCTAGAATCGCTTAAAATTTGGTTTAGAAGTTTCATTTTTCAGAAAAGTACCCCCGAGCCCCTCTTTTGCCTAAACTAAACATTATAAATATTGATTTATTGTAAGAGAACCCCTCCTTCTCCTCTTATGGTGATGTATATAGTGTCTGGAGCCTACCCATTACATCATTGGTCATACCCCCCGCCCCCCACAGACTGACCGTCTAGCTACGCCACTGATTGAAAATGTTGTGTACTTGGTCTGCTAATAATGCCAGTTCCAACAGGTTCGTCTTGACTCTGAGGTTTATCAATACTTGGCTGAATACTACTATGACAGAAAAAGCAGACTTGTGTTATTAGCCCTACTTTACATTCACTCAGATATCACACTACTCACCCTAGACCCTAAATCCTCAAAAACAGTTTAGAATAGAATAGTTTTCAAATTGCTAATAATAAAAGTAATTTTTCTTGTAAATTTCATCTTTTATTAACAATTTGTGTCAGTGGCGTAACTGTGGGGTAGTTCATCCCCTCCCTCAGAGAATAAAGAAATTTCAGATTTTAATGAGTCAAAGATATCTGGAATCGCTAAAAATATGGTTATCGCTAAAAATGTAATTATTGTACAGAGAGTCTAAACCTCAAAGCAACATCTTTAATCATCCCGTTTCTTCTAGACTGACCCTGTAAATACGCCACTGCTTTGTGGGATGTAACGAGACATTGTAGTGCCCATTTCTGTCGAAACAACGAAAAAATTAAAAGGTTACTAAAATGTGTATCTTATTATTTTTATGCCTTTTAGAAACAAATATGTCATAATGTAATCATTCTTCCAATAAACCTCTGTTGTTTATGATGCAATAGATCCATAGCAGACACTAGACAGTCAAGAGTACAATATACAAGGGCTAAGGATCTAGGGTGATCATGATATCAGGGTGAATGTAAAGTAGGGTTAAAAGAGAACAATAGTTGTTGTTTTATTTAATAAATTGTCCCAGGAAATAAAAACTCTGCCCAATGATAAGTTTGAAAAGAAGTTGAAGGGTTTTTCAAAATAATTATTCTGGTTGAGAGTGGAATTTAGTCAGCTTCCAGGATCCAGGATTCATATTATCTAGTTATATTCAGTAAAATATTTTTATTGCATTGATAGCTAGTCTTTAATTAATGGTCTGCGCCTATTAATGTTACCTATTTCTTGTATTTTCTGTGATCTCTGTATCAATTGAATAATTGAATGATGAGGTTCATTTAATTTGAGAATAGAATTTATGTTATTTGTTGACCAATAACATAAATTCTATTTCAGTTAGATTCATATTATACACAACACGCATTTCAATGTGATATTCCCACTTAATGTTTTTGTGTGATACAAACATTAAAATATGGGTTCAACTTAATTTTCTCTTTGCTATATATTATTTTATTTACACTCAGACTGTGCATCCATTAGTTAAAGTTTCTGTTTGACAGTATAGGACGTTAAATGTTAAATGGGACGTTTATTACGAATCAGGTCGTATTAACAGTATAATAAATTATCACAGGTGATAGGTGAGCAATTGAATTTGTTTGTCTAAAACCAATTTGGTTTAAAGTATTTTAAGCGTTCGACAAAGAGGAGGATTTTCAAAATCCAAAAGTTGGTATTTTATTTCAATTGAAAATACTCTTGAATTCACAATACTTTAAACCTCATTTTCAAATACCCACTGGAACCCCTTGTGGTTTCCCCCCCCCCCCAAAAAAAATCTGTCCAAAACTGGTCTTCGATTAATGATAGCCTATAATTTTTTGCTTTTTCCAGCTAATTTAATCAATACCATAGATTCGACCATGTTACGTCTACGTCAATACTGAGTATCAAATGAACAATATCAAGAAATTTCCTTAAATCCATCTTGGATGGGATACTTTTGTCAGCACTCAATTTTTTTGGTTCTTCAAACATCCTCTTTAATAATTTATTGCCATGGTATACATAAAATCTTGACATAGTGAATTAAATATTGTAGTACCTGAGTAAAATGTTTTGTCGCCGGCTACCTGGGACCAATAAATGCGCTCTGCTCAATGATACAGAAGACCGGCTTGTCAAAAATATTCCCTCATGCATGTAGAAAACAAACATTTCAAAAACTGAGCTCAACGGTCCCCTAGGGCCAGGGAGACGTTTGACAAGAGGATGCTTTCAGAATTATCTGTCATATTCAAGACGAAAAGTTATCGTATTCTACGAAACGTTCCATTATCTTATATTCGCCATATTAAAAAATTCATGTTTGGAATAATGCCAGGATAATGACAAGTTTGCAAATACATTTGGCAATGTTGTCAGTTGTGCGAAACATCTTGAAGTAAAATTTTCTCTATCTCTGACGTCATTTCCTCTGAACGATATTTCAATATTGATAATGCTTAGAGTCCAGTTTATCAGCTGCTATACATTGTTTATTCCTGAATATTGAATTTATAATATTGACTATTTTATCGATAGTGCGATTATATGTGATATTCAAATACTCACTTTCAAATTTATTATCACTATTGACAAATAACCTGATGCAATTGATCGGAATACGTTCAATATTTGTATGTCATTTACTCAAATGTAGATCTTTTTAGTTATAAAGTTTTCCGGGGATTTCAACGAACATTTTCTTCCTAACTTCAATACAATTCTGAATGTTATAAAATGCAGTTCACGATCAGCCACAGCAATATTCCAAACTATTCATTGAAAACGTCGTATTGCAGGACATCTCATCGAAGTGGGGGAGTAGCTATCTTCACTAAAAATGCTAAGAATATGCAAACATTTAATTTAGAATATGCAGAGAAATTTGCTGTGGAAATGGATTTAGAAGTTACTGGTTTGAGAGTAAAAATCGACAATAATTTCGAAGTAGCGGTGTTAGGTATTTACAGGTCACCAAATGGGGAATGGAACAATTTTTGTGAACTATTCAATAGGCTTTTAGAGATTACTACTACTCGTTTTACAAACGTTATTGTAGCGGGAGATTTCAATACAGACTTTGCAACACAGAATAAAATGACAGAAGATTTAAAGGATATTATATGCATGAATAACTTGGAAATAAAAGTTCATGAATATACCAGAGTCACAAGAACATCACAAACTATAATTGATAACATCCTTACTAATATAGATTACTCTAAAACAAGATTAGGCGGCTCGGAACTATCTGATCATGACTATCAAATCTTAGAGGTGGGGTTGCAAGGTCATAAATCAATTAAAAAGAGTAGAGAAATGAAAGAAATTCAACAATGTGAACAGGGGAATATCGATTGTTTGAAGCAGAATCTGCTACAAGAAAACTGGAGTAGGGTTTACAATAGCAATAGTTTAAATGACAAATATGATAGTTTCATTAATATTTTAAGGTTTCATATTACTATGAGTTGTCCAGTTAAAAAAGTCCCTGTAAAGAACAAATTAGACAAGATTGAAGAGTGGATAACTGATGATATCCTTGCAGAAAGAAATAGGGTTAAAGATGCATATGATGAATTCAAACTATCTAGAAATATGTTAAGTGAAGATAATTACAAAGCTTTAAAGAAAAATTATACAAGAGAAGTGAAAAAAGCGAAATGTAAGAAAACAGCTGAAATTTTGAATAATAGTGTGTACTTTAACACAGCAGTGTGGGATGTAATAAACAAAAATAGGCAAGTAGCTCATGTAGATGCTTATACTAGTGTCCCCAGAATAATTAACGAAAATAACAAATATATTGATGATAGTGTAGACATTTGTAATTTCTTTAACAGATATTATCAACTGGTTGCTAAGGATCTTCAAAAATCTCTTAATACAGGTATTAGTGATGCAAACATGAGGAATACTGAGGGGATTCAGAACGAATTAAAATTCCACCCAGTATGCCAAGACGAGTTGTCAAATATCATTGATAGTTTAAATAATAAAAAAACTGTAGGAATGGATGGGGTATCCAGTAAAATTCTGAAAGAATGTAAAGATCAATTGTTAGACCCTTTGATTCATCTGATCAATCATTCATTAGAACAAGGTGTTTTTCCAGATAATTTAAAAGAGGGGAAGATCTTGCCAATCTTCAAAAGTGGCGATAGAGAAAAGGTAGAAAACTATAGGCCAATTAGTATTTTAAATGTAATAAGTAAAATTTTTGAAAGAGTAGTTCTAAATAGGTTACTTCTGCACCTTCAAGAAGCTAACTTTATCTGTGATGAACAGCATGGCTTCCAGAAAGGGAGATCAACAAAAACAGCCATAGTTTCTCTAGTTGAAAAACTAATAGATATATTAGATTCAGGTGATAAAGCTACTGCAATCTTCTTAGATCTGTCAAAGGCATTTGATTGTGTTAATCATAGAACTTTATTGGAAATACTGCAAAATGTAGGTGTAAATGGGGTTGAACTGAAATGGTTTGAATCATATCTTATTGGGAGAAAACAATGTGTAGAACTAACTACAGTAGTTGGTAATAGTATAGTAAAGAATAAATCTAATAAATTAGAGGTGCAAGCTGGAGTGCCTCAGGGGTCAATACTAGGTCCATTGCTTTTTTTGTTATATGTCAACCGTTTACCTAAAGAATTAATTAGTGGTAGAGCCCTCTTATTTGCTGATGATACATCACTCATTTTCAGCAATTCCATTCTAGATAATTTAGAAATAAGTGCCCATATAGGTGTGCAGTCCATTGTCCAATTTTTAAACCAGTTGAAATTAACTATAAATAGTAAAAAATGCCAATACCTTCAATTCAAAAACAAACATAATTTAAATGAAGATAGGGCTATAAACGTGTTTGTAAACGATAATCAATTAGACCAGGAAGAAAAAATTGCATTTCTAGGAGTTATGTTGGATAGACGATTGACCTGGACTCCATACACCTACATACACCACCATACACCTGTAGACAACATGCTACAGAAGAGCCTTATCCACGCAGATCAATCCCAAACCAGTCGATGCACCAATACCAGCTGATGAAGTGTTACCAGCCGGCAAGAACCCCTTCGACCACCCGGACTACTTCCAGGTGCACAACATCTTCACAGTGGAAGACATGTTCAAGGCGCGTGTACACTTTGGCCATAAGGAGGGTTCGCTGGACACCAGGATGAAGCCGTTCCTGTTTGGGTCACGCCTTGGCCACATGATATTTGACCTTGACAAATCAGCTGATTTCCTGCGTCAGGCGCTCAACTTTACTGCGCATATTGCTTATCGTGGAGGCGTGATAGCTTTCGTTGGACAGTCGCCTCAAAACTGTCACTTAATTGAAAAAACCGCGCAAGAGTGTGGTGAGTACGCCCATACGCGTGCGTGGCGTATCGGCACGTTCACAAACTCCACCATGGTTTATGGTGCCGTTACCAGATTGCCTGATTTGTGTATCTTCATGAACACGTTACGTACGGTAATGGACGAACATTTCGCTGTTATTGAGTGCGCAAAAATGTTGGTTCCCACTGTGGGGATTGTGGACAGCAACTGTAATCCTAATTTGATAACTTATCCGGTACCTGGAAACGATGATACGCCCAGTGCTGTACGGTTTTACTGTCATGTGTTTAAGGAGGCGATTAGGAGGGGCAAAGCTGAACGGGAGAGGGTTGTTTCAAATGAGGGGAAGACGTAGTGTAGTGGAAGATTGGAGGCTAACAAATTTATTATAAAGTTTGTAATAAAGTGTTAGTATCAAGATAAAAAAGGCTACATCAATATTGTGTTGCTTAACACATATTGTGGTAAAACTTAAATAGATTTATAATAAGGTTTGTAAGAATGTGTGAGATAATAAAGTGTTAATTAATAATAAAAAAAAAAAAAAAATAAATAAAAAAAAATTAAAGATGCATATGATGAATTCAAACTATCTAGAAATATGTTAAGTGAAGATAATTACAAAGCTCTAAAGAAAAACTATATGAAAAAAGTGAAAAGAGCGAAATGTAAGAAAACAGCTGAAATTTTGAATAATAGTGTGTACTTTAACACAGCAGTGTGGGATGTAATAAACAAAAATAGGCAAGCAGCTCATGTAGATGCTTATACTAGTGTCCCCAGAATAATCAACGAAAATAAAAAATATATTGATGATAGTGTAGACATTTGTAATTTCTTTAACAGATATTATCAACTGGTTGCTAAGGATCTTCAAAAATCTCTTAATACAGGTATTAGTGATGCAAACATGAGGAATACTGAGGGGATTCAGAACGAATTAAAATTCCACCCAGTATGCCAAGACGAGTTGTCAAATATCATTGATAGTTTAAATAATAAAAAAACTGTAGGAATGGATGGGGTATCCAGTAAAATTCTGAAAGAATGTAAAGATCAATTGTTAGACCCTTTGATTCATCTGATCAATCATTCATTAGAACAAGGTGTTTTTCCAGATAATTTAAAAGAGGGGAAGATCTTGCCAATCTTCAAAAGTGGCGATAGAGAAAAGGTAGAAAACTATAGGCCCATTAGTATTTTAAATGTAATAAGTAAAATTTTTGAAAGAGTAGTTCTAAATAGGTTACTTCTGCACCTTCAAGAAGCTAACTTTATCTGTGATGAACAGCATGGCTTCCAGAAAGGGAGATCAACAAAAACAGCCATAGTTTCTCTAGTTGAAAAACTAATAGATATATTAGATTCAGGTGATAAAGCTACTGCAATCTTCTTAGATCTGTCAAAGGCATTTGATTGTGTTAATCATAGAACTTTATTGGAAATACTGCAAAATGTAGGTGTAAATGGGGTTGAACTGAAATGGTTTGAATCATATCTTATTGGGAGAAAACAATGTGTAGAACTAACTACAGTAGTTGGTAATAGTATAGTAAAGAATAAATCTAATAAATTAGAGGTGCAAGCTGGAGTGCCTCAGGGGTCAATACTAGGTCCATTGCTTTTTTTGTTATATGTCAACCGTTTACCTAAAGAATTAATTAGTGGTAGAGCCCTCTTATTTGCTGATGATACATCACTCATTTTCAGCAATTCCATTCTAGATAATTTAGAAATAAGTGCCCATATAGGTGTGCAGTCCATTGTCCAATTTTTAAACCAGCTGAAATTAACTATAAATAGTAAAAAATGCCAATACCTTCAATTCAAAAACAAACATAATTTAAATGAAGATAGGGCTATAAACGTGTTTGTAAACGATAATCAATTAGAACAGGAAGAAAAAATTGCATTTCTAGGAGTTACGTTGGATAGACGATTGACCTGGACTCCATACATTGAGAAAATATGTAGTAAAATTTCATCTGGGGTATTTGTCCTGCGACAGCTCGCTAGATTGAATGACAAAAAGTTACTTTTTACAGCTTACCATGGGCTCTTACTGTCACATATTAGGTATGCTATCTTAGTATGGGGTAATTCATCAAAACAAAATCTTGATAGGGTGTTTAAGATCCAAAAGAAAGCGGTTAGGTGTATAGAAAGAGTAAATAGATTAGATTCATGTAGGCCGTTGTTCAAGAGACTTGGTCTCCTAACTGTACCCTGCTTATATGTGTATGAAGCTACTTTATATGTAAAAACGAATGATATTAACCAAAATCTTGATGTACATGATTATAATACAAGAAGCCGAGGAGATTATCACTTGGTGAGTCACAATAGTAGCCTATTCAAACAAAAACCTAGTTATATTGGTAGGAAATTCTACAACAAGCTACCGCAGTTTTTGAAGAGTCTTGAAAATATAGAAATATTTAAAAATCAATTGAAGAAATATTTAGTTGATAAAGCTTTTTATAGTGTACAAGAGTTCCTTTCACATCAAAATTAAGCCTCACCTCAACTAATTGAAGTAATTATGGTATCTAGTGTATAATATTGTTGATCTGACTTGTCTTATACTCCTTAACTGGAGTCTCCAAGACGTAATCTAAAAAAAAAAAAAAAAAAAAAAAAAAAATAATCCGAATTGGAATTGTAATATGTAAATTGGTATGGGGCAAGCTCAGTTAAGTTACTTCGTGTGTTTGCTAGCGATGTAATTGCAGTAAATGAGAAAATGCAAAAATGTAATTGCACCTTTCTTCCTCTGCTTTCTAGCGATGTAAATGCAGTTTCGATCTGTCTCTGTCGTCTTGTTATAATCATAAATAGGAAATTGGAATGAAAGTAGACGAATATAGAATATAGGAATAAGAATATAGAAATAGAATTTATGAATAATATATTCCTATATAGGAATATAGGATGACGGCTAATCAACAGAGCAATTACATGATTGTGATCGGATAAAGTTTGCTGCCATTTCTTTGTATGGGAAAGGTGGTTGCAGTGTGTATCTACTCTGGTCGCTCAGTAGCTCGCCTTGTCGTCGTCAGTGGTTGTTGTGAATTGAGGGAGAGGCCGTGTCGTCGTCGTCAAAAGGATAGTGTTACGTGACACGCGATAGCCGGTTGGACCAAATTATACTCTTGGGCATATAGTCGGCTGCACGATAATAATTGAGTGTGGCACCATTTTAAGGGGGGGGGGATGGTGATAAGGGCAGGAGGGAAAGATAGTAGAAGGAGGAAGAAGTAGGTGAATGAGAGGGTGGTGATTGAGAAGGAGAGGGGAGGGAGGAATAACGGAATCGTAGCTTCACTTCCGTAATGAAAAGAATGAAGGAAGAGGGGACAAATTTATTGTTAATAAAGAGGGGCAGATGGTCACCGTGTGGCTCAGTTGACCGGTACCCTTTATGGCGTGGGGAGGGGGGTGAAGTTACTGGTGAGGAAACTTGCGTGGTGAGGGCGGGGATAGCATCTGGGAAAGAGTGGAAATGCTAGGCATTAACCAAGGATCACGTAGGGGGATTTATTGCTTGTGCGTTGGTTCGCTCCAGCTAGCCAGCAGCATTTCCCGCGCTGCAGTCGTCCGCGGCTCATTCCGGCGCCAAAACTAGATAACACGAGCCATTCATTAGGGTAGCCTTTTATCCTGGCAGACGCCTAGGCTGGGGGGGGGGAGGAGGAGGGATGAGTGAGGAAGAAGGGCAGAGAGTCCTTTTGGGGAAACCTGGGTGCAAAGGAGATAGCCAGCCCCGCCCTCACCCTCTCCAACGAAAAGAAAAGAGAAAAATAATCAGGTTGAACAGCAACAACGAGAGAGACAAACTAGGGCGGTAGATGCTCACACACACAAGAGAAAGAGAAGCAATGACCATGGATGAAAGACAAACATGGTCTCTTATAAGAACTGGTAGCGATGTTTTTAATCCACATTATTCCCTTACCAACTTATATTGCCCATTGTTTTGTTTTTGTTTCCTTCCCTTAAAGAACACTTTCATTCCAATTTTCCACTACTTAACTCTATTTTTTCTTTCCCAAATTACATAGGATTCTTCATCTTGATAATTTTCTTAAATTTAATTATCACATCACTTCTTCAAATAATAATAATAATAATAATAATAATAATAATAATAATAATAATAATAATAATAATAATAATAATAATAATATTAATAATAATAATAATAATAATAATAATAATAATAATAATAATAATAATAATAATAATCATAATAATAATAAAATAAAAATTTATAAGTAATAATAATAATTAAAAGAAAAAAAATAATCATCCTGCTATCTAGCAAGATCCTACCTAAAGTAGAAAGACCTGAAGAAAGTATACAAAAACATAGCAGTGTAATGCTCCTATTCATAATGCACTCATTTGAATGTATGAATATTTAAAATCCTTGGAATTCTGAGTGGTAAACTCTTTTCAAAACATAAAAATCCTAATCGTTTTGCACATGTTTGTTTAACAGTTGCAGGGTTGAACGAATCTAAAAAAAAAATAATTTTATTAAACTCTTAATATTACAAAAAAGCTGTGATAACACTGATGGACGATAAAAAAACTAGATAGCAGATTGAAAAATAAAAAACAATTATTGTGAATTGTACGACAATACAGAATTTCAAATTGTAATCAAGATTATACTACAGTTCAGTTTTTATAATTTTCCCATCCTTATATTATTTATAGGCATATCTCTTAGACTTGGTTACCCAATACAACAGTATCATCGGTCATTATTATTTATGCCTAGATCATCTGTTCATCTTTTATTATTTATTTGCGTACCCAATACAACTGAATCAACAAATGAATCAATTTAAAAACCAACCATAGAGTGAAAAATGTTGACATAATCACCTCTCGTTAACTTCTTTTTTTGAGGATGAAGCCCACATAGGTCTGAGACCTGTGCGTGGGTAATGAGTTTGATGATTGTGATTAATGAGGTGGACCTACAGTTTTAGGTGGGTTCCGAACCACCGGAAAGGGATTTTACAGCAGAAAACAGTGTATTTTTTGCTGGCCAATCTAATCGGTCACCTTTACAAAGAGCGCCTAGGAGAACGCAGCTTATCTCTGATTGAACAGATACCTGCTACGACTCACGGCTATCACTTCCCTGCGAACTATGTTTTCGTTTCAAACACTCAACACTTAAATGATAAGAGGATAATGTATAATATACTCATATATTACAAGGAAAAAATGCTTTGCCCGCACTTCAAGGTTAAGAAAAGAGGGGATCGATTCTACACTTTAATATATTACTATAAGCGGACATTAAACTGTATGAAAATATCGAACGAATATTTGATATCTTGCAGGATTTTCAGGGAAAGAATCCGGTTCTTTTGCCTCTCAACTCTCGACGCCTTTGAAAATGTAATATAGCCCAGCCTTTACTGCGTCCTCTCGCGAAAGGTATAGGGATATCATCCCGTTAAAGAAAACCTATCAAAATCCTGCCTTACCATCCACTTTTTCGTCATCTCTTCTGCGTATATATACACAAGCCTTCTGCGTGGGGAGGAGATTCGTTATTAAGAATTTTATGCTCTACATATTTCTGAAAAGCGTGACGCGTGGGTGAGCAGGAGTGAGAGAGAAGTAAGGAGGGGAAGAGATTGGAGCAAGTGAGAGATAGGCTATGGCGATGGTCGAAACTGCTCGCCTGAAGAAATGGCAAGCTTAGGGTCGTGCAACGAAACGAGAGGGCACAAGGTGGCAACGGCAAATGGCGTTTGGATTCATGCTAAACTGGCAGAATCTAGATAATAAAAAAGACTGTAAACCTTGGTGGCCTGATAGGCAGCTTCCATGTTTAGCCTGAAACGATAATCGGATGCATATCCAGCATTATCAGTTTCGTGCCAAACCAAAATTTCTAGTGTCTCATCACAACCCACAGAAATATATTACACCAACACTTACAAGTTGGAGATTAGGTTGAAGAGAATACTCCAGGTACTGTTTGCCTTATTCAACTTATAAGATAGAAATGTTTCCATTATCTGGAGGACTGTCTGATCTGCGGTCTGCAAAAAGTACAATCTAATATATTTGTAATTTTCTTTTAGCTTTTGAAAAAAATTTATAAGAATTTTTATCTATGGATTATAATTTTTCGTTAATATTTGTTATGGAATAGGATCTACGAAGACCTGTGTATTATTTTATAAGCTGGAACCTTCTTATTCAAGGTTCACATCCCTTCGAGGAAGTAATTTATCCTAATATGTTCAAGATTCTTTATTATTTCAAAAATCTTCTATGCAGCTCCAAGAATAAATAAATAGCTTCCATGTATCTCTCTCTTGATGTAAAAATATATGATTTGTTATCTTGAAGTTTTTGAAGATTTTTAGCTGATTTATTAATTCATTCGTGGCACATTGATGGTGGTTCACTGCGGTTGTATGAACTGGAGTTATCAAGTGAAAATACTTCAAGCCAATCAAAAGCGAGCTGAAAACTGTTCTTATATGATAAATATGAAAGAGGGGGGAGAGAAAAGACCCAACCACAATTATTATAGAATGGGCATTCGACATTAACTAATTTATTTATTTATATAACAAACATTTTCCACTAACGCTAGCAATTCTTTATCAGAACCATAACTTTACTATCAAAACCTTTTCTAGTCATACCTGTTCTAAACGAATAGCCGAGGAAAGCCAAAATATTAGTTTATGCAACGATTGTATTATGACAGTTTTTAAGCAACGAGTGAGATGTAAGATAATCTCAAGAGTTGCTTTAACGCAAAATATAATCGTTGCATACAATATTTTATCTCCGACTACCAATGTATTACGCTTAATCTAACTTACCAATGAATCCAATAACTTGCATAAAATATAACATAACCTAAAATGTGTGATTGTTGTAGACAGCTCCGATTTGAAATCCACGTTGATTTCGAAGATTTTTAAATCAGCTGATGCGAATATTGCATAATATTCACTGTTTTGAAGAAACCCTTGTTCTGATTGGTCTAGACTAAAAAGTGTCAGTATTGTTGAAATAACTTCATTATGGCACTACTTCGATAAGACGTGAAATAAATAAGCTGTATAGACATTATTTTTTAACCACTTTTATGTATTTTATTATGATGTAGCCACAGATAAATACCAACAGTACAATAAGTAGAAATGAGAGTACTGCTCTAGAACTTCTCTAGGAAGAATTCAATTAAGATAGTAGTAAAATGTTTTAAATGTGAAGACTATTCTTATTTTGATTTCGGTAACATATTCACACAGTGAATATTTAAAGGAATATTTTAGTAATGTGTAGAAACCTTGACATATTCATACTCTTAAGTTGTACCAAACAACTACAGGAATTGGAAAATTTAACCTTTTTTTTGGAGGATGAAGCCCACATAGGTCTGAGACCTGTGCGTGGGTAATGAGTTGGATGATGGTGATTGATGAGCTGGACCTACAGTTTTAGGTGGGTTCCGAACCACCGAGAAGTGATTTTACAGCATAGAATAGTGTCTTTTTTGCTGGCCAATCTAATCGGTCACCCTTACAAAGAGTGCCTAGGAGAACGCAGCTTATCTCTATCTGATTAAACAGATACCTGCTACGGCTCACGGCTATCACTTCCTATTAAATGCAACACAGAATAGTGCTCATTGTGGTTATCTGTTAACAAAATTACGACATTTTGATAGAGTAAAGTAATATCCTATTATTTTTAAACATTTTTAAAGCAGGAAGAGAATCGAAAGACATTAATAACCAGGAAACGTGGAAAAATCTAAAAATTCTCATGTCAATGAACGAATGATGAAGAACTAATAAATAATAATTAGTGTTTGAAACGATCGTTGAAAAAAAACTTAATTACATCCAGGCACTAGATTCGTAGCTGTGCTGCAATGAACAATTTGAACTGCATCCAGCAAATCAATCTACATCGATTGGCATTTATAGAGAAAACTTCAGCCAAATATCTTGCATAGCCTTCATCATGGTGGGCCTCTCAATCATTTTGTGCTGGACTGAATATACGAACTAAACGCCAGTCACAGATCTCTTGGGACCACTCTGGCAGTCTCATAATTTTTCCATACATCGACCCTAGGGCGGAATGGCGTTCCAGAGTGCCCGATGCCTAAAAATACAAAAGCTCGGTACAAATTCATTCTATCCCCCGATAAACGCAAAGCGTGCTATTTCATCCTTTGTCAGACCAAAGTTACACAAACCGGCGAATGTTCTTAATTTCTGAATTGTTTCCTGTTATCGATTGTGCTCTAGTAGAGCATCTACTATTTTCAATAACAAAATACGATCAGACAAGGGAAGATAAGAAATCATTTGAATATTTCCGTTTGAAAATGGTAAAATAGCTCTGGAAATGAATATTTTCCTTTCCTAGCTACGTAAATTCAAGACCATTTTTTATTTATGTTCTATTTGTATCAGTGACCATCTAATTTGTAAGTGTTTCTTGCTTATTTGATCCTCAAGTTTTTTTATTGCTGATAATGGCTACATGAGTCCGAGACTTGTGCGTGGGTAATGAGGTGAATGATTACACACATAAATGACTGACGGTGGAGCGGGATTCGAACCCACAACCACTTAAACGACAGCAAGCTGAAGTTGCAACGCCCCAACCAACTGCGCTAAGCGGCCCGCCAAATTTTCTATATACTTCCAGAGCATTATTTAATGCTGATCAGAAATCAGATTTCCATTCTGGAATACTTACTGGTTGATATACTTTCCAGCCAGTATGTACAGTATCTATATTGTCTACCAAATCCTTTAGTTTTTTATATAATTTCAGTTATTTATATAAGTGTAGTTTTTATATAACTGTAGTTTTTCATATATCAACTGATCCGAAAATAAGATTTTTATAGGTTTTAATCTGAGCTCGGGGCATGCTTTATTGCTTACTCATACTTTCATATTAGGTACTGAAAACGTTGGAATAGGCCCAAATTGATAAGAAAATATTGTCCTTGAATATTAATTTTTGGATGTTTAATTAATAACATTCGAAAGAATTTTCTTTATGGGCTATTTTAAAAGATAAAGTTTACTTTTATCCCCACGCATCTATTGGAAGAAATAAAGCATATATCACACTAAACATATTGTGACAATAAAAGGTTTTAATCGAAATTAGTTCAAATTGAGTAGTTATTATTAAGAGAATAGTACGACCAAATAACAACAGTCAGATATCTCTGATAGCACACTATCTGGCTGCTTAGCCATCACTCACCTCATTACTCACTCACAAGTCTCAGACACATGTGGGCAGCATCCTACTAGAAATATTACTATTGTTCTTGTTTGAATATATAAAATCAAAATCAATACAAAATATACAATAATTATTCTAAACAGTCTTTACAGATTTGTGAAGATCCGTCCAAACTTATGTTTATTGCGATTAGACTAGTATAGAGTCCACATTGCTCTTCAGGAAGCGCTCCATCACCGTTTGGGAAATTCAAAATTCTCTTTTTCTCAATGATTTCTCAGTCAGTAATACTGTGCAAAGAATTTATCCCTCTCTATCAGGAGATATGAAGTATAAAATCTCCTAATAGTCGCTCAAGCAAGCTCTATCGCGAGGAAAAGCTTAATGAAACGGTAAATCCGAATCGGCATGAAGATTCTTGCACGCTGAACACGGTCAACGCGTCTAATAAATTAAAAGATGATGCTAAAGAATCCTTTCAGTGACAAGAGGACAAAATCCAATCAAGTGCACTCGTGTTTTCGAGAGAGCGGAGATTGTATGAATCACCGGAAAGGCCAGTTGTTGACGTCACCGGACATGGATAGAGGGATTACTTAATTGGTGCCGCTAAGCCGGCAGCACTCTGCGCTGCTCACAGCAACAGCCTACCGGCATTCATCTCTTTCAATCCTTCTTTTCTCTTCTCTTTTCCCTTCAGGTACAATCAAGGCAAATTCATCTTCTCTCCAACATGGTTATGATAATTAACTATCCACTTTTTCCTCTGCGCCCTTTCTAATTTCTCTACTCGCTCAAATATTTGTACGAGGCTCTGCTTTGATGTTGAGCATTCTGAAATGAACATTTTCAGCCTTCAAAATGTTTATTTTGGAGACTTGCTATCATCGTACATGACACTCCTCCTATCAACGTTTTATCCAGAGCAGAAATGATAAAAATGGCATAGCAATACACGATCTACACGCGTGTATAGTAATACGATACACGATCACATACATAGAACATGCGAAGGCTGCAAATTGCTGAGGCTATTTTTTTGTTCTTGTTTTGAGAACAGAAAACCACAATAGAACTTCGCATCCCAGCTATTACCCGATGGATTTTACAATTCAACAAATTTTTTCATCAAACTTTTTTCAAGTGTAAGGAGCTTTCATGAAGCTCTCATAATTAGAAGGTGTCAGTCAAGAAGTACATATATCGCTCGACCTAGGAATAAGGAACATTCATGCAACATTTCTTGACAATCGCATAACAGACGAAATGCCGAACAGGCAAGTTGAAACTGTGACCTCTCTGCGTTCGGTGAACTACAAGACCATGGCTTCGTGAAAAAGGTTCAGTTCACGATTCCGTTGATAGCTGTTACAGAAATATAGCAAGAGCCTACATACAGCTTTCTGGTCTAATGATTCGCTGCTTCACGATATGCCAATAAGTCGCTCTATTTGGATAATTAAGCTCGTGAATAATTCTTTAATTTTGTAACTAGCCTACACTTAAATACTCCTTTTTCATGCACTTTAACTCCATTTTTCGTGCTCCTTTTTTCCGTAGAAAATCATTTTGACTCTCAGATACCAAATTCTACAATATTAATTACACTTCTATACTAAATAATGAATTATTAAATGTATTATAAGCGGAATGTAATATATAACTTGTGTATTATGCTGTATTGCACAATTAGTATACACATTAGTACTGTAAGGACGAGTATTTTGTAAGAGTGGCCCGTACGCTAGGAACTGTACAATGATGATAAAGATTCATATATGCTAAAAAAGTTTTATGCTGGTTGCCTAAGTTACTCCTGCAGCAGCGCATCATGCCAACAAGAAGTGAGGAAGCATGCGATTCTTATGCACTGAGCTGACAAATTATATTCCTTTAGTATGCTTATCTCAATCTCAATAGCAATATATTACTATACATGAATAGACAACTCAAATACTCCTTTTTCATGCACTTTAACTCCATTTTAATTTTTAGCCCAAATTTAAAGACAAGACAACCGTTTCAAGTTTAATAAGAAGAATGACTGGTATCACTTCCTAGCTCTATCAGATATCAGAGAAAATAGATAATTATTAGAATGAAGCAATCATGGAAAAGGTAATTATAACAAGTCTTCAATTAAATAAATAACGCAGTTATACAAAAAATAGCAAGTAAATAAGCCTACAGATAGATGTTTCATAACACACTTATTCCAAAGATTCTCATGCACAGGATCTTTGATTTAAGGCGGTTAGATGTTTGCCGCATGTGGCAGCCATTCTGTACTGGTATCGTCTGAGAGAAGTATTGTTCATTTGCCAGTTACATATGCCAACTCTCCATGTCAAGTTACACGATTAAGTAGCATGTCTAAAAATGATAAAAATTAATTATCAAAATGAATTCGTTAGTGAGCTGACATTGACAATGAAATCGGACCATTTTACGGCAGACATTCAAATTCGTCTCATCAACGTTTGTTAGCAAAATTCAAGTCGAACGGCTTGCTAAACAATCAACCAACTCTCAAAGTCTAGGGTTTTCTTAAGTTGAAGTTCTACACCAGACGACTAATACCTTTAAAGTCAACATAACTAATGCCATTTCAAAAATGTATCCTGATCTATGCGGCAGAATCATTGAAAATTGGACCATTCGAATCTGTGTTACCCTGAGAAGCCGTGTTGAATATTTAAAAGATGTGATATTCCACAAATAATGACATAAATATATATTTCAAATCTTTCAAGAGAATTAAATTTAAAATGAATAATAAGACTTGAAGTTTTCACAACCACATTTATTAATAATGAGCGTATGGCTTTTAATGGTGGGGAGACCCTTACGGGGTAATTATTATTATTATTGAAAACAGTGAGATACTAGGCTCTGAATCCGAATCTGGACTTTGGCATCTCAAAACCGCTTTATCACGAGATATTTCCAAGATGGAGCTGAAATTTCATATTTCGGAAAATTTGAATGGAAAAAATCCTACAGCAATAACTGTAGAATGGTTGCTTATCTCTGCTCTTTCCTGGACCCGAACATGTGATTTTCATTTCCGAGAAAATTTGAGGTGCCAAAGTTCAGATTCGGATTCAGAGCCTAGAAATACATGAGAACCCATTGAGAAAAAACTACTATATGTTTATCCTGAAATCACTTATGAAACTTACTGAATAACTTGTCAACTCTCGTTACTGTATTTAACAAAAATGCTATTGAAAACCAGATTGCTTTATTTTTGGACCAATTATTCTTTCCAAAAATGTAATAATAGAAAATAACTTAAACTAAAGCAGAATAACAGCTTTATAGTAAGAGTAACAAAATAGTAAATTAAAATACTAAAGCTTTTGTTGATCATTGTCATTTTCAGAGCGAAAAGAGAAACTGAAGCTAAAAAAAACAAAACAGTAATGTCTGAAACAGTCAATTGCAATTCCGTTGGAAAACGGAAGGACACCACTGTGGCAACTGTTATTGCAGTACTAAAACACAATACTCTGCACTGAAGGCTGAAGGCTGGAGGCTAGAACTCTACTCGGTATTGTAAGTGAATGGAACAGTGCCGTTCACAGCCCGCCGTCTACTATACGATCCATTTCAAATTTAATACAGAGAAATTCTCACGTTATCACTCCCACTTTATTGAAACTACCTTTTTCCCGTGATATTGTCTTCCGATGTAACTAAGCAGAATTACCACTGATTGTGCAAGCCTTACCACATGACCTCTCCCACAGATTCGTTTGTTTCAATTGCTTCAGATTCCATAATGTTATAACCATCAAGCAGAATCAAAATTGTTTTTTACAAACTTTCTGTTTCTGGAAACATGTTTGAAAAATACGTACAAGGCCTCCACTTTATCTCAGTTTTTTTATACTGTCAAAATTACTCAAATAATGGGTTAAATTGGAAGTTTTTCATTATTAAAAAAATCGTCTTGATCTAGACGCTGTGTTTTTTACGTTCGTTTTCAAGCGGGGTGCACACTACGCCCTACGGCCGGGTTTGAAATGAAATGAAATGAAATAAATTTATCCATCCACAAGAACATTGTACAGTAAATAGAAAGCATTCTCTTATTATAATGCAAACTGAATATATTGTACGATATAACCATGAAATAAGATTCTTTTACAAAGATGAATTAATGAAAGAATAATAATAATAATAATAATAATAATAATAATAATAATAATAATAATAATAATAATAATAATAATAATAATAATAATAATAATAATAATAATAATAATAATAATAATAATAATAATAATAATGATAATAATAATGTTATGCAAAAAACTCATTCCTTAAAATAGAGAACTGCAGAGATAAGTTGGTGCGATCGACCGGTCTTCTAATCTAACAACTAAACTGCTAGACAGTCAAAAACAACATTTCGAACTTCACACAAATAATAAATTATACAATAAGATTACAATTTAATGGTTTGATGTAAGTGTTGTGAGGATTGTTTCATGCAGTAAAAAAATTATTTTTTTTGGAAGATGAAGCCCACATAGGTTTGAGACCTGTGCGTGGGTAATGAGTTGGGTGATGGTGATTGATGAGTTGGACCTACAGTTCACCTTAAACTGAACCACCGGCAAGTTATTATACAGCAGAGAACATGTCTTTTTTGCTGGCCAATCTAATCGGTCACCGTTACAAACAGGACCAACGAGAACGCAGCTTATTTCTATCTGATTGAACAGATACCTGCTACGGCTCGCGGCTATCACTTTCCTATATTCTGTAAAGTTGAGGAAGCATTTTAAAATGTTCAAACACTTGAGTCAGTGTTAATTAACTAACCTTGAAGCTCCCTCCACTCAAGGAAAACTAGAAAATCGTTTTGATTGGCTGCTGGCATGTAAAGCACGAGCTTCTATTGATTGAAATAAGACGCCTTGTAATAATTGGTATAAAATTGCACCCAGCATGCTGCATTATGAATCGTTGTCACCATATGAAGCAAGTGCCTCCATTGGTTGACAAAAATGGCCTTGTGATTGGTTGGAAAGTGGCCGTCGCATGCTCTATTATAAATTGCTGCCACCACTTTCAGCAAGTGCTCCTATTGGTTGACAAGAAAATCAACATGCTGAATTTTGATTGGCTGACAAAATTTCAAGTAAAAGCCGCCATTGGTCGATTAGAAACGCCTGGTTAGAAGGTCGATCAAGTATGCTGCATTATGATTGGCTGCCAGCTTTAAAAAAAAATAGTCTCCATTGAAAATTATTGAAAATCTATCACCAAAACTGTACTAGTACATTGCTTGTACCTGCTTACCTATGCTTTTATTTGTATATTCTTTTATTGGGCCGACTTGAAATATTTCAACATCTTTGTATTGTTGATGATGTTGTTGTTGTTGTAGTTGTCGATGTTGTTGTTGGTGGTGGTGGTGGTGTTGTTTTAGTTAATGATGATGATGTTTTTGTTACATATTAATAATAAATGGAAACTGATATTGGCACAGCAAGGAGTAATACGAGGTCTCAGAGTCTCAGCAGTTAGATCAATCTCAATCAAACTATTATTTAGCAGAATTTAAATCGTATCAGCTGTAGTCTTCACTCTATTTGATGGCTCCAACAAATATTCCGAACAAAGTAATTTCAATGATATTACAGAGCATGAATGAGAGAGAGAGAGAGAGAGAGATCGAGAGAGAGTAATAAATGTTTAGTAGCCGAACTGAATGTGATGCCATCAAAGCAGCAACAACAAGAACCGATTCTCGGAATCGGACGGACAGAAGCGTAAAGTGTCCAGTTTACGGCTGGCAGCTTGTGGCTGCATGCAGCTGCCGCCGGCGGCGACGAGGCCAGCAACTATTACAGCCGAGAGTAAACAGTTTATCGCCGCGCGCTTAAACACAGATGAAAACGAGCGGGAGCTTGCGCGTCTGGCGCAGATAAGCGCTGTCGGCTGACACGCAGTAAAACTGCTTGATTAATGCTTGATGCCGGTGCTTATCTTGTGTTGCGCGCTCGCTCCTAATGCGCGTCCGACAGAGACAGAGACGTGTCCCGCACACGATTAAAACCGCTGCGCCAATTGCTCGCTACAAATGTTGCCACTGTCTCGCATTTTATCACAATCAACAACAACCTGCAATATTGTTCAACACTATAATTCGCTATTGTACATTTATTCATACTTCAATAAATTTTCAATATATTGATAACTATGTTGTTTCAATACTATTACGCTGTCGAATATAGTCAAATATGTCAGATTTATTAAATTTTTTATTTATTTATAGAATACAAAACATACTTGTACAAGTCATACAAAAAATTAAAATTATTAAAATACAAAACAGAAATTCAATAATACACAAAAATAAAATCCATAAACTAATTTAAAATAATAGTACTGAACTAATATATGTGGAGATGGAAACCCTTTCCAATTATGGCTGCCAACGTACTAGGGAGGGATTTTCATAATATTACGGTAGGAGGTAAAAGTAGAAGAAAGGAAAGGTTGACGATTTAATGAGCGAAAAAGAAAGGTTAAACTGCTATTTTTCCAAAATTAAAGATCAGAAAAGAAGTTGCTCTTGATCCAATTGCTGATGTAATTTTTCATTTTCTTGTCTTTTTTATGAATATGAATATTTATTTATTCGCCAAAAAAAATTAGATACTGTAGTAAATTACAAAACATGCATGATAACCTACATACACTTTACATTTACATTACATATAAAATTAAACACATACAAATTTCATACAAATTTCATAATAAAAATGTCAATTAAAATAGATCCAAATGATTTGGCACAGCCAGCAAAGTTAAACTTGTGCGCTAGCTGTGAGTTCATAAAGCAAACAGTAAAGAGCAAAGCAATACAAATGCGACAAACGAAACGAAACAAGACAAAAATAAGTGAAGATAATTGCAATAATAATGCTTCTTAAAAAAAAAATACAATGGTAAAATTTGAATAATTTTTCGAAAAATCAAAATACAGGTGATAACCAAAACAAATCATATAGCCCCAATTTATTCATCTAATGAAAATTAATGAAGAAAATACAAAAAATGAAATTCTCAGTTATGAGCACATCCCAGTGCTTAATCATATTAAAAAATATATATAATATAGAAGACAGAAAGACATTCAAAACTCAAATGAATCACGAACAGACTTACTAACATTTAGGTAATGTAGAATATATATTTTGCTCAACCCATAAATTTATTTCTCTGATTAGTGCTTTAGTAATTTTTGAATTAATGAATTTTATCGGAATTTTGTTAGAAAATATATTGCAAAGATAGGTGAATTGGTGTCGACAAACTACCAATTTTATTAGGTTGATATTGAAATTATTTAATGCTAGTGAACGAGTCTGATACGGAATATCCCTAACCTCTAGATTTTTTCTATCCTTATTCAAGTGCAAAATTTTACTAATGTCTATTTTACTAATGTTGAGGTATTGATTGGGAATTTTGTTTATGATCTTAGTACTTATGTATACTAGCTGTCTCCTAATTGATTCAATAATTTTTTTTTTTTTTTTGTAGATTACGTCTTGGAGACTCCAGTTAAGGAGTATAAGACAAGTCAGATCAACAATATTATACACTAGATACCATAATTACTTCAATTAATTAAGATGAGGCTTAATTTTGATGTGAAAGGAACTCTTGTACACTATAAAAAGCTTTATCAACTAAATATTTCTTCAATTGTTTTTTAAATATTTCTATATTTTCAAGACTCTTCAAAAACTGCGGTAGCTTGTTGTAGAATTTCCTACCAATATAACTAGGTTTTTGTTTGAATAAGCTACTATTGTGACTCACCAAGTGATAATCTCCTCGGCTTCTTGTATTATAATCATGTACATCAAGATTTTCGTTAATATCATTCGTTTTTACATATAAAGTAGCTTCATACACATATAAGCAGGGTACAGTTAGGAGACCAAGTCTCTTGAACAACGGCCTACATGAATCTAATCTATTTACTCTTTCTATACACCTAATCGCTTTCTTTTGGATCTTAAACACCCTATCAAGATTTTGTTTTGATGAATTACCCCATACTAAGATAGCATACCTAATATGTGACAGTAAGAGCCCATGGTAAGCTGTAAAAAGTAACTTTTTGTTTATTCAATCTAGCGAGCTGTCGCAGGACAAATACCCCAGATGAAATTTTACAACATATTTTCTCAATGTATGGAGTCCAGGTCAATCGTCTATCCAACATAACTCCTAGAAATGCAATTTTTTCTTCCTGGTCTAATTGATTATCGTTTACAAACACGTTTATAGCCCTATCTTCATTTAAATTATGTTTGTTTTCGAATTGAAGGTATTGGCATTTTTTACTATTTATAGTTAATTTCCACTGATTTAAAGATTGGACAATGAACTGCACACCTATATGGCACTAAATTTCTAAATTATCTAGAATGGAATTGCTGAAAATGAGTGATGTATCGTCAGCAAATAAGAGGGCTCTACCACAAATTAATTCTTTAGGTAAACGGTTGACATATAACAAGAAAAGCAATGGACCTAGTATTGCCCCCTGAGGCACTCCAGTTTGCACCTCTAATTTATTAGATTTATTCTTTACTATACTATTACCAACTACTGTAGTTAGTTCTACACATTGTTTTCTCCCAATAAGATATGATTCAAACCATTTCAGTTCAACCCCATTTACACCTTAATTTTGCAGTATTTCCAATAAAGTTCTATGATTAACACAATCAAATGCCTTTGACAGATCTAAGAAGATTGCAGTAGCTTTATCACCTGAATCTATTATATCTATTAGTTTTACAACTAGAGAAACTATGGCTGTATTTGTTGATCTCCCTTTTCTGGAAGCCATGCTGTTCATCACAGATAAAGTTAGCTCCTTGAAGGTGCAGAAGTAACCTATTTAGAACTACTCTTTCAAAAATTTTACTTATTACATTTAAAATACTAATGGGCCTATAGTTTTCTACCTTTTCTCTATCACCACTTTTGAAGATTGGCGAGATCTTCCCCTCTTTTAAATTATCTGGAAAAACACCTTGTTCTAATGAATGATTGATCAGATGAATCAAAGGGTCTAACAATTGATCTTTACATTCTTTCAGAATTTCACTGGATACCCTATCCATTCCTACAGTTTTTTCATTATTTAAACTATCAATGATATTTGACAACTCGTCTTGGGATACTGGGTGGAATTTTAATTCGTTCTGAATCCCCTCAGTATTCCTCATGCCACTAATACCTGTATTAGAAGATTTTTGAAGATTCTTAGCAACCAGTTGATAATATCTGTTAAAGAAATTACAAATGTCTACACTATCATCAATATATTTGTTATTTTCGTTAATTATTCTGGGGACACTAGTATAAGCATCTACATGAGCTACTTGCCTATTTTTGTTTATTACATCCCATACTGCTGTGTTAAAGTACACACTATTATTCACAATTTCAGCTGTTTTCTTACATTTCGCTCTTTTCACTTCTCTTGTGTAATTTCTCTTTAGAGCTTTGTAATTATCTTCACTTAACATATTTCTAGATAGTTTGAATTCATCATATGCATCTTTAACCCTATTTCTTTCTGCAAGGATATCATCAGTTATCCACTCTTCAATCTTGTCTAATTTGTTCTTTACAGGGACTTTTTTAACTGGACAACTCATAGTAATATGAAACCTTAAAATATTAATGAAACTATCATATTTGTCATTTAAACTATTGCTATTGTAAACCCTACTCCAGTTTTCTTGTAGCAGGTTCTGCTTCAAACAATCGATATTCCCCTGTTCACATTGTTGAATTTCTTTCATTACTCTACTCTTTTTATAATTGATTTATGACCTTGCAACCCCACCTCTAAGATTTGATAGTCATGATCAGATAGTTCCGAGCCACCTAATCTTGTTTTAGAGTAATCTATATTAGTAAGGATGTTATCAATTATTTTTTGTGATGTTCTTGTGACTCTGGTATATTCATGAACTTTTATTTCCAAGTTATTCATGTATATAATATCATTTAAATCTTCTGTCATTTTTTTCTGTGTTGCAAAGTCTGTATTGAAATCTCCCGCTACAATAACGTTTGTAAAACGAGTAGTAGTAATCTCTAAAATCGTATTGAATAGTTCACAAAAATTCCATTCCCCATTTGGTGACCTATAAATACCTAACACCGCTACTTCGAAATTATTGTCGATTTTTACTCTTAACCCAGAAACTTCTAAATCCATTTCCACAGCAAATTTCTCTACATATTCTAAATTAAATGTTTGCATATTCTTAGCACTTTTAGTGAAGATAGCTACTCCCTTACTTCGATGAGATGTCCTGCAATACGACGTTTTCAATGAATAGTTTGGAATATTAAGTTGTGACAATTCATCTTCTTTTAAACCATGCTCTGTGAAAATAGCTATATCAGGAGCCTCTTCTTTAAAAAATACTTCGATTCTATCTATTTTGTTACGAATGTATTGAATATTCTGATGGAACACAGTGAGTACCGGTACTTCCCTATCATCCCTTATTACTTTATCGTTGCTTTTGCATATTGAAGTAGATTTACTTAATCTCTTAGAATCTTGAGAGCCTATCAGATTGCTACAAGAGTTCCTTCCACTAATGCTATCCTGATTTTTTGATCGATTAACGTCTTTTAATACAATTGAAGATATGAATTTATCATCTGAAAGTAGTTTCCCTTCCCGGTTTTGAGCCACTTTACTAAAAAAGGTTCGTTAGATGATTGTTTAGGAGAATTATTGACAGTAGATTGCAAACGACTTCCAATCAGCTCTGCCAGCCTATTACAAAATATTACTTTGCCAGATTGATTTAGATGTAGACGATGATTAGTGAAGTTTTGTTTTCTCAGCCTTTCATTTAGAAAACAAATCCCCAACTGCTTAGAATTCTAATTTTTTAGACTGTTGATTGTATTATGAATTGATTTATTTGTTGACTTAATGGCTTCATTTAGCTCTGGCCTATCAAACCTATACGGAATTGTACTTATTATTACATTAGTTTTTTGGCTGAGTGGCACAATCTCTTTAATTTTTTCATTTATTTCAGGAAGATGTTTTAGATTAGGTTCATTTATATTGTTTGAGCCACCCAGTACTATTAGAAAATCGTTTTTACAAAAATCTTTAGTTTGTTCCTGTGCTGACTCTATGATTGCGTTTATTGGGGCACTTGGTTTGAAAAAGCTTTTATTTAGTAGGTCACTATAGTCTCGTCCATGACTGGATGTCAAGAGCAGTACTCTACCTTTCCTATCGTTATTTGCCCTTACTTTAGTTTTGGTTGCTGTTTGCAAAACCTGACTATACGTTTATGTTTGACCATTTCTATTAATTTTTTCCCTATTTGATTTAGGTTCTACTTTTTTTGTATTGATCAGAGGTTCAGATCTTACATTAGCCAAGTTTATTTTTGATTTTAATATTTCGATTTCCTCTGATATAGACCTACATTGACTCGTGAGATTTAGTATTTCAGTTTTATGGTCTTCCTGCTGCAATTTTACAATAACTTCCAGAGATTTTATGTGATCCACCAACCCTATTCGTTCTTCCTCAGAATTTTTTAGTGATGTTTCTAATTCTGTTTTCAATTCGGTGTGATCACTCAATAGTTTAGCAACCTTTTCTTCTACATCTACAGTAGCTTTAAGAGCTGTTGGAGATTTTTTTGTTAATAATTGCTGAGATTGCGTAGCTACCTGAGTTTTAGTTAAACAATAATTAGATTTAATTGTTTTCAATTGATTTTAGTTGAATGTTTAATGAAATATTACTTTATTTATTACAATTGTCAACTTCAGACTATTTAATTACAAGAAAATGTATCAATATCGGTACACCTAACCTCGAAAATAGAAGTTGACTTTTTATTAAATACTTTAAAGAAAAATAGACAAATTAATAATGGAGATTATTGAAATATTATAGATACTAATAATAATAATAAACAAAAATACTACTTATCAGTTCGAATTAATATTCTATTCTTCAAAATTCGCAGAGCCTGTTCTGAAAACGTATGCACAGCACACTGCTACCTTGATCTCGAGGTATAATTGTTTTATAGATTTGGAACTTACATGAATTTTGTCTCAAACTGTATTGGCTGCTGGTAATGCTATTAGTGTAAGGGAAAGTATATTTGTTCTTAATTATGTATTTTACTACATTCATAATATATAGCTTTCTGACAGTCATTACCTGAAATTCAGTAGGTATCAAGTTAGTTGGATAGAGTCTAGGTTTATTTAAAATTGTTTTAATTATTCATTTCTGCATTATGAAGAGTTCCTCAAGATTACAAGAATTGTAGCAGCCTCCTCAAACAGTTATAGCATACTAAATTAAGGATTGCGAAATTAAGGAGCGTAATATAACAGCTTAAGGTGGTTAGTATTTAGAATTTTTTTAGCTTCGTAGATTTTCAAAGATAGGTACTTCATTCTCCTGCAGATGAATTTTACATGCATGTTCCATTTCATATGCTCATCAATTATAACACCTAAATATTAAGTACTAGTAACTTTCTTTATAATTGGACAGGTGCAGTTCTTAGAGCCAAAGTTGCGATTTGAGTGATGCTTTAGATTTAAATTTTCATTAGGTTTCTCCATTCTATTTGAAGAGAAAGTGATATAATTAGTTTTATCTATGTTTTTAAGCTTAATGTGTTCCTTTCCAACCAATCTTTTATTTTTATGATATTCTGTTCAACAATTAAATGTACCTCGTTCCAAGATTCACATGAAAAAATTACCGCTGTGTCATCAGCAAAATATATTATTGTAGAATTAGTTAGTTTTAAATTTAAAACGTTATTTACACATAAAATGAAAAGGATGTGTCAAATACAGTCAGTTCAATTAACGGAAATGAAGCGCGTGATGCAGGAGTAGCACTCAGCCAGTTAGTTTTAATTTAGTTTGAATTAGTTAGTTTTAAATTTAAAACGTTATTTACACATAAAATGAAAAGGATGTGGCAAATACAGTCAGTTCAATGAACGGAAATGGAGCGCGTGACGCAGGAGTAGGACTCAGCCAGTTAGTTTTAATTTAGTTTAAATTAGTTAGTTTTAAATTTAAAACGTTATTTACACATAAAATGAAAAGGATGTGTCAAATACAGTCAGTTCAATTAACGGAAATGAAGCGTGTGACGCAGGAGTAGCACTCAGCCAGTAAGTTTTAATTCAGTTTAAATTAGTTAGTTTTAAATTTAAAACGTTATTGACACATAAAATGAAAAGGATGTGTCAAATACAGTCAGTTCAATGAACGGAAATGAAGCGCGTGACGCAGGAGTATCACTCAGCCAGTTAGTTTTAATTTAGTTTAAATTAGTTAGTTTTAAATTTAAAACGTTATTTACACATAAAATGAAAAGGATGTGTCAAATACAGTCAGTTCAATGAACGGAAATGAAGCGCGTGACGCAGGAGTATCACTCAGCCAGTTAGTTTTAATTAGTTAGTTTTAAATTTAAAACGTTATTTACACATAAAATGAAAAGGATGTGTCAAATATAATCAGTTCAATGAACGGAAATGAAGCGTTTGACGCAGAAGTAGCACTCAGCCAGTAAGTTTTAATTCAGTTTAAATTAGTTAGTTTTAAATTTAAAACGTTATTTACACATTAAATGAAAAGGATGTGTCAAATACAGTCAGTTCAATTAACGGAAATGAAGCGGAATATAAACGGAAATAAACAAGAAATTACTCCAACTGGGAACATTGATTGAAGTATGATTTTGCTCTGTTGAAAAAAATCAGATATATGTTTATGGAAAACCTCAAATGTATAGATAATTTTTGGAGACAATAATAATGCTACAAACGTTGTGCTAATAGTAAACGCATATTAAAAAATTGTGAACAAGAGAAGTAATGTAAATATGATGTGATTTCAGAAAAAAATAAGATTTAACTTTTGGAACAAACGATACTTTTCACCCGGGAAATATTGTTCAATAATTCAATTCCATTTACAGTGGGACTCCATCTTTCTGGTTTGATTACCATTGGCACCAAACTTATCATTAGCAGTGAAACAGATGGGGCCTTGTCTAAAACTTCCAATATTATTTGTGGACGAGTTATTTGGAGTTAGTTGAACCAGTGAAGTGCATGTACCATTGCGGCGAGGCTAAGTCGAGATGTTGGTAGGATGGAGAGGAGAGTGTGCTTAGTGGCTGTGGTTTATTTCCGGGCTCACTTTGTCGTCGGTCTCTAGTCTGGACTCGGGAGTCGGCATCACACAGTTTACAGTTCCGTATTTTACCTCTAATACGTATCGGTACTTGATAAAATTGCCATCATTTCTCAGCGATTTAGCCGTCTGATTCTACCTTGTTGTCGAAACCACCCATTTATTGATCCACCCTCTTTGTCCCGTCAAGGATTCGATTTGCTACTCCCTTTCAAGCACTTTTCAGGCCTCATTCAGCACATTCAATAACTGAGTATTTTCCTCAGTGAATTGCAGCTTTCAAAATACTCCACCCAGCTCTCACTTTTCATCTCTACTATACGAGAATTCTCATCACAATTTTAAAGTTTTTTTCTCAATATTACAAAGCTGCCCAGTATATCAGCAATATCGTCAACTGAATCTTGTTGCTAGTGGCGATTCATTTTAAATAGCTTAAAACGCATATAGTTAGGCAGAGTATGAAAAAAAGCATTTGAAATAGTATATTTTTCTAATCAATCATGTTAGAGGTATGCATAGTAATTTATCCCAGTAAAATAATTTTCTTGGATTTCTTGTTCCATGATGAACTGAGTTGTTAATATATTCCTTTTTTAAGTGAATGCTTATCAGGATGTGCTACAGACCTAATAAGAGAAAAAATTTTTTATGTTAATTCAACGACTTGCAGTCAATTTTTTATTAAGAACTAGCTGGCCTGACACGCGTTGCTGCATTCTCATAAAAATTCTCCTTGATTTTATTATTCACCACCTCCCGCTGAGGTTACATTTCAAATTAGGAAAGAAGTTAGTCCTAGGGCTCTTCCAGCTGATCATAGAGGCTTCGTTGTTTTCTCAATCACCACCTCTGAATGAAGAAACATTTCAAATTTAAACCTCCTACGACTATAAGGGTAGAAACTAGGTTTTTTATTTTAATATTCGCCACCTCTTGCTGAGGCTGAATTTCAAATTTCTAGCTGCATTGGTTAACAAATGTCATCATATCCAGTCGTATGTTTCCTACGTATTGCAAGGCTCCGACTGCAAGGTAGCCTACATGCAAAGTGCAAAGTCTTTTGCTGTTCAAAGACAGCGTAAATAACGCCGCTAAGGGACTTGCCATATGATTAAAAACTGTTGACTTCTATCAGCTGTTCCTTTAAGCTGTTTGGCCGGCAAGTTCAGTGGGTTAGGTCTGTAAAATGGATTAATTAATAATAATTGTTAGCTCCCCTATTAAAATTTATGGTCAGAAACCATCCCCAATTTTCACACAACATATTCCCAAAGTTTCATGCCGATCTGTCAAGTAGTTTTGAAGTCTATAGGGAACATACATACATACAGACAGAAATTCATTTTTATATATATAGATAAGAAATATTTTACTTACTCTCTTGGCCGAACGTTTTCGAATCGTTGAGATTCATTTTCAAAGGCCTTTGAAAATGAATCTGAACGATTCGAAAACGTTTGTTTCGAAGCGTAACGTAAGTAACGTTCGGCGATTCGAAACGTAAGTAAAATATCACTTATTCTTAATAAAAAATTGACTGCAAATCGTTGAATTCACATAAAAAATGTTTTTCTCCAATTAGGCCTGTAGCACATCCTGATAAGCATTTTTTTGATACAGCTCTATTAATATAGAACCAATACAATACTGATACCTGTCGCAAAACATGTTGTGTATTGACTTATCCGTACTTTATTATGCCACTGCTTATTGTATATTGTTTTAACAAACTTTCAAAATAGCATAAATCTGATTCAGGAAACTTGTGAGTAAACATTGTGTTTGTTATTGCAATTACAAAATGTATTTAAGTCATGAGAGCAAAAATTGTCCAAATAGTGGTTCTGTCGCCGTATCATTCCAGCGCTTTCATTTCCATTATCTGGACGCTTTATGGAGAATACTGTCGACCATATATTTGGAGACAGAACTTGCTATCTCTTATCGCGCTCAACAATCTAATTTGATGTGTTCTTCTCGTCTGTGTTTGTCGATGGGCGATGGGCCTCCTGAGTGCCGTAATAACACTTCAATAGTTGCTTTGTCTTCAAGGCTGGCTGCCATGCCATTCCAATAGAGCGATTCTCTTCTACTTTGCGTGCGTGTGCGTACGTGCGTGCGCGCTCGCATCTTGCAAATCCCTTTACTTGAGCTGGGGTCATTCCCGTTCACAAAAACTCGTTCGCTCATCAACCACACCCCACAACTACTCTTCACTTATATGCTGGCTGCGTTTTATGGATTTTCAGTTGATTGAAAGCAATTGTTATTGTAAAATTTGTAGTGCAAATCAACATAATTTCATGAGGCTACTGAGAAACCGACAAATTATTCCAATAAAGTAAATGCAAGAAAGGCAAGCACCATGGTTTAGAATCACTAACTATCAGTTCAGCCTAATTTGACAAGTTTCAAGTTATTTCCAATAATTTCTTCGGAAAAGATCCTTCGATGTTGACATCGAATTCCATGAAATTTATTGAAACTGTTGAAATATTTGAACGGTATTTTGGTAAGCACCATGGTCTAGAATGACTAACTATCAGTTCAGCCTAATTTGACAAGTTTTAAGTTATTTCCAATAATTATGAAAAGATCCTTCGTTGTTGACATGAATTCCATGAAATTTATTGAAACTGTTGAAATATTTGAACGGTATTTTGCATAATTGATCTAACGTAGAGAAGTTTCTGTTTCGAGTCGACCGTTTTGCATTTGTCTGTCTGTCTGTCGGTTTGTTTGTAACGCATTTACGGCTAAACGCGTGGACCAAATTCAATGAAACTTTGCATTTATCTTCCTTCAAGGAATGCCCAGCGATGTATGTGTAAGAATTTTCGAAATTTACTTGCATTTGAAGGATATTTAAGAGGAAAAAGTAAGGCTATCAGGCCTACTTCTATAGGAGCATATGATTTTTAAAATAAGCTTTTCCATTACATGCAATTGGAAATAGATTCATAGATAGCCTCGGGCTTGCAGATACATCTGGTTGAGCCTTATTCATAAGAATTACATATTTCACAAGTTAGTTTGAAGTGACTGACAATTGAATAAACTGACAAATATACATAAACATAATTTATTAAATTCCTGGATTTCTTAATATAATAATTTCATAAGTTAATAATTTATTAATTTCGAATTCCTTCAATTGCTATTAGTTTATACTGAAGACTTCTGCAATGGCGGATATTGACAACAGTATTGAATAGCTGATGAAAATCGATGAATGCTACTGTACAAAAATATCAGTCACCACCGGGAATCGAACCACGGACCTCCCAATTGCCGGTTGAGCGCCTTAACCACTAGACCATGGAGACCTTTTTGTACAGCAGCATTCATTCAGTATCTCACGGGAGGTCCATGGTTCGATTCCCGGTGGTGACTGATATTTTTGTACAGTAGCATTCATCGATTTCCATCAGCTATTCAATACTGTTGTCAATATCCGCCATTGCGGATAGTCTTCAGCGGAGTCTTCAGTACTAATAGCAATTAAAGGAATTCGAAATTAATAAATTCTGTTTAATTACATATTTGTTTAAGAGGAAAAAATCTTTGTAATATTTTTATAAAGTATAATAACAAGTGAGTTATAAATATATGAATTTAAATAGTATTGTTCTATAAATTTATTCATCACACATGCGAAATCTAATTTTTTTTTAGGAATCAGCTGTCTGGAACAGCATGAGTAGCCTACAGATGATTGGCTGGATGAAAATAGATCCGCAGCCTTGTTGATGTGATACAGAATAACTTTTTGTGAAATACAAACATGTAATAGACTACGCGAATTGAATTAAGAGTTAGGTTTAATTTATTCATCTCTGTTGCACAGAAATTATAATATGTTGCACAAATTGTTATAATTGTTGCAGAAATTATAATAATTATGTTGCACAGAAAGACAGAATAATATTTTTCAAGCAATACTAGAAATAACAGCTGAAGACAACCGAACTATTGTGACACTTTTAATGGGGATGAGAAGCTCTTTTTTTAGGTGGTTACCTTTTCCCTTAATTTTTTTTCAAGTTGTGTTCCTCCAAAACTTTTGAAGGGTTCGTTTCAGGCAAGGTTGTTAAAAAATTGTGTTAGATCTGAAAAAAATTTCTGAATGTGATGATTATGTTTAATTTTCGATGATGATTATCATCACCTAACACAAAACAAAACCTTCAAACTAGAGATGTGACCAGAATGAGCGAGTCGTTGAAAGTAACTAAAGACTCTTTAAAATTAATCAGGAGCTAGTACCATAGTCCAACAAGGATTGTTTCCCTCCAAAGGGGTTTCATGAGAAACGATGGTTCTGGTCTACATTTTGGCATGAAAACAATAGAAGTTTAACGCCCCAAAACTGAATTTAACGTTTAAAAAAATGAAATCAATAAATTGGATTAAAAGTATTCCCACCACAACTAATGTGATCATTCGAGTTGATTGATAGGATAATTTCAATTTTGAAACCAAAATAAGAGTAATAAAGTCCATTTAAGTGGAGTAGAGGAGCTTCGTATGGCTTCTGCCTCGTGAACAATCTTACAAAAATTGAAAATTGGGATGAAAGAGAAAGAGAGATTCAGATTCAGATTCAGATAGCTTCATTCGAGTAAAAGTACAATTTTTATGACTTCTGATTATTACCTTACAATGAATGACATCACCTAAATTTATGGAAGATCGATAAAAAATAGATACAAGTCGATACGTTACTATTACACTGTTTTGTAAGTTGGATTACTGACAATAATAAGAATATTTGCATAATAAATGAATTATAATATCATGGTGATGCATTTACACAAAAGGGCGGAGTTAGGGCAAAATAGCCCTATCTTACACTCAACCTACCAGTGAACTCTACAATAATTCATTTATATAGAATAAAATAAAACTTTCTAGTAAGATATTTCTCAGAACACAATGAAAGTGAATGAGTTAATAGTTAAAGTTGATATGATTTAGAGAAAAAACTAAGTAGGCTAATTGAGAGAGAGAGAGAGAGATTAGATTAGATTATATTTCTTTATTCATGTAAATTTGCATATGAATGGTTAAAATCAAAATCATCAACATCACATAGATACATACAGTAGTGAACTCAGAAAATACTATTTTTATAGCGCAAAGAATTATGTACAATGATCTCACTTGTATGATATTAATGATATTAGCTACAGTAATGATAATCTAAGTGATGAAATTAAATGAAATGGCGAAGTTTGGACAAGGATTCGTCCATTCTTGACTCTTAACCAGAGAGAGGTAAAGATAAGATAAGATAAAATTACTTTATTTTATAGAGAGAGAGAGAGAGAGAGAGAGAGAGAGAGAGAGAGAAAGAGAGAGAGTGAGCTGAACTGGAGTTCGAATTGAGGTTGGATTGGGATAATGAACACGAAATAAAACTCAGAATCTTCAATTTATTCGATTTATTGTATTCGATTAGGCTGGCACCGTTCGCGATTTTTCAAAATTCCTAAAATTACTGAATTCGTTCGATCTAGAAAATTGAATTAGTTAATGAATGATTCAGAAGCTGTGAGTGGTTACATCATCCACTTGATAGTCTATGATGACCGTTTTCTATAATGTTCTCGTTTATATTTCAGAATCTCTCGCGACGATACCAAAGAGAATTTATCTACAGTGCATCAGACTTGAAAAATACTTGAGTCACCGAAATTAACGAGCATCCTTACTGGAAGTTGGACTTTAGGACGGGTGAATTTTTCATGAAGACTACTCGCTACTTAGACTAGACTCGTAATTGACGAGAGGAAAGTTCATCTTTCAAAAGAGGGAGTGTGCGGAGAGGAGAGGAGAAGCTATCACAGTCAACACTATGTAGTTGGTGAAAAATTCAGTAGAATGTTGTATGCTAGCTGCGCACTTGATGCTATTTGCTGAATATAACCACATAAGAGCAAACTCGTTTCTCTTTAAAACAGAGACGTAGAACAGGATATCATTCAGGCTATGGAGTATTGAAATACTGAAGTCTGTAGTGGGAAAAGTCTCATTCCTCGACACTATTTTATGAACCAGCAAATTTGATGTTATTCAACTGTAGCTAAAAATTCAGTATGCTCAACACAGTGTTTTCACAGTATTAGGAAAGATAAAAGTTTGTAATCAAGTAAAGAGTGTGGTATGTTTATTTCAGGCTAACGCATTTATTAGAAAAGATAAGAGTTTGTAATCATGTAAAGAGTGTTGAAGGTTTATTTCAGGTGAGCACATTCATTGATAGCTTGAGTGTTTTACACAAAGCTAGTAGCATTTTGCGTATGCTGACTTGATATTCGTGTAAATTAAGTTCCTATTAAATTCAAACTGTCAAAAATTTAGTTGGTTTTTCAAAGGACTTTCAGTTTTCAAGCTTATAAAACCTGAGAAAGCCAAATATATGAAACATGAGAAAATTCAAAAACGTTTTTTTAGAATAAAGCTCTTATAGGTCAGAGACCTGTGCGTGTGTGATGAGTTGAATGATGGTGATTGATGAGTTTGACCTACAGTTTTAGGAAGGTTTTGAACCACCGGGAAGTGATTTTACAGCAGAGAACAGAGTCTTTTTTGCGGGCCAATCGGTCATTCTTATAAAGAGGGTCTTGGAGTTCATGGTTCATCTTATCTGACTGAGTAGGTCAGAGTAGCTCACGGGGTTTTCCACTCATTAAGATTTAAAAAGAAAATTTCAAAAAATTACTAATTACGCTGGAAACTTAGTATTTGAAATTGCATTATTTCTGCGTCCGTTATTTCAGTCTCGTTTCACTCTGTTGCAATCATATTTTCTGATCAAGCCACCGTGTTTTAATGTTCATGTGAATATTTCCAACACAAATGTACAATAGTAGTTTATGCAACGATTCTATTTTGACCCTTATTAAGGCACGAGTTAGATGTAAGTTATAACACGAGCGAATGCGAGTGTTATAAATATCTCACGAGTGCTTTAATGGCCAAATAAAATCGTTGCATACACTATTTTATCTACGACCACTAGTATACATTTAATTAAAACAATTTCATTTTACCTGTGACTGTCAGAGATACCTAACCTCTCATCTCAAATACGAGAAGTTATAGTAGATTGTTAGGTTAAAGCAGCTGGTGTAGCAGTTTGATCAAATCAGCTGATAGTTTCACAATATTGAATTACGATATTGATTCCATCAAAAATGCTTCTGATTGGTCCAGAACCCGTGTTATAATGTAGAACCTGTACTATAATGAGCTCATTATGCAACGGGCTTCAAAAAGCATTTCGAAAAGACAGCTGTTTTGGCATCAATTGTGAAACTGTAATGTATACATTATGACAATGTCATAATGTATATTATCATGGTCGTAGATAAAATAACTAATGAAATGTCAGCTGCCATAGAAATGGCAGAGTTCAGCTGGTAGAACATATGCAGGCACTACAAAACGTTCAATATTATTCCATATACTGTAGGTGATCATTCAAACTTATATAATGAAAAGGTGAATCATTGTTAACTGTTTTGAAGCTAGATAATAGCCACACTTAATATTAATTATTTTCTATCAGAGTATTATAATAAATAAATTCCATTCATGAATATACGATTTAATACTCGATTTTAATTTATTCTTATTTCCGGTATCTAAATTCATAGTCACTTTAAACTCATCTAAATTCACTTCACAATATGATTACAACGAATATTATACATCAATTAAAAGACATAGCTTTAGGAGGAATTGAGGTTCTCAGTGCAGTTTCAAAAAATAGCATCTTTCTAGCTTGGCTTTTCTAGTTAGAAAATCCTTGAATGGTTCAAACCTGCTGATAAATAATATATGATTTTACAAGCTAAATAAATCTTATTTCTAAAATATTATTATTTCAATAATTTTAAAGAATCTCTTTTACTTGAAAATTTAAATTTATCATTGATAATTTATTTGGATCGGAATTTCTGAACAGAAATTCCGAATAGAGTCTCATGATATTCCATTTAGTAGAGAAGCAACTCGATGCTGTTTTCGACTACTAGTACCACTATTACTTTGCTATTCAATTACGGTGTAGTGCTTCTTCTCAAATTTGAATTGAGTCAAATTTCATCCTCTTAATTACAAATACCGATTCATTTCACCAGTTGTTAGCGTTCGCACTAGCGATGATTGCAATGACTCAAACATACGTGGTGACAGAACTCCAAATGGCCTCAAGGAGTGAACAACCATGGCGCTTCGTCGTTCAAACTGTAAAATAAACAGACGTTGATTGTTTCAGAATTCGAGGAACTCCGAATAACATCCAGAATCTCATTTGTCTGAATAAACATGAGCATTCAGTTAACTGAATTAATAACCATCTGACTGTTAATAGAAGATATGAACTTTTGAATGTAATAATGTGTCTCGCAAATGTTGCTCAACTTCATTTAACATCTCATCAATTTACCTTGATTGAATGAAACTTAGAACCAATATTATCGGAACTAATCATTTCAGATGACAGCTTCTGTTGTGCTTGCCCAATTCTGCTATACATTTTATAACAATACACCTATTTTAATAATAATAATAATAATCTTTATTTCCGCAAATACAAACAAGCAAAAAAAAAAATACACAGGAAAAAATTATACATGATAGAAAATAATAATTATTATAAAACAATCAATTATTAGGAGAGAAACCAAGAAGTTACAAAGAAAAAAAAAATACTTAGATCAACTTAACTATCATGTACAAGAAATAAAATGTTACAAAAAAAAATATCTGCAGAAATAATACTGTATGCAAATAATTTCATTGTGAAATTATGTCCGCATACAGGAGCATCATAGGATCCAACAAAGATGCCATGAATTGATGTAATAAAAAAAAATGAATAATAGAATTAAAACACTTGGAGGAAACATAGAATAATAATAGTACGAAAATGTAGGAGTAGAAACAATAAGGACTAAAAATATACCATTAATTCAATAGAGTTGATAACTTGAAGCATTGAAAACGAATTAATAGCTGGTAGAAATTTTAAAAGAACTTAACATCATTTGATGATGTTGTCATGGAATGATCACTGGTTGAATATTGCAGCAAGGTCAGTATCACCATAGTTCAAAGCACAACATTAAACATGCCCTCAACCTCATCAACATTCTTTGAAAGTAACCATCTCTTAAGGAGGAATTTAATTTAATTTTTCTTATTATGACATTTTAAATACAGCTTTAAGTGTGAAGGCAATATGTTGAAAAACTTTGGAGCTAAGAATATAAATGTTTTTTTAAACAGTGTGCAGTTTGGCCTTATACCACGAAGGTGGTGGTTGTTGGTCTGTCTTGTGCAATGAGGGCCATCAACCATGTCACAATAGTCAATCATGACACCATCATTGCCACTCATCTGATAGAAGATTGACAGTACCCTGTGAACATATAGGTATCTCAGTGGAAGAATTCCAAATCCATAAAACAGAGGCAGTGTGCTCTCCCAATAGCCCAGAGCTATTTACATAGCTAATTTTACATACATTACTTTTCCAGGATTAGAGTTTATTCATTTCTGTCCAAAATTTCATGATATTGTAGTTTTATGGGTTCCAACACTAAACTAATGTTGGAAAAACTCAAAATTATCACACGGAACTTTATTTACACAATTATCTCACAGCAGACACTAATCAGTTATTATGCAAGTAAATCAATAAAACAAACAGTTTAATAACAGCTAGCAATGAATAACAAAATTAATTCATATCCGGAAATAGTTAATAACTGTCAAAAGGCCGATCAATAACTCAATAATAAATGTTTAATAATACAGTAATAAACTTATCACTTACTGGTATTAGTAGAACAGAAGTTTTGTAGTACTATCTATTATAATTATTCTATTTGTTCAATTGGCTATCTTATCACAATCATCCTTGCGGTAATCCTTAGGCTAATCGCCGAAATGCATTGTACTATTAATAGTTACAATACGCTTCACAGTAAAGCAGCCTCGGCTGCTTTCTGCCAATTCTTCCTCAGAGAGGGATTTGACCTAGCAAAAGGCTGCTAGCAGACACAAGCCCCTACTTCACCAACTTGCTGGTGAGGCTGGGTAGAGGTCAGGTCAAGCAGTTGATTGCTCTGATAACTGGACATGGCCACTTCAGGAAACATCTCCACACAATTGGACTCAGAAATGAAAGTCAGATGTGTAGGCTTTGCAATCAGTCTGAAGAGACTGCCAAGCACATCATACTGGATTGCGAGAGACTCAGGGCAAGGAGAAGGGCTCTGTTTGGCTGCAAACAACCAGGTGATGAATTGGACGTTAGCATAGGGAAAAACTCCTGGATCTTGTAAAGGGCACAGGTATTAGTTTGCCCAACTAACGTACTAGGGACACACAATAAGCTTCGGTTGACGTGTGAGGATCTTTGAATCTTTGGATCTTTGAATCCGTCCCTTCATAACATAATAACATAACATAATAACATAATAATAATACAATACGCTTGCACAAAGAATAAATAGAACGATGATGGTAGTTTTTCAAGCGCCAGTTTACCACTAACTAACTATCAGAAAATGTGTCCATCATGTATTTTTTCATATTGTTTTTTTCCCCTCTTTCTTGTAGATTACGTCTTGGAGACACCGTTTAAGGAGTATAAGACAAGTCAGATCAATAATTATGCATTATACCATAATTTCGAAATCAATTAGTTGTGAAGTGAGGCTTAATTTTGATGTGAAAGGAACTCTTGTACACTATAAATAGCTTTATCAACTAAATATTTTTTAATTGTTTTTTTAATATCCCTATATTTTCAAGACTTTTTAGATACTGCGGTAGCTTGTTGTAGGTTTTTCTACCAATATAACTAGGTTTTTGTTTGAATACCACCTATTAGGTTATTGTGGCTCACCAAGTGATAATCTCTTCGGCCTTTTGTATTATAATTGTGTACGTCAGGATTTTGGTTTATATCATTTTTTTTTACACATAAAGTAGCTTCATACACGTATTATAAGCGAGGTACAGTTAGGAGACCAAGTCTTTTGAACAACGGCTTATACGAATCTAATCTATTTACACTTTCCATACACCTTAACAGCTTGTTTTAGGATCTTAAACACCCATCAAGGTTTTGTTTCTATGAATTACCCCAGACTAAGATAGCATACCTAACATGTGACAGTAAGAGTACATGGTAAGCTGCAAAAAGTAACTTTTGTCATTTAATCGAGCAGACTGTCGCAGGACAAAAATACCCCAGATGAAATATTACAACATATGTTTTCTCCATGTATAGCCCAGGTCAATTGACCATCCAACAAAAGTCCAAGAAATGCACAATGTTTTCTTCCTGGTCTAGAAGATTATCGTTTACAAACAAGTTTATAGTCCTATCTTCATTTGAATTATGTTTATTTTTGAATTGAAGGTATTGGCTTTTTTACTATTTATCGTTAATTTTAACTGATTTAAGAATTGGACAATTGACTTCTAAATTATCTAGAACGAAATTGCTGAAAAGGAGTGATTTGTCGTCTGCAAATAAGAGGGCTCTACCACTAATTAATTCTCTAGGTAACCGTTTAACATATAACAAAGTTTATAAAGTTGAGTTTTATTGAATCGAAAAACACTGATTTTTCACGGATGCTATCTACTTGCTATTCTTGGGTATTTGATCCAATTTAAATTCTGATTTTATGAACAATCTGGGTGCGTTATTCGCATTCAATAACCAAGTTTATCCCCTTCAATCTTAAAACTACTTCCTTTTGATATTTTATAGAGTACCTCAATAATCCCATTAGTTAATGCGATTATGTTTTATTTGATTTTCCAGCTCATTTTACATCGAATGTACCCAATTTACCACCTAAATGAGGGCCCTAAAATCCTATAGATTTCAGAATGATTTCTTATTGATGAAGATAGCTTCACTCTTCCGCAACCTTTATTTCTTTAATAAAGCTTTTCCGAAGGAATAAGCTTTTGCAGTCTGGTAGATACCTTGCGCAATTGTTTCGCAAGGGTTTCCTTTTCTAGGGAAATGATAGCCGCGAGCCATGGCAGCTATCTGTTCAGTCAGATAAAATAAACTGAAAATTCTTGGGCCCTCTTTGTAAGGGTGACGTATTGGATTGACCAGCAAAAAAAACTCTGTTCTCTGCTGTAAAATCACTTCCCAGTGATATGGACCTCACATAAAACTGTAAGTTCAACTCATCAACCACCATCATCTAACTGATTACCCACGCACAGGTCTCAGACCTATCTCGGAAGTGATAAATCTATCTAACTCTGTTCTCTCCTATAAAATTACTTCCTGGTGATTCGGAGCCCACCTAAAACTGCAGGTTCAATTCATCATTCACCATCACCCAAATCATTACCCACGCACAGGTCTTACACATAGCTATTAAACAGTCAATTTGCTTGGAAATAATCAATGTCTTAAAAAGGGGAAGGCTAGAGCCCCAAAGGCCCTCATAGTGAGCCACTAGTTATGAGCATTATTCAACTTGACATGTACTAACACTAATCAGCCTGGAGCACAAAACTCCCTAGTCAATTTTCTTGAAAATTATCAACAACTTTCAAGGTCCTCCGGTTAAGTGGGGGGGGGGGGGTGGTTAAGCCCCCCTCGTAGTTGCACCACTGACTTCACTGTTACAACTATAATTTCAACTATACAACTATAATTTCAACTATACAACTATAATTTATATAATTTCAACTATAATTTCGGACTAACCTATTCTAATAATTTAGTGAGTAGGCCTACTACTTTTATTGACAATTGAGGACTAAAAAGATCTTCCCTCCTACTCATGGCTTGGTTCAGGATTGACAAATTGGTCAACTTTTATCAATACTAGCAAACTTCTAACAGTTATTGGAATTTATCTCAGCAGACGAGCCTAGCTTACCGTTTCAACTTAAAGGTAGTTCAAAAGCTTGGCTAATTAATTTTTAAGATATTGATTTTTTTATTATGATTCCATTATGACTTTTGAAGGAAGCGGTAGCTTGTTATCAGCTGCAGTATGTCAAGAAGTCAATTACTGGTTGCCTTACTGGGACTTTGTCTGGGACTTATTGTCATCGAACTAAATAATATGAAAATTTTATTTATGAATTTGCATGAGTTATGTAACTGCGTAAAATCAGTTTTTCGAACTTTCTATTGGTTATACAGTCATCTGCTAGTTCATTCTTAATCCACGACACTGTTTTTACTCCAATATTCATGTAACCATTACACGACCACAATTTTTTATCTCGCCATCTTTCCACTCATTTTATGAGGTGTTGAGAGTACATGAAGATACCAATCTATTATGACTGGTAACAGGTGAGGCCATGTCAACGGGAGCAGGTACGATACTATTCTTTCATCTCCCCTGAGACAGAGTAAAGATGTAAATTGCACTTGACAAGAGCAAAGTTCCATCTGGGAGTGAATGAAAGACTTTGGCGGAAGTGTGGGGCCACATGATACAGTAGTTGATGGGATGAGTTCATTTTCTCCTAGATGAGGACAGTGGGGAAGACAGTGATGGCGAGAAGAGTGTTTTACTACTTGTTCATAGAGACTGTGTAGATGGAAGTTTTAGTGGTGGAGGGGGGGGGGGGGTGAAAGAGGAGCGGAGGGGTAAAGGGGTTAGGAAGAAGGAGGATAGGTGGAAGCCGTGTGTCGAAATGTATTGCACTTGGTGGGATACTTGGATGCATACGTGTGAAGAAGGTAAGGGGAAGAACTCCTTTCCTCCAGGATTGAGGAGGCAGGTTCATTTGTCCTGGGTGCTTCCTTGCTGAGTTTATTTATTATTATGGGCAAGCACTGCGAGTGCCATAAAAGTCTCTTTGTTTCTGAAGACAAAATGTTAAGGCTGTGAGGGAGGAGGGTCGGAGTAGGGTGAGAGGGAGTGGTAATGCGAAAGAGTAACTAGGCGAGAGTTGCTGTTAGAAAGTATACGTACCCCTCTGTTTTCTTCTATTAAAATACATTACGTCCGCCTTCTTGGACCGCCAACTTCGACGTAGTGTACTTCTCGGGTAAGATCTTCCCTCTCTGTTCCAACAACGCATACAAACACTTTCTTTCACAAAAAACTACGCCACCAAATACAAACAGTCAGAAAGGGCACCATATCCTCCTCCTCCGAGCAGAACATTACAACGATCCATCTCTCAATTTTTAACGGTACATTTAAATGACACAGCGACGGCCTCACTAAGAGTTATGTACTTTTTTAAACGCAGCATAAGCCGAAAATTTACTGCTTTACGAATATGTTAAGATGTTCGAAATTTTTGTTTCTACCGTTACTGCCGCCCGGTGTCATCCCAAATAAATCATCAGGTGTCAGTATCTGTTCCCGGCAAACGAGATCATTAAAAGTAAATAAATCCCTTCAACCTTGCCGAATTTTCTATCCACTACTTTTTGTAATCCAAAGAAATGGAAATGCGCGCTGCCTGAATCACCTACTAGCCTATACGCTCACTTCATCACATGAATTAAACATTGAATATTTTAAAGCTGACAAATGAGCGCTAAATTTGCCAGCCAGGAGAATGCGTTTTAGAAGATTGAACAGCCTACATTCACGTCTACTTTTGCTCATTGGGGACTCCACAGATCATAACTTTCTAATGTTCTTTAAAGAGAACAGAAAATTTCAATTTAACATTATTTATAAATTTACTTTACTTCAACCTCCACACTTTAAATCCACTCCACGTCCATCACCTCCCTTTACTAGACTTTTAGGAATATTGGAATCTCAAATCGGAACGTGTGCGTTTGAAGATGATAACTCTATTAACTGCCAGTTTTAGTCTATAATTCATTATTTATATAAGAGTTTTTTCTTTTTTGCTGATGTTGCTCACATGAGTCCGAGACTTTTGCGTGGGTAATGAGTAAATGATAATGATGTTATTGATTGACCTATAATTTTAGGTGGGTTTCAAACCACGAGGAAAGTGATAATAAAGCAGATAACGTTATGTAAAATAGTTCAATTACCTTGTGTGTTTAGACTGCAGAGCCTTGGCCGACAATGGCCGTTATATTTGATTTAAATATACATTTAATTAACGTTTTTCTAGAGAACAATTTTATTTTCATAGTACCATATTATATAGCCTACTCGCATGGTACCATATTATACTGTATTATATTCAGCCAAGTGTAGCTAAATAAGTAGCCAATAATAAAGTAGGATAGTAGATTTCATTTAACGATTTCATAAGAAGCTGTATTAAATCACTGTAATTTATTTCATGTTTTCGAATAGATGTACATTAATGCTTTACATTTACGGGCATGACCGCATTATCGCAGGCAATGAATTTCAACCAAAATTCTAGGTTCTGACTTTCTTGTATCTTGTTCTGATCTTTCGATTTATATTTGAGTAACTAAATTTATTTTATAGTTTGAGTGTATTTTAATCAGAAATCCTCTCTATTCTCATCACTCAACTGATATCGTGATATCCTATGTAGCTTAGTAGTCTATACCTTAATCTACTTAATATCCGGACTACTGAATAATCGTTGTGCAGGGGTTCGTCTATGGGAAAGTATACCGGAGAAATTCGAGCGAAAACGAAAAGACGATGTACACATAGCCTTTAAATCTGCGTTCACATAATAAAGCCTACAAACACATGATCAGGACGGCCAGGCCCGTAAATTTAAGGGCAGATCGGGCCAGCCCGGATTTAACAGCTCGACGCTAAGCCCAGTTGACAAATTTCCTGCGTTAGTCTACTACATTACGACGTGACTAGTAGCTGTGGCAGTGGCTGGCTGGATGCTCCTGCTGCTTTTAACTGAGCTGGAGCTGCAACCATGGTCACTCTGCCACTAAAAACTTTAAGTGTCTTTTCTGTATTTAGTGAATCCTTCAGTTTTTCTGCCAACTTCTGTTCCAGCTCTAGTGCCAGCTTCAATCTTTATTCATCTTTAAACAATTCCCTTTAATAAATGAATCCATATTATTAAGAATCGATATTATTATCAAAATATATTGTTATCCAAATTATGAAAATACAAATGATTCAGTGAACTACACTATTGTTCAACGAGTCACGTTTTCCCACCATAAGACATAATAGGACCTAGAACTCATCGATTGTAACACCTTATATAAAGCCTTGATGACATGGGGCGATTTGAGCAGCTAAGCGAGTAGCGAGTTAAAACGTTACAGGCCGACCGTGTTTACCCCACCAGAGAGCTCCTATGGTTAAACTTCGATTACGCAGAAAAGCGCTGTACTCATTAATTGCCGGCGAATCTACAATCGGTGTCAACCCGCCCAGAAGAACGTTGAGAGTCGGGCTACTTTTTTGATACTCGCTGACAGTGTAGCAAACACTAAAATACAATATCATTGTAGTCAAAACCAAAATCCAAGAAAAATGTAACCTTGCAGTCTGCCAACTGATTATTTTCTGTGATAACACCAATCAAATGCTTTGAAGAAAGTTTTCTGAATAAATGTTGATAGACTTCACATTTTAATTTAGTATGCAATATTATATTTATTGTCTCTTAAATTCCAAAGTATGGAGTAATTCTGGAAGTTTTAGTAATAATAATAATAATAATAATAATAATATCGTGTGACCTGGCTGGCTCAGGTCTGGTGTCAGAGTATCAGGTCGCACCTGAATAAGTTCAGGGCCTCTGACGTGACTTAACGACTGTTTTTTAGGCAGCCGGGACCGACAGCTTAACGTGTCCTCCGAAACACGGGAGTGGCCCGAGGTAAAAACTTTCGGTCAGAACTGGGATCGAACCCGGGACCTTTGGGCTAGCAAACCCCACTCGGCTACGGCCACTCCATGGAAGTTTTAGTAATTCAATGCTACTCGCTTAGCTACCAGACTCGCCCCGTGTCATCGTTAATCACACATCGTTATAATAACATTTTGTAAATCACTGTAAATTTTGTATAATTAATTTTGCTTTGTTGAGATGATTCATTCTGTTCTCATTTGTAGATTTATCTTAGCTGAGTTGTTAATCATCATCGATAATGATTGATACTAGTGAAAATTCATTTATCAAATAAACTGAATTGTTTCTTAAACATTTTTCAAATCTTTTGAAAGCAAATATTGCAAACATACAAAAAAGTACTCTCATTGTGATAAAAAGAAGTTTCTCTACTCTGATTCATAGAATAAGATAGTTCCCGGGTAGAATAGGCTATAGTCAATTCACAGACATTATTTTCACTTGAACACAAATCTATATTGTTTGATAACATCGCCGTATCAGACTTCCTTCTTCACATAAATGATGCTCTTGTACAATAATTAGTACATGAAGTAACGGTACGTATGCAATATTCTATTATTGGTTTATATTTTTGCTATTCTATTGTGTTGGTTTATTTGAAGATTTCAAACGTATAGTATTAAATTGGTGACATAATTTATCATAAAAAAGACGTACACTAGTAATGGTGCAGTTACACCATTCTCAATCAAATCTCAAACGCACAAAAACGAATATCAACATCCAAGTTCATAGCCTAGAAGGAGTAATACTATTGGCGCCAACAAAATGGATGCCTGCCTCTAATAGGTTGAACTATATGGAGGGTTTTTATTGGCTGTGTAGTCGCACTTACTTGTAGCAATGGAATGAGCTACCCAATAAAATTTCAAAACATTAGTCTGTAGTGGAAAGATATTGAAAAGCATATAAACCTACCCTTTAGGTGTGAATAAAAAACTTGTTTCTTTGTTTTCCATTCGCTGTTTTTTGAACGATGTGTTTTCTATACTCATAAAATTTCAAAAACTAATATAAGTTGTAAATTTAATATAAATTTTAAATTCAAGTACATTTTATAAAATTACCATGTACAAACATTCTTTAATCTTTGATATTCTGTTATTAAAGTTCTTAATTACTTGCCGAGTGGTTCGGAACCACCTAGAATTATATTATGTTCTTCATAACATGGGTCAAACGGGAAGGTTGAAATACATAAGGGTCTACCAAAAAATAAAATCCACACGCTTAATATTATTTTTATCTTTGTTATTCTAATAAAATTGAGCTATATGTATATGAAGCAGAAAAAAATATAGTGCACTGACATAAATCTCACAATAACTCTGAGTAAGATATAATAAACAGCTTTGTATTTTCACGTAATTTCTGAGTAAATAATTTTCCTCAATTATGTTCTTTAAAAATTAGTCTGTAAGCTAAAAAACTTTTTTCTCATATTTGATGACCATTAACGTTATTCATACTAACGTGGAATAAAATCTATCAAATAAAAAAAGAAAATGAGAGGAATGTTTCTTAATTTGATATCTTTCTACACGTGCAAGTCAATCTTGGGAATCAAAAAAGCTCTGTCAGAAAGCAGACGAAAGAGGTCCACACCGCAGCATAATATCCCCGGGTAAAGTAAACATCATTATAAAGAGCTATTCCTGAGTCAGATGACAATAAAATCTCCTTCCCGCGAACAACTTTATTATTGGAGAGGCATGAATCTCCAACAGCGGAATTCCACAAGAAACAGGCTGAGTTACTTGAATTCCTTACAATAGGTTTAAGGCTAAGAACACTGTTTCCATCAAAAAGACGGCTGTAAAAACTTTTCCTTTCGTAGAACTTTTCCACTAATTCCTTCCAGTGAGTTTTAAGGACAAAGATCAAACTCTTTGGCTCTACTGCCAAGACACATTTTGTGCAAGTACTGTGGCATTTTGTCGACAGATCAAAAAATTTCCGCGGGATATATTTTTCTTGATTCATAAAATTTTGTCATTTTTTCTAATGATTTCCCTAGCAAATGAAGATAACTAAAGAATCCATGAAAATTAAAAAAACTTAGAAAGATAGGTTCCATAGATATATATTTGAAAAATGTGAGTATTTGAGTGAATGACTTATTACTTTGATATATTCTATACTCTATACAATAGTAGGCTACTCTACTACTACTACAACTCTGAAAAAATAAAACAGCGTACTTAATCTTGGCCTGGCTAACTCTCGGTGCAAAAGGAATAGGTAGGATGTTGGATTATACATTCAAAAGAATGATAGATTATGATTTACCGAGAGATCCTTATGTTTATAAGAATATTTTGTATCCACTCACTAATCGAAATTGAAGCAAGAAAGCAGGTTGTGAGTATTCTGAACAAGTAGGCTATGATTTCAATTCAAATAATTTCATATACGGTAATTGAAATATTTTTTCAATATAATTTCAATTATTAATTTCTCTTGAGACCTTTTTTAAGAACTATCAATTTTTTAGGATTTTGCGAGTACAATTTGTACTAACCCTTGCAAGCAACACAAGAGTTTTAGAGGCTCATATTATTGCTAGTGATTTAGTTCTCATTGTATGGAGGAATGTACCTATTCCGATATACCTGATTTCTTTATAGAAATAAAGACCTTCATTTTCATTACAATAATTATTTAAAAAAGTTTTACTGTTGGAATTATAGGTTTGAATATGATATATTATAAAGTAGATAATTATGTACTGTGAAGATGATGAAGTACGATACAATACAATACATCAAAGGAGAAACTTTTGAATGAATCTTTTCAACTGATTTTTTTGGGCCATGAAGCTCGTATGAAATCAAGGGTCTGGTCAGGCACGAAATAACCAATGAAACCTTGATAGTCTTTGTCGATTTCGAAAGGATTTCTACAGAAGTTAATTATCATTTTCCAATTGTATTGACCAAACTAGAAAAAGAATATTTACAGTAATTTATGAGTAAGATTTTCTGTATACATAAAGTCTAATGGAACAGGTTAATGATCCCGGAAAATACCAACGCGTTGCCTGGACCACTTTTCATTGATGATCTATTTTCATGCATACACAATCCGGGTTTGCTACCAGGAGAATGTATCTATGAATATTTGAAAGTGAGGGTCAATTGCCGATGTAAGGGTTGAGAATGAGAAAAACACATTCGATTTGATGATTACTGACTCACTAGAATGGAGGGATACGGATTTTCTCGGCCAGTGTGGGTAGAGCACGTGCTCTGTTGATTTTGAATAATAAAACCTATTTTCATTCGCTTACGCCTGATTCATGATACGCTATTGAATAAATTTTATACATCAGATTCAATTCAGAATAATTTGTCTTATTGAAATCTTCTATCTTCATATCTCGTATCAGTCAGATTAACGAGCGCTCAGGCTGCACTTGAAACGGTGACCGCTTTGACATGGCCAGCAAAAAGACACTGTTCTGTGCTAAAAACAACTTCCCGGTGGTTCGGAGCCCACCTAAAACAGTAGGTTCAACTCATCAATCATCATCATCCAAATCATACCCACGCACAGGACTCAGACCTATGTGGGTTTCATCCACCAAAAAATCCTGATAACTTGTCAGTTGAGTTATAGTAATGAATGGAATAAGATGTGTTAACATGAGCAACTTTTATCACGAAATGGATGAGTTATAAAGGTAGGATTATTCAGTTACGAGAATTACGATGCGAAGAAAGCTTGTGCCTTAAAAATTCATAGAGTAAAGCCAGAATAGACTAAGCATTTTTTTGAGAATGTAAAATAAATTAACACTATAACAGTCGAACATAATAAAATATTTTACAAATATTTCAAATATGTATAGTAATCGAAAAATCTGTTTATTTTACAAGAATTTCATCGATAACAAATATTTGTAGAATGTGGTAATTGTGAAATCTGTTCATAATTGAAAGGAATTATTGTTGGTTCCAAAACGTAAAATTCTACTTTCTTATGTTGTTATAGAGGAATTGCACGAATATGCACGAATTGCATGGTGAATTGTGTTCAAGCACGCTGATCACAAAATATAGCCAAATAATATATTCTACTGTTGAGCTATTGTTGTGTGGCAAATGAACAAACTCAATGTGCGCATTTATAAAAAATTGGAACATACCTCTCCATAACACCAGAAACAATAAGAGTAATGCCATGAAGAGCTAAGCTGATCTCGTTCACCACCTATCAGATTTCAATCGATCTCCGTTGAATAATATTCATTAATAGCAGTGAATTATTCCTCTCCGTGATATTGTGTGTCTTCACATGTCTTCACTCTCTCAAGAATGAGATTTTATTTATTTCTATACTATTGACAACAGCAGCCACAGGCAGTCACAAAAAGACGGACAACAAACAATGATAAAATATGCCTATTTTTGTTCCAAATGATAAGATTTGTTTCTAGGATGATTACAAGGAAGATAATGGGTTAGGCCGCTTACCGTCTGACTCTTTTTCCAGGAAAAATTGCAGTAGAAAATCTAAAGAAGTCAACTAAGTTAATAGTTGTTGGTCTAGTTAGGGAATAAGCTACTGCAATAAAACAGGATAGAGTCGGGTAGTTCTCTATTTTACTTTATGCTATGACAATCTGAACAATAATGAACATTAAATTCTTGTACAAGCGCAGTAGAAGTTTCAAGTAAGCCAATTTATTTCAGTTGAATAGGGTGAAGTAATACTGTTAGCCTGCAGGAAATGTTGTCATCAATAGATTCTCGGTTCGAATGCTGCCCAACAGCCCGTGGCCACTCCAAATAGATGACGCTACTAGATTAAATTCAATCTAGTGTTCGTCTCTCAAAAGCTTTACACGCTGCACCGTGTTTTTAGGGGGTCCATTTATACGCTAACAGTGCTGTTGTTACAATTTTTCTCTCTCTTTTTTCCAGGGGATAAATTGGGCCGGTTGTTTTTCTATAATCTCGTTGGAGGCAGGCAGGCACTCGGGGGACAACGGGCGATTGTCACACTAGTTTACGATAACCGTCCAACGGCAGTATGTGGGCCGTGTGCGGGCCGGGAGCGGGACGGGACAGGCTCAAGTCATTGATATGTATTAGAATGTCCAGAAACGGGACAACAGTGCAAGAGAAGGTCGATGGTAGAGTTCCTTTGCTTCTCACTGAACCATTTGATTTCGGCCTTTATTTAGTTTCCTGTTGGGAATACCCTGTCGTCCGGCTGAGCTGAGCCCTGGCGAGAAGAAAAACAACAATTTACAAAGCAACAATGACAGTTCTTGTTTTTATAGTATTTTCCGGCAAACAAAAACTCCGATTCGTGTGTGCTTGCGAATAACATATTTCACTGTCGTGTATGTGCGTGCGTCACATAGCCTGATTGTTGTTAGACCACGTATGCATATCCCGACAACTACATGCATAAATATGAAGCTTCACTTTCGATTGTTTATCCGACTGTGGAAAGAAGAGTTGTTTATTCTGGAGCCTTGAATGGTGCCTTATTCTTGGAAAAGGGCAGAAATCATTTCAGTGATAATCCAAAGACCAATGAGCAAAGAAATCGAATGAGAATGCCTGGCTAAAAATATTGAAAAACTTTTTTCTGACGGGGTTTCTTATTGGGGCTATAATAACCCCTTCCATTATCAATTGCTTAACGCATTATTAAACGCATTATTTGATTGAATCGATTGTATGCTTTATTTGAAAAAAATTGTGTTCACATTACAAAGAAGAAATATTGCAAATACATTATTCTCAATCAAACATCCTATTGTGAATAATACCAGCAACATGCTTTCTAGTTTCTAGAGCTATACGGATTTCAAAATTACTCAGATTTTCTTAGATTACTGTTTAGGAAATTATAATTTAAACTAGTACGGTATACATAATTTATATAATATAAACTAGTTATGCGATATAACTCAATGCAACAGTTGACTATAAAACTCAGCGTGTAATAACCCTTGAATGAGCCTTTTTCTTCTCCTAATAGAGGGGACAAATATAATTTTGTATTATATTTATATCATATTAATTTAATAATATTTATTATTTAATAATATTTTATTTTTATAATATTAATTTTATTTTGTATTATATATTTATATTTTACAAATATAAATATTTCAGTAATCATCGCGGAGATCAATAATTATAATTATTGATTAAGAAGATACAGCAGAAAAGATACCTGGCAGCTCATATGCTACTGTTACTGTACATAACTTACAATGCAGTGAACAATGTAAAAATTTATCGCATTTTTTCAGTAATTATCCATTCAGTCTTCAACCATTGAATATGGTCCTTATTCTACAAAAGTACCTGCTTCTTAGCTATTATTGGTGACCGATAGTTCATAGCCAAAATGTAAGAAAATTCATTGAAAATATTGATTACCGTACTCTAATTGCCCAAAAGACCTTCAAAGGAAAAAGTTCATATGGTGTAAAGGTTAATGTATAACATCAATTCAGCTATACATAGTTATTGTATTTATTAGCATAGTTATGAGTAATTTATCTACCCAATTGATAGCTCAGTTACATGAATAATTCAAGGTTCAATAAATTGTAAGTAAACATCGAGCACTCGTTATCATTACGACTGCTGTACGATCAGGACTATTGTCTGAACAAGAAGTAAAACAAAACTGGAAACTAGTCACATGTGTGTAGGAACAAACACTTCCAGTGAATTTCCAAGATAGACTCGGAGTGGAGATGAGAACAACTCCACTGGCACCGCATTTGCTGTGTATAGAATACTTGAATAATTTGAAATTGTAAACAGGAACGGCGGAGTATTGCAAAAGAGGTTCGTGGCAATTGTCCTGCTGAGAGGGAATGTGAGGCGGTAGAAAAGAATAGGGAGCGGATAGGCCTCATACATGGAAATTGTTCTCACATTACGCGAGCGGGGTGTCCGAGTAGAAGAAGGCCTCTTCTCTTGCAAGGGAGTGAGATAGAGCGAGGAACTTGTCTTTTATTCCCTGGGCCGGTTAGCAACATACATCGGACCCTGTTCGGGTAACTGTTTTCCCCGACCCTCTAAGGAAATCCAGCCACTGCGGCCAAGTGACCAGATAACAGAAATGTGAGGGGACAGGTCCGCCACCCCCTAAAATCCCCCTAAAACTCCCTCTCACAATAGACCCTTATCTCCTCTTTCATACCTTATCCCGGCCCCAAAAAATCCATCTCCTTTCCTCTTTCACCAACCTCCCGCCTTGATCCGAAAAGCCTTTCCGCTCTACTGTTACATATTTATTAAATTGTCCCAGTTGCTGTAAAAAATAACTGAGTTCTTCCTCTTAACACTCCCCCACAGTGCTTACTTCATATACGAGCCAACCAGATTCACTGCCCTCCTATGAAGATACTTCTCAATCTTCCAAGTATTTGTTTAATAAAACTTCTCTCTTCCATCAAATTACACAAGAGGTTCATCAATTTAGATTAATCGATAGATTTCAATTTTCCAAACAAGTATAAATACATGCATTATTCTATAGTCTCGAATAAGAAAATTATAAATAAATGCAAAGGGCTAATTTATTCTTGTAGTCTTTGTATGAGATTCAGGCCAAAAGATTAGACTGAATGCATCACCGTAACTAACAAAATATGAATTTGAAGTATCACTATACACAACACGTTCATTCCACGACTAAAAGCACATTTGAATTTCAAGCTCCCCTAATATAATTGTATCATCAATCACCTCATTACCCACGTCCGATTCATGCCAGTTAATTTACATGTCTTATGATTAATTTCTTCTCTCTATCAATTGATTTTTCAAAGAACTTCGTTGAAAACAGACAATGTATTTAGTAGGCTTGACATTTAGTAGTATAGTAGTTAGACATTAGTGTAGTAGTAGACATTCAGTAGGTAGTTGGTATTTAGTAGTATATATTTTTGACAGTTCGAGTGAAATTCAACTGCATTTTGAATATTGTATATACTACTCCATCTTTTATTTCTATGACTATAAAACCTTCAAATTCATGAAAAAATTAACGGTACTATGCCGTTAAATATCTTGTAGATATAATTTACAGCATGAGAAATGTATTCAAAGACAAGAGCAGAAGTAAGAGAAGGCGAATTGGAACATTGTTAGGCAGTTAAATTAATTCACATGTTTTATGATTCTTTCTTCTCTTCATCAATTAATTAATTTCTTGAAAAAACTTCTTCAAAAATAACAGTGAATTTAGCCTTGACTCTCCTTGAGACCTATTCAGTGTTATGTGATTTCTTCCTGAGATTCCTCCTTGATATTAAGTCTACGAGCCGTATTTATGTATTTTTACCTTCAGAGTCTCTTGATTCGAGGGACTCTTGAATATCCATATAAATACATTAAATTTCGAGTTTTTTGAGTCAAGAGACACCGAAGGAACCAAATACGTCCCAATCTTTTTGACAGTTCAAGTGAAATTCATCTACTACAAGTTCGAATACAGTATGCTACTCCATCTTCTATTTTCCTAAGACTATAAAGGCTTTAAAATAATGAAAAAATTAACGGTCAACATTTTAGCTTCATTCATTGATAATTCTATGCATCTCAATAAATCATAAAAAGCCCGAACTGTAATCATAATTGTGATACTTTAGCAGGAATTGTTTTGGACATAATATCAAACATTGTGATTTTCAGTGATAAAGATGTCGCATAAGTTTCATGAAAGAAAAAGAAAAAATATAGTAAAAGTATCAATAACAGGTATACTTATGTGGTAGATCTCCTTATCGCTGACGTTTTCTTCGGTCTCAATGATTACTTGTTCAGTGCGTTAATGATGCATCATTCAGATGGAACAAAAGATGTTACCTCTTTCACTTATCTTCTTCCTATATCAAAGACATCCCAATCGAATATCCCACTAACTGCATGCATCAATCTGTTGAATCAATAAGCTTCGTCAATATATTGGAAAACAGTTCAGAAGCTCGTCTATACCGATTGTTGAGACTTGAAACATAAAAAATGCATTCTTCCCTAGAATCGACTCCAGCTATGTACTGTAGTTTTCATATAACTTGGCAGCAGTTGGGTTCAGATCTAGCAAGTCCTCCCATCTTCTACACGCTTCCAAGTTATATGAATACTACAGTACTTCACGTTTTGTACTTCAAGATAATTATTATTTATTTATTGTGACAAATTACAACGAATGTGAAGGCGCAACAGACTCAAGTCCAAAACTGCTTCCTTCAAAAATTTTGAATAAATATTACATTGTCCAAAACATTGAGGTTAACACAGACTTAAAATTTAAGATTTGCTAAACACCTTCACTTGAAAAATAACAACATGAATCTACTCAATTAATCACTATTAATTTAAAAGTTCACTTGAAACGAAACAATAAAAATAGTTCATAATATTACATTTTTATAAAAACTTTTGAGTCGAAAAATATTATCTTGTTGCTATGGTGAACAACAAACATAACATACGGAGTGGCTGAGACAAAAGAGGCCGCCCGGAGTCGTACTGTACATCAGTTGAAACGAGACTTTACCTGAGATGAGGGTCTCTTTAATCTTGGCCACTCTGAAGGATAAATAATTCAAGTCTAGAATGATAGAAGTATAGAATAATTCAAGAAGTTTGTGAACATCGATTGTTGAAACTTGAAACATTATTTCATTCTTTCTGAAAAAGCTATAGCTACATCTTTTTTTATCGTTCGTTGTATGATAGTGATTGGAGGAATGGGGATACACAGCTCGATAGTAAAACAGACGCAGTAGATTAAGAGAAGGATGGAAAGAGTAGGAGAGGGTGTGGGAGTGGGAGAATGGTGAACTTGGTGCTCGATTCAATATACGTTTATTCCGAACATTTTACAACCTCGTTCCACAGCTAGTTTTCCACGACCGTACGTACTATGAACGTGTAGTAGGCTCAGCTGAATGAAATTTCTACTCTCTTCCATTTCCTCCTTCTATCGAAGCGACGTTGTATTTCACTACTCCGTTCGCAACCATCCACAGCTCTTTCTCATACACTCTCTCACACTCACCCACTTATTGCTACTCTCTCTCACTGAGTCGCTCTTTCTCTCCGTCGTTCTCTTCATCGTTTTACTTAATGGATTTTGTTTGTGAGAGCCATGAATGAACCAGTATGTATGCTAGCGCCTGCAGTGTACAAGCGGCTTATACTGTCCAATGTTGAACGACTGAATTCAGTTCAACGGGACTGGTATTTTCAATTAGCCTGCTAGTATCTTCAATAATAGCTTTAAAAACGTACCTCCTAATGCATTTTATTGACCATCTAGAATGATGCATTCTATCTACTGGAATTACCAGATAATTGGGCTATCTTTATTGCTTTGTCTTCGTCTAAAAATTACTATGTTCATCAAATAAGATGTAATCATACACATTAATATAATATAAATAAATAAACAAATAAATTTTTATTTACTTCCTTCAAAAACTAAAAGTTACCAAGAATCACATGCGTATAAAATATTAACTACAAAACTTATATCACTTACCCGGTGGTTCGGAACCCACCTAAAATAGTAGGTCCACCATGTTCCCCGTAACATGGCTCAAACGGCGAGGTGGAACTACCCGTAAGGGTCTCCCCACCATTAAAAGCCATACGCTTATTATTATTATTACTACAAAACTAAAAAAACTACACAGATATCTAGAAAGAGTAAGAAGTATATGGAAATTAACCTACTCAACTATGGTAACACATGTTCTAGAGTAGGTGTGAGCGAAATTTGTATGAGAGTGCAAATATCTTGGGTAAGTGAGCTCACATATTATTTGAAATAATGTTCTCTATGCGATGTCTTCCTGTATTTATTATCCATTTTTGAACCAGTGATTTGAATTATTTTCTTGGGTGTGTTATGTCCTTGATATTTACGGGAAGCAGATTGTGAAATTTTGGTGCTAGGTGGTTGAAGTGTCTCTGATATAGTGCTTTCCTAGCGACGTTAGTGAGAAGAAGGTTTTTATTCCTTGTCGTGGCTGTGGTTCCTATTTTGGAAGTTTTCTGTATTTTTGTGAAGTCTGCAAATTATTTCCTGGGAGTAAAGTTGTCTTGCATCCAGCACACCGAATTTATTGAAAAGCTGGTCTGACGGATAGCTTTTTGTTGATGACTTTTATGATCAATTTTTGCACCTTTAAAAGTAGGTCAAGATGCATGAAGCTTGTTTCACCCCATCCTACAATCTCATAGGTCAGAAGTGACTGTACTAAGGAATAGTAGGCCATCTTTATGCACTTCTCATCAATTAATATCCTCAACATTTTGAACTTATAGATTGTTCTTCTCAGCTCCTTGCATAGATTATCTATATGGTGGTCCCAGCGCAGAAAAGAGTCCAATGTAACTCCAAGATAATTTTTTGTTTTTTTTTGTGAATAATTTATGAAGTGCAGTTTGCATCGTTGACTGTCAAAAGATTTTTTGTGGGCTGGCCGTGCTGTGTAGCTGAAAAAGTTAAAAAATGGGTTTTCTCATAGTTTGGGGTTAGCAGATTCTGATTTAGCCAATGTGAAACCTCCTGCAATCCCATTTCAGCCTTTTTCCATGTTAAATTCCATGTTGGTCTGGAAAACAATAGAACAGTGTCGTCAGATAAGTGGTGATATTTCCTTTGATTTCCATGCTGCACAATATTGATTGATCAATGCACTAATTACTAAATCATTGATTTCCAAAATCGTGGATTTATAAAAATGAACAGCGGCCAGGGCTGGAATAGAAATAGGCCTACACTACAATTGATGCCGTCGATACAGGTTCTAATTGCAGTGTATTTCTGCCCACTGTCCGTTTGTCTAAATCTGCATAGTTGTAAACCTAGGATTAATTAAGTGAATAATTATCTTATAAGCAATTAAAAGTACAATAACAGGACTGTTAAGCTTGATGATAATTGTGGCAAATTTGTTTACAGTAAACATTTTCCAAATACAATGATTATTGATATTTTCAACTCTATTGATGGAGTGATTGGTGTATTAGTATTGATTTTTCGGTAGTGATTTCTTATTTCATTGTATACGTATTTTTTAATATTTTATCTTCTATAATAAAAATGTATTTTTTTATCTGCGATGTTTTCCATAACGAAATACTTAATGAACAATCTAATATTAAAACTGACACTGTATTTCACTTTTATATATTGTTTCACTCACTTTATTGGAGATGCTTGAGGGATGCATTTCACTTCTGAAAAGAAGGCTGAGGCTGACGAAGCTTCTTTTCAGAAGTGAAATGCATCCCTCAAGCATCTGCAATAAAAGTGAGTGAAACAATATATAAAAGTGAAATACAGTCTCAGTTTTAATATTAGATTGTATTTTTTAATGCAATATGTCTAAATAAATTCCAATTCAATTCCATTTCTGTCTGATGCAAGCAAACAGCTGCTTATCCATTTTATCCCAAATAGCATTATAATGGAATAGCACTCATGATTGTATCCAGTTCTGACCACCTACTTTTGAGTTACAGATAACTGAAAATCATCTTAAGTAGAAAGTACTTTTTTCTTTCAATAACTGCGAAAAGAGAAAACTTGAAGGTTTATAATAATGAATGATTTCTTTAGTTATTGTTTATAATAAGTTGTTTATAGTGAAAGCATTGATCATGAAGGAGATACTCGGAAGTATAATTGACATTGATGACTCATAATTCATTTATTTGCAGCCAATATACAATTAGTAATGGCTAAGTCATGATTAAAGTCATATTTTAATATTCACTAATAGCAATAGCAACAATTATTTTAAATATTTCTTGATGACATGGAGAAATAGAAAAAATAAGGATATTAATGAGAAGTCTTGAAGCAACATGGAATGTTTCTTGGGTATAATATGGTTATAGGTAAGAAAGAATCTGAATAAAAGTCACTTATTCAATCTCCATTGAAACCTGGATTCAGACGTAGACTCGCCTCAAAAAGTAGGGCCCACACCGGTGGCAAAATACGTAATTGCAAGTTACTCAGCTTTAGTGCATCCCCTTTTCCCTTGGCTGCCGCTCCGTGGTCTCACTTTCTTACCCTTTCGTCCCTTTTTTATCAAGCTAATAGAAAAGAAATTGTTTCCCTCAAAGCCCACGTGGATTGACCCCTAATTAATTCCATTTAAGCGCGCTGGTGCACAAAGACTCTGCGTGAGCACAATGACTCATCGGCTTTGTCTTGAAATTAATTAAAAGCTTCGAGTCCCCGGCGTATTCTCTTCAAGGGTCTCTCTCCAGCTTCTTCAGCTTTAGAGGTTCGTTCGAATCAGCCCTTAAAGATATCGTCGACTGCAAGTTCTGTAGCGGTTGTCAGTAAATTATCATCGCATTAAAAATACTCAGAGCGTATCATGAATCCAGAACAGAGAATCATTCCTTATTAGTAGGCTACTTGTGGGTGATTGGTCATACGAAAAGCAATACTCCAAGATCATGTTTTTTAGACGGATGATTGCTATACAGCGATCACCAAAAATACCAGTGGTTCAGATAACGACTAAAACTGAAACAGAAGCAGACGTATTTTTTATCTTTCCATTGAATAACTTCTGCATTTATTACTTTTTAATTTTGTATATTTCAGATGTATTGTTATGTTTCTGATGTTGATATGCTTCTTTGTTATGAAAGATGAATAAATTGGAAATTTGAATTTACAATAAATGACAGTATTTAAACTGATACTAGAGAGCTCTAATCAAAGGTTTTGACAAGTGAGAGTCACAAATTTTCCAGGCCAGCCTCCAGTGTTCAGTCTTATATTATTAAAAATCAGATAGCTTATTCAAAATGTAATCGTGATAAATATAATGCAACATTAATTTGGTGCCAAATGTTACCATAGCATCCGTACCTTTTTACTTTAAATGTAATAAAAGTTCATACATTAGGGTTTTATTGAACTCGAGAGTTGAAAGCAACCGTGCACAATCTTTTTTTTTGACCAATTAAACCCTATTTTATGACCCTTGGAGTGCTTTCGCTATTAGATGATTCGAAATTTCCAGAATTGGATTCACTACAAGTTTTTCTTTGAAACGTAATTTATTTGAAATCAAGTCAATCTATTTGAAATTTGTAAGAACCTGTTTTTGTAAAAATACTTGTAATTCAGCAAATTACTGTAGTATCAAAATTATAACATGCTTTATACAATTCTTCAATTATTACACCATGAAGCCTATTCATTTAACCACCTAAATGAGAACCCTAGACATTTGTAATTGAGTAAATTGATAGCTGCCATATTTTTTTCTATGGGGAAACGTTTCTGGACCTATATTTAAATGAATTGTTTTTATTATTTTGATGAGAGGTTTGAGCTTGAGAAGTTTGGCAGATTCCTCCTGAAACATTCCTTATATATTTTATATAAGAATCTTTTATGTAAAGATCTTTTATATAAAGATATTTTATATAAAAATCCGTCTCCCTGACCTGATCATATGTCATTGATAAAAAGTGGAGCTATAGTTTTAGATTGAATACATAAGTTTTGAAGATCATTTCTCATATCATTATTTCTTTCTATTGATACGTATTGTAAGCTCCAACAGAACACATCTCAATTTTTAAAAGTGTCCAATATAAGGAAGCTTCAAGAATAGACTTTTCATGCAGGGTAGGATCATGCAACTGAACAAGAGTTCTAAATGTTTCAGCCTTATTTCGTACTGTATGTCGCTTTCATTTTTTAGGCGACGGTCTTGCTCAGCAAAATAATGTGCAATGTTAACGCCCTACGGGGGGATGACAGCACTTCTTATCTAGCCGAAGAAAAAGGAGACCAGTAAGAACTACTATGGCGATAAAGGCGACAGATAAATTCCTGGCCGTTTCGTCCTTCGAATAGGTCTTAAGACTGACGACGCTTTGATAAATATGTAACAGTAGCCGTGGGGAAAACGAGAATCTTAGGCTTTGTTGCGCTGTTGGAAATAGATTCCTGTAGGATGAGCAGGAGGGGTTGGCGTGGGGTTGGCATTTTGGCGCTCCTGTCTCTATTTTGTTTGGACAGTGGTCCCCACTGGTATGGGGATGGGGAGGAGTCACAGGCAATAACTTAGCTCGGGGAGTAGAGGCTGACAGTTGCCTACGGTCGGGGGGGGGGGGGGGTGGGGAGGAGGAACAAAACATTGCGAGTAGGCTATCTCCTCCGCTATGAATGTAATGCTTGCAAGAGCAATTTCCATGCATGAGGAAGAATTTTCTCGGCAGCCCCAGTCGTCTCATATCTCGCTCCTTTCTGTATGCCGATGAATCTGGCCGGCAAGTCGAGCTTTTAGTTGATTAGGGAATTCAGCAAACAACTTATCAAATGCCTAATTCAACAGCTCTGGACAAATTGAAATAACCGCAGTGGATTGTCGAATCATTATTTTAATTTGGCAGTTTGAACTGTTAGACTGCATTACCTCCACTATCGTAGGAGCCCTTCTTTATGAATGAACTTTCTTGCTAAATGGGATCTCAATTGTTTTTTCAATAGAATCAAAAGTCTATTGTAAGAGAGAAACATTTCAAGAACCTTTTTTCTGGGAAAATTTGAACTCACTCTTCCTCTCTCCTTTTCTCACTCGCTCTTTCTCTCTCACACACACACACGTTCCAACACTATGCACATTTCACGTTCACAATCTATGTGATTAAATCATTTTTTTTTTTCAATTACTCACATGCAAAATTTGAGAATTCACATAAATACATATGAATAAAGTAACCCAATCTGATATCGCACAAAATCTCTTTCCCATTCTTACCTTATAATTTCCCTACCTATTACAGCATCATCTTTTTCCAAGAGTTTGGCTACGGTGCAAATCAAACAATAATATTTTATAATTATAAAATTCATCATTTTTACAAAAAACACTGAAGATTCAACTTTGAAACAGTGTAGCTTATTGATTATGAAAATTATCAATATTGCTAGAAAAGATATATTAAGTACAAAATTGTAAATGGAGTAAAAATAACACATGAGAATGCAACAAATCTTTGAAACAAATACACGAATAAGTGAACGCGAGATGTGCGGCGACTAATATAAGCTGTGATGGGTATCTCTTTGGAGCAGTGTACTGATAGAGTGGGCGGTGGCCGGTGGGCGGTGGTCGGTGGGGCCACAATGACACGCTGACAATTTCATTTGATAGAAGTTGTAGCCATCGCCTTTTTCATCGCACTGTAGTAACTCGTCGCACTCTCTACTCTCTACTCACCAGTGCCTGTGCCAGTGGCTGTGTCGGTCCCCGGGGTTATGGAAACCGCATACATTCTCCGGACGACAGGCTCAGCCAGCCAATTACCGCGAAATTTACGACTTACATGCGCTGCGGCTCCGGACCCGGTACCCCCTTCCCCCACTCCTACACCAGCCGGCGTGGCGCGTATTTCATTCAAAGCTTTGTTGGCGATCTCAATTTCATTCGCGTTCACAACTGAAAAATATCGCTGCAAATTGCCAGTTTTATTTCCGGCGTACGTCGCAGTACCCCTTCTCCCCCGGCCACCCTGAGCAGCAATAGCCTGCGGTCCATCAGACTGATATGTTGCGAAATTTGAAAGGGTGTGAGTAAGAGAGTAAGTGAGAGTGATAGGGTGAGTGGGAGGGGAGGATGTTAAAAGGAAGTTGCTCCACACCGTTCGTTTATTATTCCTATCATCACAATGTCCACCTCAAAACATCGTCCGGAACGGTTATGCTCCAAACCCCAACACTCCACTCTACAGTATAGAGGAATGAGGGTGATTGTTTCTGTCATATTATTGTCATCTTCAGCTTCATAATAAATCAATCAATACAGTATTTGATATTTCCCCTTTTGGTCAGTGATACATCTCAATGAAATGTAAACTTTCTTAGATTTGGAGTCAACATTTTTAGTGTTTCTATAAACGTTTTTGAAGTGTGGATTAATAGTGCGACATTTAAAGTGTAAACATAACCTTCAAGGATTTAAAAGCGCTTGGTGCAACTGATGCATTCCCGGTGATACTAAAAGGCAGTCAATGGGAATCGTGTTCATGGGAGCCGACCATTTACCGGTGCACATGAAACTAAGGTGCCTAATTGGTCTATTAAAATTCATAGACGTGTATGGATTTGTATAGACCAATCAAACGCCTTTGTTTCAGGTGCACCGGTAAGCGGTGCGGCTCACATGAACGCAAAAGAGGCGAATCTCTTTTGATGACCTTGATGCGTCTGACCATCAATAAAATGATAATTATTCTTTGAACAAAAGACTGTAGATTGTAAAGTAACAGTAAAGTTGTACCACGGTTTGACAATCAGGAGGCTTACAGACTGATTTTCATCAATACTATGCGGATACAAGTAATACAAACATACAAGGCTTTTTATTCGACATTTTCAATCAAGTTTTGAAATTTTGTTAAAATTTACACGTTTATGAATTTTTAAATTGAACAATTCAATGGTGAATCGGGTATTAGCTTGTAAAGGAAGATCAAATTCACATTTCTGAAGAATATTTGAGCATATCTCATTATGTAGGTTATCTGACAATAAACCTCTCAGGTTTTCAAAGATAAAGTTTATCAGTTCTTTGATACGGTTTGTGAAAATAGCCAATAATTATTTTCATGGTGCATTGTCACTGCTATCAAAAAAGTATTTAATTGCATTATTCGAAGTATCTCTCAACAAGAGAGAGTAGGTGCTTGGATCTTATTATTTGTTTCATTAATTCACCTACACATTATTAGAATAGGTGCAATCGGATTAAAAAAACGCATTCTTTTTTATTTAATACTGCTTTTTCTTTAATGCATTTTTGCAAAAAAAAAAAATTGTTTGTGGATTAAGTATGATTCCGACCGAACATTTTCGCTTGAAATATATATATCTTGATTATTCTCCAATTAAAGGATATTAAGATAAGCTTACTTGGAACGAATCACTGAAATCCGTTTCCATTTGTATCTTGGAAGTGTTATCCTAAGGTTGATGAACCTTATTGGGTGATAAATTGGAATGGAGTGGACCCTTCTACCGGTGGTTTGACAGTGATGGTGAAGAGGATCAAGTCAATAATAGAAAATGTTTCGCTTCCAATTCCCAAAATCTCGTGCGGTGTGAATCGGTTCTAAGCCGAAATGTGATATTTTTGCGTCTTTCACCAGCGAATAGATCCGAGGTGTTACGATGACGAACTCGTCTTGTGTCCAGTTGGTCAAAATGACAAATCCTACATGGAAGCGAAGAAAAGCGGCTGAAAATTTGATAGGGTCGGTGTGGGAAACTGGTCTTTTGATACGATAGGAGAAAGTAGTAACCAATAAGAGGGCGGATCGATGGAATGGAAGATATGGAAAAGAAATATACATTCAATTTTCTGAATCCGCTTCTCTCTATTATTCCCTTTAATAGGCTGCTTAAAAGGAGACCGAGTGATCTTGGGGCCTCCGGTGCCCGGAACAGCTGTACGAGATTTGGACCGGAAATCGAATTCCGGCAAGGATAGTGGTTTCCGTTCCCCTTAAGCAACTCCTTTGAACTCCAGGCTAGAATTGCAAGTCGATACTAATTGGTGAGTGCACAAAAGTGTATGGTGAGCTGGAAGGATGACCCTCAAGCAAGCACGTATCTATCTCCTAGCTACTAAGTTTCCTTATTCCCTACGCTACTACTTCAAAATCAGAAACATCTCGAGAAATGATATTGAATCAAAATAAAGAAATAATTTACATTTGAATATGTGGCAGGTGGGGCAACCGATTAGATGTAGCATATACAACGTTTTACAAAAAGTATTCGTATTCATTTTTCGATGATGCCATTTTATTTATCGTATGATTTGCTTGCAGAATTTGCAGTTATATTCATGTATATTATAGTCATTTGTTAAAATCTTAGAGCTATATTCTTTTTGACACAATTCCCTCCGACCTCCTAGATTCTTCCTCCAAGATCATAAGCTTTTTGCTTTTCTGGTGTGATTAATAATCATTAATTGGATAGCTTTCATGTACTATAGGTTAAAATCAGTTTTCTTTATAGTTTGATCATTGTGATTGGTGTAGTGTAAAGAGTTAACATGTTTGTTTTAGGGAAGAAACAAAGGTACATGGAATTTATTAAAATCCAAGATAATCGAAGAGTTATCTCCTCTTTTTCAATATAATAAAAGCACTTTTTCTGCAAGAATGTCTGTCACATCTAAGGCTTCAAGTCGCACATTTCTCAGAAGCAGGTAATTATTTATTATTTATTTATTCAAATTATACATACGAGAGCACAAGGATATGGTATCCCATCATTGCCCTCTTAACACAATAATGATGTAACAAACAATATACAATAAAGAGTACCTATTACAATAATATACTAAGAAAGCACTAAGGAAGATAGAAATAGATAATAAGCAATAAGGAAGATAAAATAGAAAAAAATACATATATAAAAAGTAAAAATAGAGCACTTAAGGTGAAAAGAATAAGACTATAAATACAGTAAATAAACAGATTCAAGAAGTGAAGAGGAGAAAACAGACAATATCCAAACACACAGATCTCGACTCAATGGTCTCAGATACACTATCAGTCGGGAACTGCACTCAAAAACCTATTCCTCACCTCCCTCTCAGATCCCACTAGCTGAACACCTGAATTCAACTTATTCATCAATCTCTGAACTCAAATAATGGGGGAGAAATAATGGTGAGCTGTTCTGCCCCTGGGAGCTGAAAACACACCTGTATTACGCACATTAAATGATGGAACACAGAAATTAATCATTGATAGCAGAGAAGGAGAATAAACGAACCCATCAAGCAACGCCCAAACAAAAAATATTGAGGCTCTATCTCGACGATGCCGCAAAGATTTCATAGCAAACAGATCTCTTAATGTTTGAGTGGGAAACCCCAAAGGACATGACCCCCTGAACCTTCTGAAATACAAGAACCTCAACAATCTGTTTTGCACCCTCTCAATAATATGAACATCTTGGTTTGAGTGAGGACTCCAGACCATGGATCCATACTCCAAAATGCTCCTCACCAGGGCCTGATAAACACATACTATAGCCAAAATGTTGCTGAAGTCAGCTGCATTTCTTAAGACAAACCCCAGCATCCTATTAGCTTTGCAAGTTACAAAATCTATATGAGAGGAGAATGTAAGAGAACTATCAAAGATAACTCCCAGGTCCTTACAAACACTGACTCTATCAAGAATAAAATCTCCAATCTTGTATGTGTTAGCAGAAGGACGCCGCTTTCTAGAGTAGGTAATGCACTTACATTTAGCAACATTAATATCAAGACTATTTGCCCGACACCATGTTACTATGTAGTCAATATCCAATTGTAATTGATGGCTATCCTCCTGGCTACTAACCTCTCTGAATATCTTCATGTCATCAGCAAAAATCAAACACCTGGAAGACAACTGAAGTGGAAGTTCATTTATCAACAATAAGAATAGTAGTGGTCCCAAGTTACTTCCCTGTGGAACCCCAGATGTACTATAGTAAAAAGAGGAATCCATTCCCTTCACAGCAACCATATTTGGCCTGTGGAGTAGGTATGATCTGAAAAAATCCAACAACATAGCCAACGTAATACCTTAATTAGTGATGTAACTTAATTAGCAATAGCAATAATTGTTTTGAACGATTTGCATGCAACTTGTTTAGGTGATTTTGAGACGTCAAATCTATCTAATGGAATAATTAATCCATTAGATCCACATCCAACCTGTGTGATATTCACCTTTCAACTCTGGGGCCTGGTTGTATTATTATTATTAGTCTTGAGTGTGTTAATGCATGAGTGAAACAGAACGATGATTCAACATGATCGAAGATTAGATTTTCTTGGAAGAGATTATTAATTTTATGCTAACTTGAAGAGATAGTTCGTTGAAGATTGAACAGCGCAGAATATCGATTGTCTGTTCGCTGAAAGGAGTGAATGTTTCAATGGATCATTCATCGCTACTAAGACGATGTCTACCCATGAATAAGCGTCCTATTTGTTTAATGCTTCTCTTAGCGCATAAGCATCTCATTTAGAGACTCACCTATCACTCATCGAAAATCTCTTCAAGAGCTAGCGACGGAAACAGTAGCTCTTCAATGAAATGAAGATGGGAGTTTTGTATATGGAGCGTAGGTGTGCATGAATGCCTGTCTGAATGTATGTATGCTTGCCTGTTCACTTCAAGATACTCTTGCTGACTGAAAGTAGAGTCCTATTCAAGGAAGAAGTGTTCTCAGGTAATGTTTTTCGAAAACGTCTAACTATTGATTTATCATCATTTGACGTGTAGTGTAGTCCTATATAATCTATTGACTCTGTAAAGTTCAGCTCCATATTATTTTCTTATCTTAGGCTAAGTGAATTTAGGGAAGTGATAGCTGAGTGCCGTAGCAGGTACATGTTCACTCAGAGATAAGCTACGAAACTCTTGAGCCATCTTTGAAACGGTGTCCGATTGGATTGGCCAGCAAAAAAAAAACTGTTCTCTGCTGTAAAATCACTTCCCGGTGGTTCGGAACCCACTTAAATCTGTAGATCCAAAACTCATCAATCACCATCATCCAATTTATTATCCATGCACAGGTCACAGACCTATGTGGGCTTCATCCTCAAAAAAAAAAAAAATAATTGTATTAAACCTGATCAAGAAAGTTGTCATGATTCAAATTCTATACTTTCCTAATTTAATATACGTTGTATTATACCTAAACCAGAAAGTGGCTCTTTTTTTAAATTCTCAACTTTTCTTAAATCTATAATATACAACCAAAAAGATAAGGGGTCTCTAAATTACATGATTTTTTGTTAGATTGTTGTGTTTGGTGACTAGGGATGCCTACAATGTTTTATAGCCCTAATCATTCTAGAATGATCTGTATGACATATTACGATTGCAAATGATTAGAAAACTTTTTTTGACTGAGGATGAACCGTAAAAGTACAGCTAATATCAAACACAAAATAATTATCACTGATAATTTTTTGTCGTTCAATGAAAGAATAGCTCATTTTCGAAAACAGTACATTACAAACAACAATCAACCATACATCATAACAATAAACATGAGTTTCTATTGATTATTAGGAAGACCCATTCTAGTGGTTGATTCGAGGATACAATTCTTTATGGTTCTAGATTAGAACTATTGAGTTGGTGAGAATCAGAATGGTTTAACCCCAAATATGATATAATGGAGAAAACAACATCCAAAAATAACTGCAATTTTGTAATTTTTCTTGCGCTGCCACTTGTCATTTTATTCCAATTTCAATGGTTTATCATACTCAAATATTGATCAATTTTTATTGATGTGACATGAGTTTCTATTGATTATTAGAAAGGCACATTCTAGTGGTTGTTCCTAGAATACAATTCTTTATGGTTCTAGAATAGAACTAGTGTGTCTACTCGTGGGAGAGAATCTACGTCAGAAGTTATACGACGTGGACTTTAGTGTTGTCTAGTAATAGTAGTATTATAAATGCCTTGTATTGCAATGTTGTATCTTATGCATTACTGCTTCCATCTTATTTATTCATTTAACTAAAATACAGTCAATGTGCAGGCTATTGCCCAAAACTGCTTTTTACAAAATTTTAAAGTAGGATCAAAATCATAGGTTAGGTCGCTGTTTCACTTGTAATTTCACCTTGAAGCACAATAATTATTCACAATCACAAGTCTTTTGCAGAAAGAGAAAATTATTTTTTTCATTTCAAACAAAGCACTATCACAGTCCGAAAAATATGATATCATTTGGAATTTCGACATTTTTAAGCCAAAACTCTTCACTAGTCACACTCATTACCATAGTTACAATGGTAATTATCTAATCACGAACATTAATTGCCTCTGGAGCACTACACTATCCTCTCGTTTTTGTAAAATATGTACCCAAATATTCTTATGATAACACTGCATATCATGCAAATGAAATCTTGATTATTCTATCGAATTTAGTTTGTAGCAATTGTGATGTTTGTTTTGAATAGCTGGTCCAGATGGAAGCTGATGGCAATGATCCAGCCTTTCGTGGCTGGAATGGCTTATCCGAGTTGCACGAGAGAGAGCTTGATGAAATGACGCTGTCACTTGCAGATGGTACCATCCCGATCGAGTAACTCAACTTCCATTATTCCATTAGTCATCCCTTTTCTTTTATTCCATTAATTGAAACTTCTGGATGTGTTAATGATAAGTAACGAGCCTCTCACTTTCATATACACCGAATGCCACTCTCTCTCAGTCTATCTTTTCATCTCTCCACTCCGTTTGGTCTCTCGGGGTTTAATCATTATGACTGCTTCTCAAATTTCCAACCCATCTGACAACTACTCTTTCAAAAGCTTTAGCCGTATTGCCTTTTTGAAAACTTGCTACCTTTCCCAGCACTTTCTAACTCATGAATACTGACGGGTCCAAAGCGAGCAGATAATTAGTTTGGATGATGGGAGACTTTCCGCTTTCTTGTCGATTTATCAAATTGTGAAATGGAGGAAAGAAAACGCCAATATCAATTGTCCTATTCCAACTTGAATGGAATAGTCAACCAAGATCTGAAACGTGCGATTATTCTCTACAAGGGAAAATATTTCTCGAAAATAAGTTTCAAATAAGTTTAAAGAAACTTTTTCATTTTCCATCTTTTTTTAGGTAAAAGACTAATTTTTCAAGAGCACAGATTTGAACGTCTAATAGCATGATATCCTAATTTTATTTAGCTTTGTTAATATTTTCAGTGGTTTGAGATGAAAAGCGTCATATTATTACACTATCAATTGTTCGTTTTTACTAAGTTTCTGTTTTTTTAAATAATAAATTGATGTACTAATTAATTATAATTATTAATAGCAAAATAACTTCATTTATACCACTTACAATAGGATATAGCGTCCTTTTTTACAGGTTTATACTTATGCTTAGGGAAGTGATAACCGAGTGCCGTAGCAGGTATCTGTTCAATCAGAGATAAGCTAAGAAAATCCTAGGCGCTCTTTGTAAGGGTGACCGATTGGATTGGCCAGCAAAAAAGACTCTATTCTCTGCTGTAAAATCACTTCCCGGTGATTCGAAACCCACCTAAAACTGCAGGTCCAACTCATCATTCACAATCATCCAATTCATTAACCACGCACTGGTCTCAGACCTATGTGGGCTTCATCCTCCGAAAAAAACCCTGTTCAAATGCTTTCTTTCTTGTATCTGTAATGTTTGTGAGGAATCAATCTTGATTTATCAATAATCCTTGTCGGTTTATACTATTTGAGTTTGATAAGTTTTCTGTATCTTCAGCACCTTAAAAACTTGAAGCCTTGATTTCAGACCATATTATGCTCAAAGAATGGAACTGAAATGGAACGAACAATTTGAGCTACACTGAAAAACGTGAGAAAATCATAACATACTCTCGCCACAACCGCAATCAACTATTTTTCTCTGAACAGAATTGAGAATATTTTGAATGATAATATAGTATTCTAGGGCAATTTTGAATAAACAATATTTTAATAAAACGTGAAAAAAACATAACATATTCTCGCCTCAACCGCAATCAACTATTTTTCTCTCAACAAAATTGAGAATATTTGAATGACAATATAGTATTCTAGGGTAATTTTGAATTAACGATATTTTAGAAGAATAAAATTTGAATATAAACTGAAGGAACGCGAAGTAAGAAAACAATAACATGTTTTCGTCTCTGTCGCATTTGAGACAAATAAAATTGGGGATAATTTCTATGGAAGTTTAATTGAATCAAAAGACCGATGATTATTATCAAGTCTAAATGGATCAACGACCTTTAACGACCTTCACTGAGAACATCCAGATTTGTAAATCGCAGGATTACACGATAAAAGTAATTTTTTCGATTCTACAATAAGCCCTTCAATATCGATGACATCAGATACCGATATTAGACATTCAAGACATTAGGGTTACTTCAAATTTAAGTCTCGTTCGACAGAAGAGGTCGATTACTGATGAGGAGTCATTCAAGAAGTTGAAAATGAGTCTACGTGAGAGTTGAGGAGTTACGAGGCGTGAGGAAATCTCATAAACCTCTTTGATTAACTACGTGTGATTGATGCCTTCTTTTGGATGACTGGGATGTAGAGGCGAGTAACTGAGATTATAAAAGTGGAGAGGCTGTTGAAAAATTTCCGTAGAAGGATTTTGCTAAGATAGTAGCAATGAATTGGACGCGGACAAGATAAAATGCATTTTACGAATTGATAAGATTGTAGATTGAAGACGAGAGTCGGGACTCGAGTGATATGGGTTGTGCACTCGAGTAGGAGGGGATGAAAGGGAAGGGGAGGGGTGTGAAAAAGCGAACAGAGTAAGCGTTGATGACAGGGAGAAATTTGAGAAGGGAATTCTAGAGCCGGAACTGGTGACTGCAATTATCTCACACTCCATATCTTTCTCTTTCTCTCTCTTCCACTTTCCCTTTTACAACCTCTCTTCTACCTTCTCTTACTTCTACTGTTCCCACCCTCTTTAACTTCATTTTCCTCTTTTTCTTTTATTTCTTCTTTTGTTTTTCCTTCTGCTTCTTCTGTTTCGCTTTCTCTAATTTCTCTCATATGTTTTCTCTTTTTTATCTTCTCGTCTCTAAATCTCCTTTTTCATCTTCTTTCTCTGTTCATCTATTTGTTTACAAATAATGTGAATATTTTCTTCTCTTTTCACTTCAACATTATTTATTTCTTCTCTTACTCTTACTCCTACTCCTACTCCTACTCCAACTCCTACTCCTACTCCTAATCTTACTCTTAGTCTTTCTCTTCCTCTTTCTCTTTTTCTTTCTCTTTCTTTTTCTCTTCCCTTTTCTCTTTCTCTTCCCCTTTCTCTTTCTCTTTCTCTATCTTCATCTATATTTTCTTTCATCTTCTTTCCAAAAGTGGAATGCTCTTTCCTCTTTCTCCTTCACCATTCTCCTTTCTCTTTCTCCTTCTCCATTCTCCTTCCTCTTTCTCCAATTCTCTATATTTTCCTTCTTTTTCTCCAAAAGTGAAATTCTCTCTTTATCTTTCTAATTCTGTCTCTTTTTCTCTAACTTTATATTTTTTAACTCTTTTCAACTTCACTTTTCCTGTTTAATTTATAATTTTCTGCTTACTTTTTTTTCTTCATCGTTCTTTGTCTCTTTCGAATTTTCTTTCTTTCCTTCCTATTTTTCTCTATCTGTGTATCTTCACCTTTTTTCTTTGTCGTTCATCATTTTCTTTCTCCTTTTGCAATTCGCTCTCCTCTCAACTTCCTCTTTTTTCTCATTCTCTTGTAGAAATTCTCATTTCTTGTAAAAAATTACAAAGACATATGTATCGCTAAGTGCTAGTATTTCTTTTTTTATATTGAATTTATAATTTTATTTTATTTCCCTCTTTCTTTTTCTTTCTTTGTTTCCAACCTTTCTCTTCTACTTCATAATTTTCTTTCTACTTCTTCTCTTCTTTATCTTCATCAATATCTTCCTGTTTCTTTTTTTCTTTTCTCTCTTCTTCCATCACCTCTTTTTCCCCTCTTTCTCTCTCGTCCCTTTTTCATCGTTTACACCACTCACTGCTATTCCGGCAAGTATCAGAATTGGAGTGAATTGACGATGTTTGGAGGGGCTGTGGTGAAGAGGGGGAAGTGGGCTGTAGTCGCTGCTGGAAGGCGTCGGTACGCTTGGGGACGTTTTGAAATCGTTGTAAGAGTGGTGAGGTAGGGAGAAACTTATAATTAACCAGTAAAAGTTGGGGAAAAGCTAAGATTTCTGACGCCGGGCCGCCTGTGCGACAAGGGCCGAGCCACATCATCGTTCCCTGTCACACATTACATTGCAGCCTCCGCACACAATCACTTCGTTCTTCCGACTGGACGTGCTCTTAAGCCGACTATGCAAACCGCACCTCTGAGAGAATTGGAAACCGAAAATGCCCAACAAGCTTTTATCCAATTAGCTCCATGATATTCCAAGGAAATAAGTCCATACATTGTTATTCAAACAAACCACATCCTTTCCAATGATAATTCATTATTAGCACTGATTTTTGATAATAGGTGAGTTGATAAAAGTGCTAGTAGGCCTACTGGCACTTATTTGCCTTATTTTGGCTTGAGGTGAACTGAGGTTTATTCATCTTGAATACAAAAGAGAAATATCAATTGTGTTATGCTGCTTGGCTGCACCATAAAACAAGCTTTTTTTCTCAATTGTGTTTTTTATGTTTGTTTAAATGTTTTTTTTATGGTGCCCCATACAGGGTAATCTCGAGGCACCTTGTAACTTTTTTCTTTCTTTTTACTAGGGCACAGTTTTGTTCATGTATCATGCTGATCAAAAATGTAATGTTGTATTATGTGTGCTGTAATAGTAGTTCATGCAACGATTTTTTGCATTCATTCACACATTCTGTGTTGCATGTACTCCTCCTCCTGTTGAATGGAGAGTGAAGCACAACTGCATTAATAAATATGATTTATAGTGAATGCAATAAGCATGTATCCGTAATTTTTGAAATTCCAGCAGAAGGCATGATTATGAGTTAAGCATTTTGTGAACATTGAAGTACCTTGGCTTACACCCCGCTCTTCATTAGAATGCCGCTTGAAAAGCTATATTTTATTAAAAGCTTTCATGATTTAGGGATCTGCATGTGTGAGGAGTTGAATGCGTGTGTGCGTGTGTCCGCCCATTACAATCGGAAGTGGATAATGCTTGCTAAGCATTCTTATACGTGTTAGTAACAATCGGCTTCCGGGATCTATTTTAATTTGGATCCACAATGCTCGAAGCCTAATGAACTTTGCAGTTTGAAGCAAAACCGGGGAGGAATGGGCTGAGCAAATTCCCTTATCCAGTGGTGTCTTGGTGTTTTGCGTGCGAGCTAAATGAAATGCACCTCGGATGAGAGGACTCCGAACCCCCCCCCCCCCCCACCAGAAGATTTCGCGATGCGTGATCCGGTACCCGGATATAACTCGCACCCGAAACTACCCCTTCCTGATATGGAAGAACCGACTCTCTCTCCTTCTTTGCAAGGGTTGGTGATCATTAAAAAATGTTCACCATTAATGGGGGTAAAAATCCTCAAACGTCGTTAAATTTAGCTTTCCCCTGCTAACTTAGTAACGCCTACTCTGTTTGTTGGCTTCTATTTTTATTGTCCCCCTTGGAACACTTATCTCTCTTCTTCTTCCTCGCTTTTTGGTTTCTTCCTATTAATCATACTTCCATTTTCCGTTTCCAATCATTCTGACTACATAACAAAATACCCACTCATATTTTTCATCAATCAATAATTCAAAATATCTATTTATACCAGTTGGTATGTGTCATTCTGAACGGAACCTGTTCCAGTTATTCTGAACTGGAATTTTGCCCGGTCTTGCCCGGGAATCCAGTTTGGAGTTTTTCTTTTCTGGTAGATTATGGTAGTGGTAACAAAATTACGTAATTGGGAAGGGTGCGTGAAATACCAATAGCGTTTATATCATACAGTTCATATGTTTGAAAAGAGAAGCTCACAAATTAGGGAAGTGATAGCCGCGAGCCGCGAGCCGTAGCAGGTATTTGTTCAATCAGATAGATAAGCTGCGTTCTCGTAGGTCCTGTTTGTAACGGTGACCGATTAGATTGGCCAGCAAAAAAGACACTGTTCTCTGCTGAAAATCACTTCCCGGTGGTTCGGAACCCACCTAAAACTGTAAGTTCAACTCATAAATCACCATCATCCAACTCATTACCCACGCACAGGTCTCAGACCTATGTGGGCTTCATCCTCAAAAAAAAAACTTTTTTTGCACTGATGACGTGAATTTTTAGTGCTTGTAATAAGTAAACTATCTTTTCCTACAGTGGCCAAAAAAATTGCCTATTTTTGCACTAACTGTAGCACGCAAAGTAGTCTATTCTTGCACCAGTGCGGGAAATTAAATTCCAGTGCGCGATAATACTTTTCGCACTCCATATTTGCAACCTTACAAAGCAAAATAGTGAACATATAATACGCAGGTTCCCTATTCTGCATTCAAAAATAGGTTGGCTACCCTGCTTCAGCCACGCAAAAAGCGAGCTCACAGTCAGCTGTAGTTTTATGTCAAAATCTATTTGATTCGAAGATAGGTTATGTGAGTAATTGTGAGGTTATGCATGTCTTGTTTTCTTCTGTTTAAATAACATTATATATTATGACGAATTAAAAATTTCTGAGCTCAAATCTATGATATTTGACCGAAAATTTATCAATTTCTGGAAATTTAGGCTAAGTCCTAAAATAATATAAATCGGATAGGTAAGGTCAGAGAGGAGTAGAAAAACACTTACCTACCTCTTATTATATTGTCGAGCAAATTAATTAGGCATATTTAGTTGTAAAATTGATTCTATATCTGGAATTTGTATTCCAAGATTTATAACCTCAAAAATCAATACGGCTCTAAATATATCGAAAATCGATCACATAATCGATTTTAACCAAGCTCAATAGTCGTAATAATCGATACTTGGCAAACTATCGCATTCAGTCAGCTGGTTATGTGTATAATATTCAAAAGTAGTTGCAAATATTATATTATCTAAATTGTTGAAAATTGTAAAGAAAAATATTCATTGAATGTAATATCCTAGACCAATGTAAGGTCAACTCCCGTCTGGAGATCATAATATCTGTTGTTATATTCTGCCGATTACTAGTTTGAAATACACTTTTCGTTGCATTATTTATTTTTAATTGTATTTAATTCATTATTCAGGCATTATGGAGCCAACTATCAATTTCTATAATTTATTTATTATTCTAACTTTTTGAATTTGAATTTGCCGGCAATATCGTGAATGCTGTACAATCTAATGTCACATACGCCACACGTGTACATGTAAGCCTGAAGGCGCGAACTGTTTGAATTCATAATGTTATTGTCTGGTTTGGGGTCGCTAAAATCTTATCATTTTTGTAAATCTATGTCCTTAATCATGGTCAAAATTAATGTTCTATGCCTCAACTGTTGGAACTATTTGTCAATTGCCTAGATCGTCAATTTTGACGTCATTTGTTTTTAATTTCATCTAATTAATTGACCAATCAAAAGGGTCCATTCTTTTGAAATGTAATTCTCATATTTTTCATTCAGAAGGAAGTGAAAAAAATTGTACTCGACTACTACTTCCGATGGCTAGCTAGCTTGTGTAAGGACGAAAGGTCCAAGTTTTTTGTTAGATGTTCTAATTGTTTTTTCAATGTAAATTTAAATGTAATAGTTCCACCAGTAGCACCTGAAGTATGCCAATTCCTTTCATGCCAGATTTATTACTAGTGAAATTTTCAAGTGCAAATCAGTAAAAAAAGAATCTTCGGCCGCTCGAGATCCACATGGTGCAGTTGTAGCAGCCCCAGTACTTCCGAGGCCAGCAGCCCAGGACCGACTTCAAATTCACCAGTAAAGTGAGTCGTCAATTTCATTATTAAGTGGGCCCACATTGTGCGCGCTGTGATCAAAGAGAGCAAAGCTTGCATTACCAGTGATTGATAGGGCACTGTTTCTTTAAAGTCTGTGCAAAGTTGTACGAATTGGCTACCCAATTTGCCACGCAGCCCCTGAGCCCCTCTAGGCTCGTGAATTTAATAGTTGTAATCCATATAATTCATAAAAACTTAGTGAAACAGAATTTGGATTCAATTATCTCAAAGAAGAGAAAAAATTTCCAAAGACTATTTCTAAATTGCTCTAGTCTGTTTATTAAATCATTATACAGAGCTGGCTATTTTGTTCATAGCAGTCTGTACATTTTCAGTGCTTATTTGAATGCTTTCTTGAATCAGTTAATACAAAACATTATTGTTGTAACCACTTGGTTTTTCATTTTATTCCCATGTTTGGCAATCTCACAAGGTAATATCTACACTAGAATAAATATTTCTAAGTTAAAATTTATCTATTGGATTAGCCAGGAATTTTTCTACCAAGGTTGGACAACACAGTGTGCGGTGTCTGAGGAAGCAATTGTTGAATCCGAGACTTGGGAAAGGCAGGTCGGATTACAACCGCTTCACCAACACACGCCACTCTTCAATATTGATACCCTGATTCTTCAAGAGGTCTTCAATCTGCAGTTGATTATTTAATATTATTGTGTAGCAGTACTTGGAATTTATTGAGACAAATCAAAGATCGTGGAAGGCGGTCTAAGGTAAGACTCATACATACTGCCTACATCTACATTGTGACAAAAATAATCGTACACAACTCGGTGCTTAATAAAAATAGCATCACTTCTAATAGTGTGACAAAAAAACCGTCATAATATTAATGTAGGAAAAATTTTATGTGTAATTCGAGCGCAAAGTATTGTTTCTGCACTCGCCTTTGGCTCGTGAAAAAACTGTGTCTTCGGTGCAGAAATCTGTCACTTTTCGCTCTAGTTACACAAATTACGCTATTTTAGCAACTTAGAAGCTCTACCAACCGACATAGTTCTGTTTAGTTCTCTAGATCAATGCATTACGGGAAAAGCTCGATACACGCAATAAGTAAGCTTGCATGACGCTGGGTAATTAGCAGCTATACTATTGATAAAGAGCTTATCTGTAGCTTTGGCTTAAGAGACATCGGCGTGTCATCTATATTATCACCATAGTGGCGTATCATGTTATTAGCTATTCTATGAGGTTCCTGTATGTAAATACATTTTGACACAGTCCATAAGTGAAGTTGAACATTAATTTTGAAAAGTCTGTAATGAAAATAAAAACTCGGGCTTCAAAGTGCACTGAATTGAGTTTAAAGGGAGCTATGTGGCAAATTTAGTGTTCCAAATCGTTGCCGTTTGTCTGAGTAGGACCTAAGCGATAACTTTAGCGCAACTTATCAACACATAAAACTTATTAAAAACCTAGCCTTTAAAACCTATTTATAGCCCATATTCCATATATTTATCCTAAATAACTTATTAAAAACGCTTGAAAACAAATTAGTTCTTTTTAAATTTCTTCTTGAGTATAAATCAAGAAAAGTTTGAAAATGTATAAAACATTGTACCTATCGATAGTTTTCAAAGGTTGACCGATAACTTCAGCTCAAACTTATTAAAACCTTATCAGTGATACCAAGCTTCATTTAGTACCTGTACAGAAATAATATCGATCTAGTGGTTGTTTTTAGAACTAACAGCTAGTGGCTGTACCTCGCGAAGATAAAAAGATTGCCGCCAGATTAAAGTGTCTGAAAGTGGTGCGGCGCGTACGTGTAAGCAGGACACTGCGCTACATAGTGCCCACAGCGGCTACAGTGGCCACTGGCCAGACACGCAACGCACTCCACATCGCGTGCCAATCTCATCAACAAGCTGCTCGAACATGCGCGTTCTATTCACAAAAAAAGAGTATAATATGTTAATTTGATACAATAATATTGACATATTGCAAGAATTATTCAAATATATGTTGTCAAACATCAAGTATCTTGTTAATCTTAGCATAAAGACAGGGGCTGAGTTCTCAAGGTTCGGCCTGTTAAAAGTCAAATTTTAATTACTCCATACTTCTTCAATACAACTCCATTAAACTCAATAGAACTCCATTGCTCTGTACTTTCAACTTGGCATAAGATTTGTTAAAAAGTTTGGAGGATGAAGCCTACATAGGTCTGAGACCTGTGCGTATGTCATGAGTTGGATTATTGTGATTGATGAATAAAACTACAGTTTTAGGTTGGTTCCGTATCACTTAGAAGTGAGTTCATAGCAGAGAAGAGAGTCTTTTGCTAGCCAATACAATCGGTCTCCCTTACAAAGAGGGCTCAGAAGTTTGTAAATAATCATAATGAATTGGACCTAGTCAAGCCAGGATGTCAGAAATTATTTTAATTTTTTTTCTTTGAACATTTGTCCTATATTCAGAGGAGTTTATTCATTGCAAGTAAAATGGAAAAAATTCTCTGAAACAATTTTGCAAAAACCAAAAAAAACTCACTATAAAAATTTATGTGTTGGGTTGGAGAGTCATTAAACACAAGAAAAACATGAAATCAATACTTTAATAAATTCTCATAGTATACTATACTTTTACATAAAAACTATATTATTTACTTAGGCTATTGATTAATTTATTCTAACTTACTCACTAATTATCAAAACGTCGCATGGACCTACTCCGTAGGCAAAAGGCAATCAGCCACATTCTTAAACTAGTCTTGAAACGGCTAAGTCCAGTTTCCTCTTTTATATATTGATGAAGTTTATTGAAAGATTTTGGCCCAATATAAAGGAAAGATCTTTGATCAAAAGATGTATTGATTTTTGGTTTTACCATATTGATATTTCTTATTTTAGTAATATGTGACTGATCTATAAACCTATTATTTCCTGGATTTTTTTCATATTGAATAGCACTGCATGAATAAAAATAGTTGTCTTACACTTTTAATACATCACTTTCAATACCGTATTAAAACATAATATATCTTAATTAATTGATAATATATCTAAAAACTGATTCAACCAAAGCATAGTAAACTGTTTTTACAACTTCTGTGCTTAGACTTTTTCGAAGTTGATGGAATTTAAATATAAGTTTCCTGATCTTGATTAAAATGATATGTTTGTCCCATTTGAGGTTGTCATCCACTATTGTACCTAAATACTTCATTTGTTCAGTTTTTTGAATAGACGGACAGTTACAGTGATGGTCTTACAAGTCTTTAAAGATATCTTCACAATTTCTTAACGTCTACTCATAAGTTTTTACTACAAGTGTTCTCAATGCTTATATTGTGGACAAATGTGTTAACTGAGAAATTTATCAATTATCAATAAATGTCCAGATTTCAATAACCTGGTCAGAACGACAAGTTCTACAGGAAAACAGATTTGAGCTCATTTATTGAGCTTATCAGTAAAGCAACCTATAAATTTATACTAAAAAAATAAATATTTATATTATATAATTTATATTATTTTTATAATATAATAATATTATTTATATACTTATATTTAAAAAAATCTTATACTTACTTATATTTATTCATAATTTATTCATGCTTACTTCTAACTAATCAATGATACGACGGTCAAGTAACAATAATTAACCTCCTGGATTTCTTGTTCCATGACGAACTGCATTGTTAATATTAACTTTTCAAGTGAGTTCAACGACTTGAAAATCAAATTTGACTGCAAGTCGTTGAATTCGCTTAAAAAGTTAATAATAATTAACCAATCTTCATCTTCTTATTTTTATTCTCCACCTTATCGCAAGTCAAGAGGGGTCGGTGAGGAGTGAAATCAGTAATAATTAAACAATAACTGAATAAACTGAAACAACACTGCAATTTCTCATGCAGTTCCGCGTCTGCAAAATGGTGGGACAATAGTGCGAAACGATCGCCACACAAAAAAAGTATATTCCTACTTAAAATTAACGCTATTCTAGTCCAATTTATACGGATGATGCTCACATAAATCTAGAAACTTGTGCATGAGCAATGATTACACAAAATATGTCAGGCTGAACCTGAATCAAACCGGAGCAAAAGCCAATTATGCCAACGATAAAAAAGATGGATGCACATCAACAAAAAAAAACTCATTCTCAATCATTCTTGAATCGTTCAAAAACTGAATGAACACATCTTTTTTAATTGAACAAAAAATTCACAGGCCTGCCAACGGATTATTCCGTATAATGGATTATTCAGTCGGCCATGGGTTTGGCTGGATTGGATAATTTACAATCTACAGAATGCAGTTCATGATATCTCTGAATTTGACAATGAGTAATTGGTTTCACCTTCAATTAGGTCGCGGCAAAAGCTTCATCGCGTGCTAAAGTTCATGTTTGGAATAGCGACGGCAACGGCTCGTGCATTAAAAAAATCCAGCCAGCACATAAGCAGACAGCCAGGCTTTCAAAGGAAATTTCATTTTTGTTTATCCGCCCTCTGGGCTGTGTAGGTGTGTGTGCGTGTGTGTGTGTCATTGTGGTAATGCATTAGCCTCGTAGTTTAATGACACAAACTGATAAGAGAGCTGGAATGAGTCGCACTGTTTTGATGTACTAAATTCATTAACAAAAAAAAAAACCGAGCATCACTTTTATATTGGCGATAGCATCAACGCTCAACGCTCCTGTCAATCACGTCGATCGCCCAGAATTTATGAAAGTGCAGCTGGCTCTAATGCCATATTAATGTTGTGCACCACTGTAGGGTTCTATGCTGTGATGTGCGTGACACTGATAACATCTTCCATTCGAAGCTCATTTCATTATCATGAATAAACGCTCTCTCATTCAATACCTGGTTTTTAAATGCATAGCTTAAAATCGATCTTTCTAAACCATCGATCTCATTTTCATCGAAAAACTCATAATAAATTCTATCTTTCCTTAGAAAATATTAGCTTTAATGTTTTCAACACAATGAAATATTATTCTATGAATATTTGAAGATTATTATGGATATTATCTATAAAGTTTATTATTTTGAAAAATTATTCTAGGAGTACCTAATTGAGGAGAATAAGGATATGAGGAAGGTATTGAGGATATATAGGAAGGTGAGCTATTTCAAAACAGAAAAGTATCTTAAAGTCTCCCATCAAAGTATACCAAATGAATAATAAATAAATTAATACGGGAAGTGATAGCCGTAGCAGGTATCTGTTCAATCAGAGATAAGCTACAAAACTCCTGGGCGCTCTTGTAAGGGTGACCGATTTGATTGGCCAGCAAAGAATACTCTTTTCTCTGCTGTAGAATCACTTCCCGGTGGTTAGGAACCCACCTAAAACTGCAGGTCCAACTCATCAATCACTATCATCCAATTCATTACCCACGCACAGGTCTCAGACCTATGCGGGCTTCATCCTCAAAAAAAAATTTAAAAAACCCAAAAAATAATAATAATTTCCTTGAAGACCATGTATTAAACTTTGGGAAAGATGAATAGAAGGGATATGAAAAAACATTATAGCTGAGAAAAGTGAAAAAAATGATTTATTCATCTAGACTACATTAATGCAATCGAATCTAAAAACAGCAGGCTTTTCAACCCAAAACTGCTTCCTGCACAAAATTTAAACAACAAAATCGAATTCTTTTAAGGCTAGGTCCAAATATCACTGGAAATGGATTGATTCTTTTTCAGCTGAAGATAAGTAATATGAAAATTTGTTTTAAAAGAAAAACTGAACCATTCGAAAAGACTTTTTAATAGGAAATACGCTTAGAATGTTTGAACCGAAAATCAACAAGTTTACAGTTTTGTAGCTTGTACAACAGACTTAAATGATGAAAAATGTTATCTATTTTTGAAAGGACGCCATACTAGAAAGTTAGAAAATAAGGCTCTTATAATTTTTAGTACGAGTGAATAGTAGGCCTAGTATATTTTATTGTGTATGAATTTTTAATTGTATAAATTAATAAAGGCCCACTCTCTTGAATGTATAGATTGTTGCGTATTCACAGATCTGATGTTACAAGATCCCTGTCAGCAAATAATCTTATCTACCATCTTCAAATATCCAGGAATCAAAGTTATTGAACCATTTTTCCTTTTTAACAGACTTCAAAACATTAATTTCTATGAATAAACTATGAACTAATATATTTCTATGAACTCTTTTTTGAAGTTTAGGTTTACCATCACAGATTGAACTTCATGAAATACGTAATTGTACGGAAAATCAACCAACTCATCTAAATGGGGATGGCTGAGAGACTAGAGATAAGTGGGACTAGGTGGAATGATTATCCAGCCAGCAGTGAGCATTCCTTCATTTATCTTTCATTGTGCGCAGATGATAGCATTAGCTGGTATTATCACGGAATATGGGGCGGTAAAAGACAGCTTCGTCTAGGAGCAAGGCAAACTTCTAATTGACAAGTGAAATTTGTGAATAGCTAAAATCACCGCGAGCGACAAAATATACCTCCCTCCTACCCCCTCACCATCACCAACAGCGACCAACGAGACCATGTCATGTGCGTCTAAATTAACCTGAAGCCAAAACCTTGTCGTAGACCTCTCTCCAGGCACACCTTCAATATTACACTACATTCATCAATGCTAACTTTCCCAATACACAGAGGAGTCTTCCCAAATGTTGTACCCTTATCACTAAAAAGCCACCTGTATATTAGCAAATATGTAATGACTTTTCTTGTTCAGTGTAGTTTTGCCACAGCTCGTCTTATTCTAGCAATTACAATCGGTAATGGGCTCAAGTTGCACTGATTATCCAATATCTCATCAACTCTCACTAGTACTGAGTTTAGCATTTGTTTAGATGAGCTACTAGCGAGATTGGTATTTCTATTGAGCAAAATTTTGATTCTCATTGTAAGCATCAGCAAATGTGGGTGGTATATATCCTGCACAAAATTGAAAACTTGGTGCTCATAACTTTTTTTATATGGGTAGTAAAGCTAATTTAGGCTAAATCTTCAGTTCGATCCCCAATCTGGGCCTTCTATTTTTGGCCATCATCCATCTTATCACCCAAACTCAAACCTTAATTTCTCATGCGTGGGAATAAAATTATACTGAAAAAATCGTGTCAAGGCTATTGAGAAAAGATAAAGTTTATCTGATCTTTATTATTGTACAAAGTTTTAAATGAGTAACCGTTTGAAACTCGATGTAATGCTATAGAATGCGACTTGACATAATACATAATATCGATACGCTATTAGTGGAATGATGTGTATAATCAGGAGAGGATCCAGAAAATTGTATTGGGGGGGGGCACATTCGAAGGCGGATTCAGAGTGGGATATTGATATAAATTATTCATATTTTATAGAAACTAATCTGAATTTTTTGAAAATAGCATTGTACCAGTAATGCCTGAATTCCGAAATCTGACTCGCTTCATGTATCAACTGTAAAGTGAGGCAATCAATAACAAAGCATTCTAGGCCTAACTCTCTGCCATATTCTCTGGATCGCTTTACTCGTGGATGCTCTACTGTAAGTACTCTATACATCTTTACTACAAGTCAGTTTCTAGCACCGACTAAATACTGTATGTAGTTGGTTCTGGTTTTGCTCATCAGAAAAGTTCGACGATCAATGGCACAAAAGTGCCATATCTCTCTGTCATACTCTGTAGTGATTGGGATATTTTCTTCATAACATTTTATTACCATTATAATCTGTGGTCATTGGACTAACTTATTGCCATCGGTAGTAGTAGTCAATGATGTACAGTGAACTGTATTGAAATGACAATATTAAACTATTATTTCCAACAACACTCAGAATAATTCTCGTGAAGTAGTACAATCTGACTAAAATCGCAGACTAGATGTCTGACTAGAATCGCTTCATGAATGGAAAGATTCCAGTAGTGGAGTATTAGTCTCGTAAACTCGTTCGACGTTTGGTATTGCTCGAATTCAGCGATAAAAGTCGGTACTAGGGCATAAAATATGTTGTTGCAGTGCCGTTACACACGGAATAGGGACAGGGCTGGCCCTAGAGCAGGCTTAGAGAGAGATTCAACTACAACGTGGAGAGGATTAAGGACGCACTCCAACTTTGGCAGAGGTAATTCACCTGGATTTATTCACTAACATGTTTCGGCGTGACGATTGTCGAATATTCACAGAATCCTGGCAAGATTAACTCAGTTCTGTGACATTAGGGTGAGCCTTTGCCGCCTGTTTGAATTGTGTTTCCCAAAAGAGTAAAATAGTACACTACAGAGAGTTGATTTTCAAGCTTCATAAATTGATTTGTGGCTGTTTGCTATTGATTTGGTGTGGAAAATTGTCAATATTTTTCTAATAGTCACTTTGTTTATAGGTTATGTACAGCCAAAACTATTGATTGTCTCTAACATTGATTCAACATAATTATAAAGTGGAAAATACTATTCAGATACATTAGAACAAAAAATGAAAGTTAATTGAAAAACTTGTATATTAAAAATAAATAAAAGAATTGGAATAATAAAAAGACAATTTTAATTAAAAGGATTGTAGTATCATTTATCATGCAGTCGCCTCAAGGCCGGAAAGATGCAGCCATTTTCTCCAGAAGATGCTTCCTTAGTAACAGGAAGAAGATTGATTGATTATTTTATTCATAAAAATAACAATTCAATAGTTACAAGTATAAAATACAATAAATAGGCATCGCCAAGTATTATTACATAAAATATTATTAGTCACTTATTACAAAAACTGTTTATCTACGAATAAAAACATGAATTTACGACTGAAAATGAGATTATAAAAAACTTGGTGATGCATTTGCGTGAAAAGGCGAAGTTAGGGAAGATGTCCCTCTCTTACACTTAACCTATTAAGAGAGAGAGAGAGAGAGAGAGAGAGAGAGAGAGAGAGAGAGAGAGAGAGAGAGAGAGAGAGAGAGAGAGAGTGTGTGAGTGAGAGAGAGAGAGAGAGAGAATGAGAGAGAGAGGAAGAGAGAAGAGATATCTAAAATAAGGATGAGGAGAAAAATAGGATTATGAGAAAATAAGATTGTGGCCCATACCAAAATAAGAAGAAGATTGACTTACAGTGTGATAAATAAATAATCAATAATTCACTATAGCCTACCTGTAAATTGTAAATGAACAAGACTTATGATTTCAATTTCTCTTGTGAGATATTTTCATCTATCTGAAGTTAATTTCACATTCTGTTTGAACTATGTATGTTTCGGTTCTCCCATCTTAATCTTCAATTTGAATTCAACGTTAAATACTTTCGTCTGAACATGCTAGCTATTATAAAGCTAAACATTATAAGCGACTTGTTAGCAAATACATTAATAGATAATATTGTCTTTGCGTGAAGCTCCATTGTCTCTCGGAACACAACTAATATTTGTTTTGGTCTCTGTAGCATAATTAGAAGAGCAAAATAATTCCATTGCCATGGGCTAGGACTACAAGACAAAGTAGAAGAGAACGAAGCAGTGTTGTTGAGATTATGAGACAGCTCAACCAATTCACAAGAGAACCTTACTTCTGGCTCTATCAGCATGCTTTGTGTTCACGAGAAGCAGATGCTTGTAACTAAGTTATTAATCTGGTAAGGAGTACTGTGATGACTTTTCCAACACATATTAATGCCATAATATTGTTCAAAAAAGGAAAAATAAACCAAGTCACAAGAGAATATTCTGGATCTGCACCATCAGCCATGTTTTATGTTCACGAGAACACAAGTAGTGTGTTTTGTGATTACAAGAAGTTGATCTGGGGCTTGGAACTAAGTTGTTTTTATTTGGAAAAGAATACTAACATGACTTCTCCAGCGCATATGACTGTACCATTGTTATTAGGAATAAGAACATTTTTGTCAGAAAGTAGATTCTTTATATTTATAACTGCATTTATAGTCAACTAGTTGATTATAGTGTAATAGGCTACGATTAGTAAGGGACCTGTGATAAACGCGATACAAAGTTTTGAACAGAAAATAATAAGACATTTTTCAACCCCAAGTCTTTCTATCCATTATTTTTTGTTAATTCTCGTAGTAAAAATAGATGCTACATGGCCCAACAGAACGCTATTTGGTGGTTTGTCCTGTTGGTATTCTATTCTATAGGATGTTCACCACTGTATCTACAGAAGTAGGCTACTGTTGATACAATGGGCAGGCAGAAATATGTTCTTTTCTTCCTTGGGTTTCCTAACAATATAATACTATCATTAATTGTTGTTAGCCTACAAATGTTACCAAGTACTTCCCAAGTTTAAGTTTGGAAATATGATTTCTTGACTATTTCTACAATATGGTATAATTCTTTACTAAACAAAATAGTACACTCAGTAGGTACTGTAGCCTGTTCTACATGACCTGACCTGATAAGTTGAGATGGAATATAATTATATTTCATATTCAGTATAACTTGTATACAGTATATTCTCCAGCTTGGGCATCCTCCTCAGGGCTAGTAATAGAAATGTATTGAAAGAAACTTTCAAGTGAAACTTTAGACTTACAAATAATAGATAAAAAGACTTGGGGTCTATATACTTGTCAGCTTGCAAATCAATCAGAGATAGTATGACGCTTTCACATTCCCCTTCCATAAAACTTGGTTGAAATTGAAACAAGAGAGTTTCGGCACTCTTCCATCTAGACACAGAGTTATTGTAACAAGAGCTAGCCAATCACAGCCAATCCTGACTCTTATAGCTTTTGTAACAAGAGAAATTTGAGTTGCCTTTCCGTTTCTCAGTGCTCTAAGCAGTTACATGTAATTTTGTTGGAAGTAGTTTCTCAAATTTGAATTGAAATAGTGTAAGCTGAAATTTGCATGCGAATGGGTGGAATGAAAATAGTAGCTATCTCGCCGAGTTAGAACAAGAACAGATTTTATTCCGACTGAAGAATTTAATTTAGCTCCACGGACAAGCTCATTCTTGTTTATTTTAATCACTGCACGTTGCCAGCTAAGGATTGTATTCGGGTGGTCGGACTGGGATCTGGAAGATCTGCATGTGATATGCCCCTCAAGTCCGCATTTCCATTATACTGATTCGACTAAATGAAATTAGCTGGCTTTCCGAAATTGAAATGAGTCCGCTCCAGATGTGAACTCATTCATTATAAATGAATGAATTGTAGTTGAAGGGTGTTTCTTTTGAATAATATCATGAGCAACTATATTCTAGGGAGAGAAATCAAAAATTGTTTCCTATTCATCACAGGCTAGACAAGGGATGAATAAACCCCGATGAAATCGAAGCATTATAAACGCAAAACCCTATCTCCGGCAGTCACACCAGCTCCAATCTCAATCAATCCAGAACTAAGATTTTCAACAGCTACATTTATTGAACAGTTATTATTTGATAGTACATCGGCCTTTTAACAGTTAGTGATTGATTTTTGTACTGTAATATTGCAAATTCTACAATTTCTTGTAGGAAACTACAACAAGCTATCGCAGTTTTTAAAGTGTCTTGAAAATATAGAAATATTTAAAAAACAATTGAAAAAATATTTAGTTGATAAAGCTTTTTATAGTGTACAAGAGTTCCTTTAACATAAAAATTAAGCCTTACCCCAACTAATTGATATAGTAATTATGGTAACTAGTGTATAAGAGTATAATTGTTGATCTGATTTGTCTTATACTCCTTAACTGGAGTCTCCAAGACGTAATCTACAAAAAAAAAAACAATAACTTGGAAAAAGGTTATATCCCCCTGAATAGATACCAACAGCTTGGATGCTTCTTATAGGCTTGAATATTTGAACACTACGTCGGAATATTGTCATTGCTTAAATACTGAGACCTGTCATACCCACTTTTAGCAATGGGAGAAGCTAAAAAATTAAAGTCAAACGGGAACAAAAATGGGATACAAGTGAAAAACAGTTGAACATACTTCATAATATCAATATTACTAAAAAAAGAGTTTATTTTAGTGTTTATAAATAATTAGAGCCAGAATTAATTGAGAATGGCGACGGATAATCTCATCTAGAGAAAAATACTAATACTTTTAAAATAAATTATAACCGAAAATGTAAGATGTGAGAGAGTGTGGAGAGCTGAAAGAAAGAATTAGGAACAGCTAATGTCAAGGCCAAATGAGGAAGTAGATTAATTTTTTTTTTGTGCTAATCGGTTGACCTTCGAAGTGATGTTTCGAAATTTGAGCAATATGAGTTAGAAGTAGTATGGTTTACAATGAGTTGAATAAGTTGGATAACAAGATTGAAAAATCCAAAAATTGTGGAACTTTTCTCAACTTGATTGTAGTTTCTAGGTTTTTCACGAAATAAGATTCGATAAACATCAGCAACATCAGCCTACTCCGAGCATTCTAGCATAGACGAACCATTCAAGGTTCATTTAAAAGTAATTTTATTTGTTATTTTTTTTGCGTAAGGTTGTCAATTGTTTCTAATCAATTATAGAACAATAATTTGAGCTCTGTTTCAGTTCACAGTTATGGAACCGGAGAATTCATATTTCTCCATCATATTCAAACAAATGGAGTGAAAATCATATAATAATCTACTATTAAAATTATTCCAAAAAAACTATAGTATTACAGTATTATTACATTATTACAGTATTTATTATAGTAAACTAGCCTACACTATCAACCATTTTTAAGCATTAAACATTACTAACAACAAAATGTGATTCCCATAGAAAAATATCTTCCCAAACTCTTATTTGCTGCAAATTGTTTTGATTTGAGTTCTTCCTGATGATTCTGACAAAAGCCTGAGACTTGTAAGTGGGTGGTGTTAATGATGATAATAAAGGTACGGATAATGAACCTGCAGTTTTGAAATCACATTATTCCATTTGATTAAGGAACAATACGAACATGATCACTTTTATCTTTGTAGCTCTCTTCAAAATAAACTAATCTTCATCTGGTGTGCGTGTTGCAAGTTACGAGGGATAAGCCCCAGTGCGAATGATCTTTCAAAGTATAGGCTACACAGACGTGCTCACTAAACTGTGAACTTAGACAGAAACGTCACCCGGTTTGCCCCGCGCTGCCGTACTCTAGAATCTTGTTATCTTAACATTCAAATGTTGCCTCTCCGGGGCATTCGTGAAATGTTTCCGGGACAGTCAAATTTATTCGGAAGAATCGAGCAGGAACAATAAAATGCGAGTCGACACAGAAAAGGCCGGCCATTTTCATACTCGAGCTTCTTGTTGGAGATTGAATTCGCTCACCTAGACAACTTCACTTCGACTTCCCTGAAATTTGAATGGTTCTCTTCGATATCACTTCTTGATGCCTCCTACTGACTGGGAACGGAAAATAATTTTCCTTCTCATAGCCTTTCCAAAAGAATTTTTTGTGCGTAAATGGTTGTCAGTTTATTTCAAAGACAGCTTAAAATATTGATCATTAGCTGATATGTAGGCTGCATGTATGCTACATGAATGTTTATGAGTATGTCCTCTTCAAAGACATGCATCTAATATACTTATAAATCTAGAAGGATTTGAGAGAAATTAGAAAATGAATAAATAAAAGAAATTTCGACATCAGATTTTCGTTATTGTGGCTAAGGGAAGTGATAGCCGTGAGCCGTAGCAGGTATCTGGTCAATCAGATTAGATAAGCAACGCTTTCCTGATACTTCTCTGTAATGGTGACCGATTGGGTTGGCCAGCAAAAAAGACTCTGTTCTCTGCTGTACAATTACTTCCCGGTAGTTCGGAACCCACCTAAAATTGTAGGTCTACCATGTTTCCAATACCATGACTCAAGCGGCAAGGTGGAACTACCCGTAAGGGTTTCCCCACCAATAAAAGCCATACGCATTTACTTACTTTTTATTGTAGCTATATAAGAATGACAGGTGGATCAAATTGAGTTGAATCGATATCAATCTAAATCCTGAATAAGGCTACATCGATGATTAGGCTCTTCTATTGCACTCCAGTTTGATATAGCTTTGACTCAAAAAGTGTGCAGGATAGAATTTTAACTGAACGATGTATCCAGATCTTGAAATAAAAAGGCTTTTAACCAATGGTTCAGTGAACTTGGCCTACCGTTCTTACTCTTTTCATTGCTCAATGAACCATGTATAGTTCAATCTTGAAGATGCCGGATAGATCTTCCAAGATCAATTAACTATTTATCGAGTTGTGAAATTACTTTTTGAAATTTGAAATAGGTTACTACCAGTATATCAAATAAATTATATAAATAGGATAGGAAAAATTGTGAGAATTGACTGCAAGATTTGTAATTTTGAACCACATCTAGATTCAAATTGAATATGAAAGCGAATTATCTTCTTTTTATAATTATACTTTTCATAAACTTCAAATGTAGAGAGAATATTCCCCAATTTAATATTCTTCAAGGAGTAAATGAAGAGTAGATTTGAGAAAGGGATTAAAAAAGTAAGGAAGAGAAATGAAAAGGAGTTGTAGATCAAGCCAAAAGATTGGCCGAAGAAGAAGAGGTTGCAAATAGCGTAAAACAGAAAAATAGAAAAATTTGTCAAAGGAGCATGAGAAAGAATTAATCGATCAGGCAAGATGATTGAAGGAAGCGGCTTTGAATGCCACCTCCAATCTTGATGGAGTTTTTTCTCGAGTTTTCCAGATAAGTGATGACAGAGCAAGTTTCCGAATGTTCATGAAGAATATATTTATCTTTGGCCTGAGAAAGGAGCATGTAAGTTTCGTGAATTTATGAGAGCAGGAGCTGAAAAGCCAAGCGTAATTTGTCAACCGGTGGTAGGAAGGGGCAAAGCTAAGAAATAAACGGAAGAGAAGAAGATACAACAGATGCTTAAGACTTGGAAGTTTTAAGTTTCTTAGACGCGTTATTAATCTTGCCGGTGGGAGTTTGCTTTTTGGGTCTCCGGCTGAGCATCGCTGTTCAAGTTATTCGGCCATTGCAGATCGCTGTATCGCTTTGTTAAGCAAACTTGGGACCAGCATACGGCGCTGTCTGCTTACATCATCGCCGTTTGTCGATATATTTCAGGGTGACAAAGGCCCTGTTTGTTAGCCGACCGGCCGACCCACCTAAAGGGCTTGTGATTAATTGCCAAGTGCCAGGCAGAGGGTGAGCTGTGTGCAGGAAACTTTAATTCAAGTCATGAAGGCGATTCACCGCCTCAGCCAACGACTTTCACTGGAGACGTATTCTTTTGAGCAATTAATCAGCGCTCCACTCAGCATCACGGACCATCATCACTTGACCCGGTGACTTGAGTTTTCTACGAAAGATTAAACATTCATCAACATCATCACGAGTTTAAATTTTTATTTCCACGTTTCAGGGAACAAGATTAAGTGCGACACTCCCTGAAGGGCCTTTTTCATATTATTTATTGTATAGCAACAAGTCTCATTAGAGATTGTTGTTTGAATAGTGCCATCACTAAATCATGGCCCACATAGAGAGGAGGTGATAGGAATCTGTTCGATGTGCAATACTAGGGAAACTGAGGATATCTTTCATTTTATCGGTAGTTGTTCGATTTTCAGCGAAATAAGAGGTAAATGGTTGAGAGAGAGGACAACAGAGAGAATTGAATTGAATTGAACTGCTGCCTTTATTTTAGAGAGAGAGAGAGAGAGAGAGAGAGAGAGAGAGAGAGAGAGAGAGAGTTATAGAATATCTGAACGGTAAATGTTGTAAGAGTTTGGTAGGTTATTTAAGGGAGGCCTGAAAGTATCGCCAAGAACTGATAAGAGAATTTAATTTTTAATATTTGAAATAATGGAAAGGATGGGATGATGATTAATAGTTATTTCAATTGATTATTATTATTGATTTATTTCTTATTATTGTATTTATTAATAGTTTTAATTGAATATATTTTTTTATTGATTATTTTTATCTCGATTGCAGTCTGGTTATTTTCTCATTCATGTTTGAAATCCAGCCACATCTACGTATAACGTTTTAAAGGTTTCCCGAACCTCATTATTTATACCGTAGTATTTTCCTTGATAATGTCTGTTACGAGGAGTGAGATAGAATCTATCAACCCGACTGACGGCCTCGGCTAAGCCTGAAGAACTTTTTTGAGTTTTACAGAAGATAACTATTGTGAAGAAAAATTTATTAAGAGAAGAATGTGATATGTATTTTTATTGATTTTTAATTTCTGGTGTAATATTTGAATTGTGAAAAATAAAGTTCTATTCTATTCTAGTGCCATGTAAGGTTAGGAGAGCCATTAATACTGAAGAATGGTTCAACTACAGTTTTTTATGCTATAATAACTCAAGTTTGTTGGAATATTGAATTTTATTTTATTTTCTATGTGGGTGAGTTGAACCTTATAATAAAAAACAGATAAAGATGCTATGCGTTCAAATTTTCTCAATGATTCACATTCATTCTGATTTCTAATGTCTAGCCACTGGGCAACCTCATTAATTTAGCTTCAGGGTGTACCTAGAAGGCGAACAAGCTTCACTCTCAAATCTTGCAGTTAAATAGGTAATATATTTTTTCCACATTCAAAAGTCACACTCACAAAAATGTTCACTGGAAAAAGAAACACATGATTGATCCATAACAGAGTAAGAACGTGATAGCACTTTTTCTACTTGTAGCTATGGAAGCTATGTAGTGAGAGTTTCAAGCTCCAAATGACGAATTTTATTAAATCCATTTCTGTAGTCTTTAAGTTCAATTATATGAAGAGTTTTGTGAAAGAGTGTACAATTAATTACGATGCTTATAAAATTCAAAACAGTATTGCTATCCAATTTATGTTGAATCATTTCATCATTCCTTATCTAGAGGCGAATCATCAATAATGAACAGACTTTTCAAATAATTTATGACGAAATACAACTAGAAAGAGCCACAACAGATATTTTTTAATGAATGAAAATTTTTCAACTATGTGAAAAACATTGAGAAAATGAAAGAAAATTCCTCAAAGGACATAAACCTTCAAGTGGAATTTTTTTTCAATAATAAAGGTTTATAAACTTTCATTATTGACCATTTCTTATCCAGAGGCTAATCATCAATAATGGAAGTTTATAATCCTTTATTATTAAAAAACAATTTTCACTTGAAGGTTTATGTCCTTTGAGGAATTTTCTTTAATACATTATTACGCATGCATTGGGATTTGTATTTTTATGAAAAACAAAGGTAGATTTTCATTTCAATTTTCTCAACGTTTTCCACATAGTTGAACAATTCGCATTCATTCAAATGTCTGTTGTGGCTCTTTCTAGTTGTATTCCATCATAAATTATTTGGAAAGTCTGTTGAATTATTGAGAGGGGAGAAACTCTTGCAATAATACTCCATTACGATGGACGCTTAATACCGTTGGTCGCACAATAAAAGCAGCGCCGCTCTCATTCCGGCTGTATGAGTGTTGCCTATGCATGAGCAATAAAGTTGTATTCTAATAGCGACGACATTCCTCTAACCGGACAGTTCCTGTCTGCATTATTCGTCCAAATTGAGATGCTCCAGTCCGGAAGGCCGTAGCGCCATAATGAAATTGGAAGGGCGCGAACTTTAAGAGGCATCATAACATTTTTCACATGGACAGGCGTCGCCATTATTGCTTTCTGAAGCGCGCCCGCGTAAACAATCATCAGCCACAGTGACATTGACTTGACATTGGTTCTCTCTCATTCAAGTTATGTCGAGCCCAGGACATGCTAAGTCTGCATCTGAATGAAAATTGCTGGGGACCAACGTACATACGTGCTAACCTATATTCTGGTCTATATGTTCCATAATAAAGTGAGACCATAATAAAGTGAGTTTGAAATCAAAACCAGTTGACTTTGGTTCTTCAGGGTTGTGCCATATGAGACCCGTATATGAGCACCGTATAGGTCCGTAGCGCACTTGGAACCGCATTATCTATGCCCGTATTTTCTAAGGCTCCCTTGACTCAACGGAGACTTGAAAGCAATCTGAGTGATTTTTTCTAGTCCACCTCGAGTTAGAGAGGACTTAAGGTAGGTTTATAAATATGAGCCTTAAACTACATCGGGCTAAAAATATCAATAACCTAATCTAAACCTAACAATACTGGCCCAATCTTATCCATATTGTCTATTTAAAAAATCCACTGTTTGAAAATTTATTTTTCTAGTTACTAAATTGAGTTTATAATTGAATATTATTTACTATAAAGTATTTTGTTCACTACAAGAGCGCGTGAAGGAAGTGGTGTTTTTTCGCAGAACTCACTTTTTTCCCTGTTTATCATTTTCTCGTTTAGTTTCCTTGATCACATCAGATCTGCGCATGCACAGGTCAGGTCAAGAGTTATTTATTATGAATATCTACCACAATAGCACCGTCACCATCAATATCAATACAAAGAAGAAATTGTGAACCTAAAATTATTGTAGGTGGGATCCATAGTTTTAGTGACAATAAATCATACAAGGCAAAGTCATAGCTGCTCGATCACCCATCCTCGTTTTTCTATCAAATTCCAAATCAATTTCTATTGACTATAATGACTATTATTGTATTAACAGATCTAAGTAAACACTTGACTCTTCATCAAGTACTAATCCTTCTTGGTTGTTATCAGACATCACTCACGATTAACAACAAAGCCTACAACAATAATTCAGACAACAAGGAAAGGAAAAGTACATGTTTCGAGCAGTAAAAAATAAAAATAAGGTCGAAAACAGAAGGAGGAGAAGGCTTCGTCGTCAGACCATGTATCATCATTGGTGCCTTAGTTTCATTTTTCAACGTTAATTGACACTTATGGGCACATGAGTATATTCCAGTCTGTCGTTATTGCACTCTTTCTACCGGCTAAGCTTGTTTGTGTACAATGTAGCTGGCGAGTGTGTGTGTGAGTGTCTGAGTGTGAGTGTGAGTGAGGCTCCTCTACTAGCGTTGTTTGGGTGGTATGTTTAGAGTGGGTAGGGGGAGGGTGGTTGAGGTCACACAGCACGGGGACCAACCACACTGCACACAATTCCATCTACTATTTGGAGATCTGACCTTATCGTGCCAGCCGCCTCCACGCACATGCGTGCCTGCGCGTACTTCTGACGCTTTCTCGCCTCCAGTAACAACTACTTACCACTCTTAACAGCTTAATTGGTCAACTTGGGAATTCGAGCGCAATAAATAAATTAAATCGATCTTTGAGATTTTCATTTTCATACCTCATAAAGTTTCTGAGCCGAAATTAATTCGGATGTATCATTTTCACTCATTACCATCACAATCTAACACAATTTACTGATAGTAGTAGTAGGGAGGTAGGGTGGAAGAAATTGGTTGGTAAAAGTGGTAGAGTTTACCTCAAAAACTCTTTAAGCCGAAATCAATCAAGATTTATATCATTTTTACTCATCACCATCACAATCTAACATAATTTACTGGTAGGTTGGTCACGCGTGGTATCCAAGCGATCCTGATGATCAGTCACGAGCGCTCAAGGCTACGCTTGAATGAGTGACCGTGCTGCTGTCACTCGATATCATCAGCTTCATTATCACCAAAGAGGAATTATCTTTGGTGATATTTTTTTTTTTTTTTTTTTTTTGAGGATGAAGCCCAGTAGACCAGTAGCCCAGAAGCCCAGTAGACCCAGAAGCCCAGTAGATGAAGCCCAGATAGGTCTGAGGGTAATGAGTTGATTGAATGATGGTGAATCTACAGTCTTAGATGGATTCCGAACCACCGCAAAGTGATTTTACAGCAGAGAACAGTGTTTTTTTTGCTGGCCGATCCAATCGGTCACCCTCACAAAAAGGGTCCAGTGGAGCGTTGCTTAACTCTATCTTAGAGTAGATACCTGCTACGGCTTACGGCTATCACTCCTCTAATAGATTTAGAATAGATTTAAATAGAATAAATAGACAATTAAATAGAATTGCCTTTGTCAGTCACTTACCTGGTAGTTCCTCGTAAGGGTCTCCCTACCAATAAAAACTTGAGCTTATTTATAATTTATATGGTTGTAATCTGGTTATATGGTCATATTGGTTGTAATCTGAAATGAATATAAACAAAATTCATATTCCCTCAGTTAAGTCTGTCGTTGCGTAAACTTTTGCCTATACATTTTCGGCTCCCGAGTTTAAATTTTTTTTATTTAATTCAATTTATTTTTATCTTTTTCGAGCTATTGTTCAGTGCTTCATTGTTATCAGACTGTGATGTAAAACTCATAAAAATTGAAATCAATAACTGTTTTTTTTCGAGTGAGAATTTGTTTCAATGGATATTGCAAAAATCATTTCACACAAAGTATTGAAAAATAAATTGAATTCTAAAAAGGCCAATTGATTCAGAATTTCAATATGTCAACTTTAATCTCAATACATTTTTTATTATTCCTGGACCCACACACTTGCTATCATAGAGGCTAAATGGATTTTTCAAAAGTTTAGACTTTTCAATGTAGCAAATATGATGCATAGCCTATGGCATTGGCTGTGGTAGCCTATGGCATTGGCTATGGTAGCCTATGTTGAATAGAGCGGTAATATAATAGATGAGCATATATTTATGAGCATTTCCACTGAACTCCATCATTTATATCTATGTTTTCCCCACTGAAAAGAGATCATGAATATTCCTGTGTAATCAGCACGATTAATTGGTGCGTAAGTTAAGGGAAGCTCAAAATCATAGCTGCGCATGTAGCTTCATCAACATCATCATTCCCATTCCAGTCTGGTATGTTTGTAGTTTAGAGCTGTAGTTTGAAATGTCACTGGCAAATGTTGTTTCCAACTGAAGCGATTCTGGCAAACTAATTCTGACATCAAGTAAAATGGCATGTAAAGTATAACGGCGTGTTTTAGTGTAATGACTGTTTGCAGTGAGTTTTATGTTACGTGTACCAAAAGGGCTGGGCGCAAACAAATGCAGTTCGTTGTAAACTTCCAACATTTCTTATGTTTGAATGTTTTAATATTTTGAAAAAGTATGATCAATTCAGCAGATAATCCAAGAACAAGATATGATGAGTTTTATACCTTAATCACAAAAATAAATTAGTAAATAGATCATGTTAAAGGAAGACGAATGAATAATTTAAGAATAACAAATGAAATAGAACAGGAATGAGATTTCATTCATGATAAATAAGACTTGTTAATGTGAAAATCACATTTATTTAAAAATGAGACCATAAACATCATGCTCAACCCAACTTAAAAAACTCAACAATCTCCATCCAGCCAAAAATAAACTACCGAGCAGTTTCATAATATTTACTCTACATGGACCAAGCCTTTTAGCTAATATAATGGGATCCTCTTACAGGCTGACTAATTTGAAACTCTATGATTGACTGAGATCTTAGAAAAATTTAGACAAATTCTCGTAGGTCCTGTTCGTAACGGTGACCGATTAGATTGGCCAGCAAAAAAGACACTGTTCTCTGCTGTAAAATCACTTCCCGGTGGTTCGGAACCCACCTAAAACTGTAGGTCCAACTCATCAATCACCATCATCCAATCCATTACCCACCCACAGATCTCAGACCTATGTGGGCTTCATCCTCCGAAAAAAAATACCATTTCTGTTACTTCTAACTCTCTTTGACAGAATGAGAAGATATAAATTAGGTTACAAGTTTCCCTGAGCAGATGGTATTTAGGTACCGGTAGGATAGGCACTTGGAAATGTTTGGTCGGTAGAAAGAACTAACCAAATTAAATTAAACCACATGTTTGGCTCTTCTTTATCACTTATAATAATTTGTAAATTTTCACGATATTCCGAAATTTGAAGCCCACTTAGCGGAGTTCTACTTATACAGTTTTTTAATTTATTTATGTATAAAGACTAAATTGATGCAATCGAATGTTAGTAAACAACAGGCATTTCAGCCCAAAACTGCTTCTTTCACAAGATTTTGAATAGAGAAAAGCCTACAAATCTTTTACATCTAATTCACAAAGGAAAATTTTACTTCTATTTTTTTTAAATATCTTATTTTTTCAGCTGAGGAATACTGATATAAAAAATTACTTGAAACGAAGCACTGAGAATAGCATAGATTTTATAAAATTAAATTTTGTTGAAAGCTGTTGAAAATATTCAATTTCAAAATAAAAATAAATATGTGAAATTGTAAAAGCATTTAAATAATTATTTGCTTGTTATAATTTTCTGCAGTGGTGATAGAAATACAACCATCAGTTGTAGGCCTATGGGATATTGTGGTGAGAGTAGCTACTCAGAGTTTGTTTTCATTAATGTTAGAATATAATTAGCAATCTCAGAAGAGGAAGTATTCTCACATAAACGGTGGATTCAGATAGAATAATAATCAAAGCGGAATAGATGAATATTCATAAAATATTACAAAGCAAAAACAAAAACTTGATGCGTAGTGTGTTTACATTGAGCTCAGTTCCGTCAGGAAGGTTTGTGTACAAAGGTAGCGGGGAAGACCTGAAACCCTTCAGCTAAGCGCCCTTTGTTCAACAACCACAGTACTGTACCTCGTTCAAGCAATGAATAATGCTGTTTGTGCGTTTTTTGTGAAAGCTTTGACGACTTTGAGCCCTCGTACAGTATCAGTTGGCTCTTGTGTGCAGTACAGTGCAGGACCAGGGAGAGCGTCCATCACATCAACAGCCAGCGTCACAGGAGAGATTGTCTCTCGCACCTGAGGAGAGAAGGAGAGGAAAGAGGAATGAGAGAAAGAGAAAGGAAGAGAGAGAGAAACAAAGAACAGGGAAGTATGATCAAGCTTATCATGCTGGAACGTTTAGCTGAATTTTCGATGTAGGTCGCTCTTGGAATATACATATGATGATTTAAATTCTTGTATCAAATTCTATGGGGAAATGTTCTACTTTAATCTTTCCCATTTCAAACTTCAATTAAAAACTAAAATTTATTAAAACATAGTTTATTAATTTTAAATTTCTCAATCAATAGCACTTTAAGAAATTCGAAATTAATAAATTATGTTTCATCTATTTGTCAGTTAAATCGCCAGTTTCTTCAAAACCAAAACAAATGTATTCTTTAGGCATAAATCAATATAACAACTTAGTTGTCTAACAACTCTAAGCATTAAATTTATAGAATAATATCAATTTAAAAAATAGGCTTTCAATAATAATTATAATTGAAAAATAAATCAAAAAATATTTTTGGCTCTTCATCCAACTTCTCTAGTAAATCGTTTTGGTGTTTAATTTCACCTCAATTAGTTTTCAAGATTAGTTTCGAGATTCAATAAAATGAGTTTTAAGTTAGAGCTTGGAGGAGTTGATTTATTGTCATTTTCCCTTCAGAAACATATTACTAGATAAACACTTATACAATTCAACATAATATGATGGGAAAATTGAATTTCGTCTTAGATTCGAAGATTAATCACGTTAATTGCTGAAAAATGGAATGAACAAAAAATAAGCCCATCGAATTGACTGGTATAAATAGGTAGTGAATTAAAAAAAGCAAAAATTAGTGAGTAGAGAGCTAGAGTCATCATTGGAAGACTCAAGCATTGGTAGATAAGTATTTAGTTTATAAGAATATAAAATAAAATTAATGGTTAGTCCAGGTGACTAGTTTTAATGAGCATTAAATAAAAAAATTAATAAATAAATTTAAATTAACTGGTATCATTGTTCTTGAATAAATTATTATGTACGCTATGACTCAGGTTACTGTTGTCAAGCCACGCAACTGGGAAAGTTGAAGGATTTAGTAATGTATATTCAGAAAGTGGGAAAAAGGCGTTTCTAAAAGCTGAAAGTTTTGAGCCTCGGTGATGAAGATGCAGAAAATAGTGATTACGATCGTGATAATAATTTTGATAAGGAAGCCGGCAAAATGATCTGGAAAAGATGAGACGTTAAGAAGGGTGGGAAGGAGAAAGAAAAGAAGAGGCAATAGCCGAAAAGTCGAAAGTTTTAAATTAAATTCTTGCCGGTAGTTGATTTTGAAATTTGGAATTTGAATAGAAATGGGAGTTTGAGGTTTTTACTGCTCGCTGCTGCTCTGCCCTTGCAAATCTCACCCCGCGTTGAAAATTTTCCAACGTCTGTCGTAACCACTGAGCGCCGACGACGACAGCAAAAAGCAGGAAAGAGATTTTCATGGTGTCTATTCTAGGAAATTTCATTATTCCCTAATACTGTACTTTGAGGGGAGGAAGTAGAAGAAGAAACAGAAAGAGGAGGAGAACAAGATGAAGAGGAAAAGTGTGGCAGGAAAGATTGCTGCGACTTGAATCGTCTTCATTTGAACGCAATTGCAATTTCAGAGTACTGCTAGGGCGCATGATGAAATGAAATTTGATATGAGTGATGATAGCCACCGCACTCCTTTAAAAAACCGCGTGATGGCAAGCAACGAAGATGACTGCCTATATCAGACCCTCACTTTCCCACTCATAAAGCTTCAAGTCATTCTTCGGTTATATTTCTTTCCTATCTATTGGGATAATTCATTCTATTGGTGGTATCTCTTTTTTTAATAGATTATATATAAAATAAGAGTTCAGGACTACTCCATGTAGATTCATAACAAGTCTCGATATTTTGTATCTAATTTTTAATTTGACTTGTTAGCATACGCTAAATAAAAATTATGTCTATCTCCACAAGCCAGAAATCAGAAAGTTCTTTGGGGGGGGGGGGATTAGTGCGGTTAGGATAAATAATGTACCTATAATTACGTGAATTCCAGTTGTTACAGTATAAAGAATGTTGATCCAAATATCACCTAAGGGAATACATTTCCTTTATTCTCCCCCGGTCACACCTGGTTTTCCATGGCGATTATGTTTCATAAATATTGACATGATACTAATCTTCTAGTAAACTAAGATGATACTGGTAAGACTGATGAATATTCCTATCTTATAGACAGGTAAAAGATTCCTGATTATCTGCTAAAGAACCTCTTTTCTTCTACTTGTTTGAAAGTAAATGTCTTTGATCATTTGAAAACTTTCTACTCCTTTGAATAAAATAGTGTTTGAAATAAACTTGATAATAATTAAGTGTTTGACAACTACCAGTATTCAAAAATATTTTGCTTTTGCTAATAGCCTAATTGATTGCTTTTTTTATTTGTTGCATTACAAATGCATTAAACTTTGAATTTTCTTTACATAGCTAATAGAATAATGACGCAAATTAGTTATTTGTCTTGCGAATGTTTGATCTTTCAAATTTGGATTAAATTTGATTATAATTAAAGTATTGATTGTTTTGAATTACAAATTTCCAACTTCTGATAAAAATAATTTTATGGGTTGTATCACTAAAAAATAGTGCTGGGAAGATGTAAGAATAACACTAGAACTTTATTTTCACAATAACACACTTCACAGATTTACCACACAAGAAGTAACACAAATATTTCTGTACAGGTTCATTCAATGAAAACGTTCAATTACTTTAAAGAATAAATTAATACTTCCAAAATAAATGTATTATCGGTTACAGGCTGATCACTAATCGTTTATAATGGTAATAACTGTCAAATATTTTGATATGTACAACTGAAATAATAGAATAAACAGTTCACTTACTCCCATCATTGTCAGCACTCACTAACACAGTCCTTAGTCACAAGTTGTAGATTAAATGCAATCACAGTCACAAAGACAAATTCTTATCACAAATGCATTCTTATACTGAAGTAGTTGTCACTGTTACTCGAACTGCCACGACGCAATCTATTGTTCTATCGTAAATCCTCACTGGGTACCACTGGAGTTCTCTAAGCTTCTTGCTGCCACGACGAGACTAGACTGCCTGATCATGGCCATAAGCGATATTTATATGCTTTATTGGTTTCTAGCCCATTCCATTACATTCTATCATTTACTATTCTTCTTTTTTGTTCCACCACCTTCTATTAACCATTACGTCCTTCCATGGAAATATTACGCTGCTAAATGTGATGAAATATGACAAATTTGATCGAAATATGACAAATGTGATCGAAATATGACAAATTTGATCGAAATATGACAAATGTGATCGAAATATGACAAATGTGATCGAAATCAGCTTCTTAACATCAATGTTTAACCTCCAACGACAGTCTCTGAGCTGTTCTAGTACAAAGTTCATAACAATAATATTTTACTTTCATAGGAATGGAAAATGTAATTTTTTATTTTTCAAAGATGTATATATAAAACGCTTTTATTTTATCAATTTATTCTAATTTTTGCGTGTAGTACAATCCCACTTGATGTCAAATTTCACCACTTGTAGAAAAAAATTAGTCAAATTTCAAAAATCAGTTAACAGAAAATTATCCTAGAAAACCTCTAGAGTTGATTTCGGAAGACAACTTCTGTTAAGACAGACACTGCCAACAAGAATTTGATCCTCTCCGCTGGCATGATTGCTCAGATAGGAAGCGTATTTTCTTATGCATGAGACAGGGCGCTTCTCATTATTTCAAATCTTCATTATTGTCTTCAGTCTTTCCACAGACTTCATCCTGCTGTTGGACTCTGAAATTGCATTCAGTTGCATACTCAGATCCTTATTTGAGCATATTTCATTGTGTTCAGCAGACAATAAAACTAAATGAAGTCTTCGGGCTGCGAGAGGTCGTGAAGCTTGAATGAAAGAAACAAAGCAGCTGGATGCTATCTTGGTAGAGGGGTGCGGTAGGGAGGTCTCCTTGACATATTAATGGTGGTCTTTGTGGTGAAATTAAAATAAAAATGTTACCATTAACCACCGCAAGTGAAATTACTTTCAGCAGCAGTTTCTTACTGACAACCCTTTCCCTGCTTTCCTTCGTGGGTTTTTGCTGTTGAACATAATTTCCTAGCTAGACGTTATTAGCTTCTTCATCTGCTTCTCTCACAATTCAACAACTTGCGAAATGAAAATCCATTCCGAATAAGAAAGCGCTTAGCTGCGATCACAAGTTTTTCCTATTTCTTCAATTTTCCCCTTCAGTATTTTCGATCAGTGCTTATCCATCCGTACTGTTAGTAATATTGACTAGAGAAATTTTATTATCTGAGAGGCATATTGCAATCCCTAACAAAGTATGTGATCAAATCAGTAGCCTATATTCGGCGGCTCTAACAGTTACACCTTACTGTGAAAGCTATGCATATCTTATAAGAAATAAAGGCTTACAACTAAGGCCTGAGGATATTACAACTCTGTCCACAACCAATATTTATCAGCTAGAATCGATGGAGATATTTCTTGATGCAGCAATATGACATAGAAAGTACACAACAAACGATATTATATATCGATAAAACATAGAGTCGATATTTCTAAGTCCACATAGGCTTTTGCCTAGTCATTCTCTTGAATTATAATTTTTGGGCAATTTGACACTTTTAATCCTTTTTAAACAATTTTACATCAACAAAATTATTTTAATACTATATTATTATTATTATTATTATTATTATTATTATTATTATTATTATTATTATTATTTATATCGAACACTCATCAAACTTTTTACTCAAGCACAGACTCATGTCTTTGTGGATCTTCCATTCACAGATAATAATTATTGTATCATGATTTTGTTATCTGTAGGCTATTATACAATGAAATTATATCAGAGCTCTAATTTTTTTATTTCTAAAATTATGTTTAATTTTACTATTTGGGTTCCATCTTGTATTGTATTTGAAAGAAAATAGATAAATTTGATAGACGTGATTTCAGGTTACATTCATTCATAAATACATATTTGCTATTCTGTTACCTAAGTAGTCCATGAAATTTTAAACCATCACTATCCACGTTATATTCACAGCAAACTCTGCTATTTGGAGCCGCTCGGAGATGTTGGAAGAATCGTAAGAGTTTTACGGTAGAATGTTGTGAGTAGGAGTGGGAGGAGGAAAGTGATGATACTCTAACATTTATAGTGAAGCTTGAATCCGTATTGGCCACCATTGATTTTATCTGCGGAGAGAATTATTTACTGTCTTGTACAATCTAGAGAGTCGGGAATCAAGTGGAAAAATGTCATGGAGTTTTCCAGGACCACACTGACAGCATTTTTCTCCTTTTCTCTTGGTAAGTTATTTTATGGAAGGCGTGGACTGAAGAGAAGAAGTAAGGTCGAGAAGTGAATTTATATTGACTGATAAATGTTATAGGAGGAAGTACATTTCTAGCTTTCCAACAGTAAACTCTAGTATTTCGTGTGCAACGATTCAGCTCCAAATATAAAAAAGTCACAATGAAACCGAGAAAAGTCGAAGCGTGTAAGAGTCCGAAACCGAGGTCAAAATTTATGATTTGCCGTCGGAAGACAACTAAACAGCATTCTGTTCTATGCTCTATTTGAGATCGCTACGTGCTTCATCTGGTCCTCTGGCGATTCGCAATTGTAGCTCTACTAGTAGCTATTGTGTTTCCTTATGTCGTGTATACTTCATGTGACGGTAGCCTTCTAATGTTGTATTAAGTGCGTAAAGTATAACTTGTAAAGAGTGTATAAAGTGTAAGTATAAAGTGTAACGTAGTGTATTCAATGAAAACAAAATACATTGTTCATCAAGACTGAATTGGGGCGCCGTAAATGACTAAGCATTTAGAGATCTAGATGTCTCTTTTTATGTATTTCTATGTATATAGATAGTACCATAGCCGATTCGGCTGTAAGTGACTCGCTATAATTTGATCAATTTCATGGCAAAAGCATTCGACTTTGAATTGTTTCCATTTTTGTTGAAAATCATCACCAAAATTATCTGAACTCCAGTATTGAAAACAGAGTGCTGTTATCATTTCAAGGCTTTAAACCTAATACTTTCATTGCATTTCCACAAAACCCTATTCCTTTTTGATTGAAAAAAGTGCACACATCAATGTCTAAAATCTACAAATTTATGTTCATTGCATCAAGCCATTGAATGAAATATGGCTCCAATTAGAAATAGTCTCCAAGTAGTAGTGGTATTGTATATCAGGTAAAAATGAGTAAGATGAAGAAGATTGATAAAGGATATTTGAATAATTGAATTTTTTATTCCATCAATTAAATTCCAGGTCAACGGTTGATATCATTAAAAATTTACAATCAATAACCTTTGCCACACGTAGATTGCCAGTGTTTAAAGGAAGTTATTGCATGGGATTACAGCGAAAAAGAGATTGTAGGATGTATTCAGGAAATAGAATATTTTTAATACCAAGTTCAATTATAAAACTGAATTCACATATAGTCTGAACAGCATAAAGTTACGATCAGAGAGAATAGAACTACTATTCTATTCGAGTGGTTACGATCGACCGGCCTCAATTGAATCATTCAATTAAGCAATTTCAGAATTTCAATTATGTAAACACGGAACACTTAACGAGTCAACGCCGCATATATGTTTGGTAGTTACTGATGCTTATAATAAAAGCCCTATTTAGACTAACTGCAAAGCATTGCCCATGACAGAGACCTTTAATTAAAGTGCCCCAGGAGAGCCCTTCAATACAGCACGAGTAAATGTATAAAAAATCTGACAAAGCTATAACTTTATTTTAAACATTTTGTGGAAATCGGCATTCAACGATGCGTTTCCATGTTAGCCGCCTGCATCATAAAAAAAATAGTACGTTTCTAGATTTGACTCTACAATATCAAACTGAACACACTTTTATTATTGGTAATTCTCCATCAAGCTCGTCTGAAGTGCTGCTCAAACATATTCAAACATACCCTCTCCTAATTATTTCAAGAGTTGAATATTTTCACTTTTGAGAATGTAACTGCTAGGTAGTATGGTATTCGATTTGGGGGGGTGTGTACCTTATATGCGCTTAAGATAAATTTGATGGCCGGAAGCTGCAGTCGGGCAAATTCCCGAAGAATTGTGAGGACACACCACTCCAGCTCAAACCCATACAAGAAAATGTTTGTCCTTGCGGAATACAGTTGCGGGGTGATACACAGAATAGCTGTTATTTACGCCCACGCAACTACAATCCAACAAAGAAAGACATATTAAAAAATCAGGAATAATTCAGCTAAGTCCCTCTCGCGAGCGGAGATCGAGTGCGGAACATGCAACTCTTGCTTGTTGCACTCTCCTCGCAATTCACGCTAGCGAGGTGGAAAAGCTATAAGAAACACTCCTGATACAAATATCCTTCCAATAAATAATTGAAAGATTTAATGCTAAGTGTCCTTCAACAAGGACAAACCAGAATGTTGCTGAGGTAATATATCCCTCTCGGCTATACCGCTTGATGGTCCGCTGAAATACTATATAACTATAATCTGCAGCCAGGGTCGAGCAAGGATTATAAATCAGAACTAAAGTTTAAAATTACAATGGATTTTTAATAAATGCAAATTGAAATTATTGAGTTTAAAAATATGATGAAAGGTAGCAATTCGTATGCGGAGATGCAACTCTCGCCTTCAATTCCTACCACTAATATTCAGAAGTTAAAAATGATATATTTAATAAAATTGTTCATATGAGCCTTTAGGTCTCTAGCCTAAGGATTTCTCAGTTCCAAGAGAGTAGCTTGATTGCAATTTACAATTGGATATGCCGATTATTTGTATAAACCTTGTATGAATAATATATTTCGCACATACCAGATATTTGGGCCCAATTTACGCGCACTAGTCGAAGTATTATATTTCTTCTTTGGCTCGTCACTAGTTGGCGTCGCCCTCAGACATCTTGGATTGATCCTCATGGTCGTTCGCGAATATTTTTGATACTTTTACTGATACACTATTTAAATTCGGCAATCCTGGGGTTGCACTCAAACAGCGGGATTTTAAAACAGATATAAGAACATATAAATTTGACTAGATCGGGTTTCTTCAAAATATAAAATTATTGAGTAGGGGAGGTTTAAAACGGAACCTCTCCCTCAGCCAGCCTAGATTTTCGTGAAGTCTCTCTTCTTCAAGCTCTGGTCTCAGTACTTGAAGAAGAGGCTGCGTCATGCGGTAAATCCGCCAATCGCAGTACAAGAAATTATTTTCCTCCAATGAGGAGCTTACACCCGATTTTTAAGTATGGTGTACCATACGTAAGAAAATTAAACAGATTGAAAATTGGAGAAAATAATAATTAAATTAGAGAAATTAATAATTAGCAGGGCAAGCATAAGCAGATTTCCCAAGTCGATCAAATAACATAAATACAGGAAATAAACAACAATACGAATATTTTTTTGTGAAAAGGAAAGTGACATTACTAACCGGTAACAGCTGTTTGATAAGCCGGTTTTATCAGGACAGTCTACAAGCTAACCTTTCACTTAAAGTAAACAACTTTTGTATTCCAGCCCATTGTAGGACGCTGTTTTAGCAAATTAGGCAAATGATTGTGCATCTAAGTTTACGTAAAAATTAAATAATACAATTGATAATTCTGAGTGAGTATTTAATGTTAAACCTTGTTTTCTCAGATTAATTATGATATTACTGTTAATTTGGGGTTGGTGAATTTGCACCGTGACATAAAGCCCCCAAATTAGAAATATTTGAAACTCAAGTGTTTCTAATTTTCACCGTCTAAGGTGCACTAACCTAACATGAACCTTACAACTACTACGACTTAGGATCTACAACACACAAATATCACAGCCAATAACATCAGTCTACATTAGAATGCATAGTGCTTATCGCTACTATTCTCGACTTGTCGCCGCAGCGGTGGTGTCGGGACCACAACTAAAAGTCGTGAGATTTTACTCAGACAAAAAAAAAAAGGAGGATACATTAGTGCAGAGGTGGATCTCTGCCACATGCACTAGACAGCCATGGGGTTACTGTAAATCCTAAGTTCCCTAAGATGACGGGATGGGTCAGCATACAAGCCCCCAGAGCCTCGTCACAGACCTAATTGCAGAGGTGCTTGGGTGATGGTGCGTGATCTACGTTTATGTAGTGCGGTGTCAGTTGGTGGCATCTATTGGTGTAGTTGGCATTGCCAATAATAATAGCTTATTTAGCTTAGAATAATAAATTTTTCTTTTATTGCAGGTTTGCCAGTTGTGCATGAAGGTGCTTGCTTGCTGTATATATTTCCTTTGCTTTGCCTTTCCTTTTCTCAATAAATTCTATGCTTTCAACTTGTGCTTTTCTGCTTTGTCTGCTTCAATTATTTCCTCTCTTCATCCATCCTTACTTGCTTTTCATTTTGCTTTTGCTTCTAATTGATTTGTTTGTTCATATAATTTTCTTCTAAATGTTATTTGCAATGTAGCTAGTAATTAATTTCTATAAATTTTTTCTTTTTATAATATAATATAATATAAAATCTCAAATAATAACAATGATAGAGATTTATCTTTAAGAAATTAGAAAACAACAATATAAAAAATATAAAACATGACACCTAATATAATATAATAACAATAAATAACGAATTTAATATATAATTTACTATCACCTTTGGAATATTTTTTTGGAAATTATCACAGACTGTTTTTTTTTTCATTCAATTTTGTATATAATTTTTTTTGTTTTAAAGATTACATTTCTCAGTTTCTTTGATTATAATGATTAATGATTTTTTTTTTTTTTTTTCAGTCTGGTAACTTTCTAAATTATATAATAATAAAATTTAATAAAAAATATTTTACAAAAATTCATCCTTTAAGGATGTAAAGGTAGATTGAGCCTTTAGCTCTATGCTCATGCGTAATAGTGCATGATGTAAATCTTATTACAAGACATAATTTCACAATAAAACATTAAACATAATTGTAACCGTGTTCGTGTTGTGGGGTGGCGAGGCTGAAGATGATGATGATCATCGTGAAGCTCCAGGGTTCGATGGCGCGCAGAGGAACATCTCGATGCAGCAGGATCCATAACGATACGCCGGGATGACTTCGAATGCCGGGCTCACTGACAAGGACGAATACATACGGTGAGGAATGTGGTGGCTCGCTCCGCATCCAGCAATTAGTTTCTTGGGTACATCTTAAGTTTGTTGATCTACTTCTTAGATCTCAATGAAGTGTTGATGCCCCAACTCAAAGTTCTGGAGTTGGTTGCATCCAAGCACTTTTCTAAAATTTTACTTTGGCAGCATATGTGCGGCATTATGTTGCGGCAACATCATGTCTGTCCCAGTACTAAAGGATTTGTGAAGCAAATCAGATCGTTGCAGGTAGCATGGTCTACGGAATCCCATGGCAGTCATCAATGATGCTGACCTGACTGGTTATCTCACGTTGATTTATAATTCGCAGACATTTGACATGTTTTGTCTAATGCTGATTTGATGTGTCGCAGACAGTACGGTCTAAAAGAATTGTGTTACCGTAGCAGTGAAGCTGGTCTGACTCGGATTTTTGTCAATCCAGTGTGTTGTATCGCAGACAGTACGGTCTAAAATAGTAGTTACCGTAGCGGTGAAGCCGGTCTGACTGGACTTTTCTCAAGTTGGTTTGTTATATCGCAGACAGTACGGTCTAAAATAGTAGTTACCGTAGCGGTGAAGCCGGTCTGACTGGAGCGTCCAGGTAGGTGAGTCATCTCCAGGTCGAACTCTTGTAGCACCAGGAACCATCTGGATATTCGGTTGTTGGTCATCTTCGCCATCTTCAAGAAAGTTAATGCCCGATGGTCGGTGTTGACATATATCTTGTGACCGAGAAGAAGAGTCCTGTACTTCAAGCAGACTTGGACGATGCTCAGGAACTCTTTCTCGGTGACAGAGTATTTATGCTGGTTTGTAGGTTGGATTGGTATCGCCGGTTTGTAGGTCGGATTGTTATGTCGCCGGTTTGTAGGTCGCAGACAGTACGGTCTAAAATAGTAGTTACTGTAGCGGTGAAGCCGGTCTGACTCGGTATATGCAATGCCGATCTGGTGTGTTGTATCGCAGACAGTACGGTCTAAAAGAATTGTTACCGTAGCGGTGAAGCCGGTCTGACTCGGTTTTCGTCAATCCGGTGTGTTGTATCGCAGACAGTACGGTCTAAAAGAATTGTTACCGTAGCGGTGAAGCCGGTCTGACTCGGCTTGCTATGCTCCACGAGCTGGAGGATGGAGTCGGTTGTCTGCTGACTGCGCTCCGAACCGAGCAATGCTGGCGTAGCAGCTGGAGTATCCTGCCTTATGACTGGGTGACAGCACCTCCTTGATAGTAGGGCCTAGCGCTGCATAAGGTGAGCCACGGTCGCTACTATCCCTCCAACAGCCAGTCACCTTTTTCCGGACCGCTTTGTGATTTTTTATTTTGTTCAGTTTGTGAAGAGCAGCTGTGGATAATAGCTGGTGCTTTTTCCTCCACGCGTTGTCACCATTCCGATGGCTTGGGCGAAATCTCACTCTCTTGCATCGCTGTGAACCGGTCTGCGGGTTCCTAGATGTGGGAAGCAATGTTGACGCTTTAGAAGACGGCTTCGACAATGTTCTAGGCGGTCTTGGCCGATTGGCATTGTTGTTGTTGTTGACTACGGGTGACGTCGGCGTATCAATGTCGCACAGGCATATTGAAACTATTGACTCCACATCGGTTGTTTTGTTGTCATCATTAAAATTTTCTTCAATAAAATCAGTTGTAAGTGGTTGTTCGTTACTTTTATTCTCCTGATGAGGATTATCGTTCTCGTCATTCTCTTGAAATAACCAGCTAAATTCTCCAACTGGTGACGTTGGTAGACTTGATTGTCTCGAAGGCTGTGACTGCGGTTCTGTATGGCAGTGGACTACTGGTGAACTATTCATAACCTCTATTTTGTGATGAGCTTGCACATTGTTATTATTGTTCTCGAGCCTAGTGTTGAGTGGGTTATTGGATTTATTTGCAATAAATGAATTATCACGTCTATTTTCATTTAGAGAATTATTTTCAATTTCTTTGTCTCTATGTGGGTGTTGGTTTGTGTGATAATCCGATTTATTATACTGAGTGTTATTTCCTCTTGTGTTCCCAGTTCCAGCTAACCTTTCCTCTCTCTGCACTAACCAGATCTTTGTATTATTTGATCCAAAGCTATCCTCTATCACCTGAAGTCGATGTAAACACGTTTCAAATTGATCGTATGTTCCGAAATTCTGCGCACTCATAGCTGTCTGTATGGTACGAGGTAATTTGTTTATTAATATTTCTATTAAATGACTCATTTCGATAGGATTATCCATGAGGCTATTCAAATATTGTAAATGTGCAGTGTAAGCTGTCATAGATAAATTGTGGTTCCTATCATGCTTGCAGGTAATGATGTGTGATAACAGCGCTCGTTGCTTAGCTGATGACCAGAATGTAGCTAGGAAATTAGTAATAAAATCCTTAAGTGAATTAAACTCGGCCAATCTACTTCTAAAATGAATAAGTGGTTCATGTCGAAGACTAACCAAAAGCTGCATCCTCCATGACTGCCATGGAATGTTAGCCATGTTATCTATAGCCTCTATGTGCTGGATGAATGCGCGAGCTTGGATACCGGAGTCGGAGTTGTCAAACACTGGCAAATTCGACAATAGTTGGCTGATATTAACATTATTATTGATGTTAGCCGAATTCATGTTAGCCATACTACTTTTTATTTGGAGACAGTCAGCTTTAGTTTGAGCTAATTGTGCCTTTAGTTCGTTGATCGATTCAGACTGTATGTCGCCGGCCGATATTTGGCCGACGTCTAATTTCAGTTGGCTAATTTCGGCGGTGTGTGTTATCTGCCTCTTTTCTAAATCGCCCAGCTTTATATCGTTTTGTGAAACTCTCTCGTTTATTTGTGTAATTCCGGCCTCCATGATTTTATTTTTTGAACCGAATTCTTTGCCTTGAGCAAGGAATTTTTCGCCGAATTCTGCTCTCACTGTTTGGACTTGTTCATCGGTATGTTTCACTATCTCGATGTTTTTCACTGCCATTTCTTGTTGCAAATTCTCAACAGCCTGAGATAGTTGCTGTTGAAACTCTTGTCTTACTCCATCTATTTTCTTGTCCAACCTGTCGGATTGTAGGACTATTTCCGCCTTCAGCTCTGAATTGGTTTGCTCAGCTTGGCTAACTATACTAGCTTTTAATTCTATCTTGGTTTTTTCCTGTTGTTCTGCCATGTGAGTCATATCAGCTTTTAATTCTATCTTGGTTTTTTCCTGTTGTTCTGCCATGTGAGTCATATCAGCTTTTAATTCTCTATTATCAGCCTTTAATTCTTGTGATAGTTGTGCCTGCTTCCGGAATTCGTCCAGTATGATATCAAGTTGGCTGGGAGAAAAGGTTTTGACTTCCTCAACATTCTTTGTAATTTCCCTAGGCTCACTTACAATGTTATGACTGGGAGTTTCGGCCTCTGGAGATTGACTACCTTCACTAAGCTGGGTGGATGACAGACGTCCGCGAATTCCCTCATTGAAGGCAACAGATGTGGCGCTATTGACGGCTCTGGGTGGCTGTTCAGGCGAGGTGGTCTCGGTGCTGATGGAAAAGTGCGTCATTGACTCGTTGTCGTCCATAGTGATGTGAAAATTTTTTTTTTAATTGAAAATTAGCGAAGTGTTGCTTGAAGTGCAGGAACAAGTGATTTGGATATCGAAACCAGGTCAGTCCGTAGTTGTAGTCTTGTAGTTAAGCCCCCACAACACGAAAAACGGCGAGACAAGTACCGCGGTTACAACGTACATAAAATTTACTACACGAAATTTCGGCTAGGCTGTGCGCATTAGGCGCTGATATTAAGATGACACTATAATAAAATAATGTCAAATAAAATTGTATAAAGACTCTAATCAAACTTAATGTTAATAACAGTGCAGGATAGATATCACAAATTTTTGCGAAAATGCACATATAACGGTCAACCTGAGAAATCTGCTTAATTCGGAAATTCTTAAATTAATACTGGATATCCCTCGGCTTTTAAGTCCCAAACGCTCATACACTACTCGACTCTGGCTGTGATTACAAACTAAATCAGACAGGCACATAAGTTCGACGGTAGGCTGGACGTTCACCGGAGATGCAGTATAATTCTGAAATAGAAAAGCTAATTATCTCCTTCCAGGTTGCCGTAGATTTTCCTGTAAAGAAAATAACACATGTCCTAAATATCCCCTCTCTCTACTGTCCCTGTTCGGGCGCCACTTATATGGTATTCGATTTGGGGGGGTGTGTACCTTATATGCGCTTAAGATAAATTTGATGGCCGGAAGCTGCAGTCGGGCAAATTCCCGAAGAATTGTGAGGACACACCACTCCAGCTCAAACCCATACAAGAAAATGTTTGTCCTTGCGGAATACAGTTGCGGGGTGATACACAGAATAGCTGTTATTTACGCCCACGCAACTACAATCCAACAAAGAAAGACATATTAAAAAATCAGGAATAATTCAGCTAAGTCCCTCTCGCGAGCGGAGATCGAGTGCGGAACACGCAACTCTTGCTTGTTGCACTCTCCTCGCAATTCACGCTAGCGAGGTGGAAAAGCTATAAGAAACACTCCTGATACAAATATCCTTCCAATAAATAATTGAAAGATTTAATGCTAAGTGTCCTTCAACAAGGACAAACCAGAATGTTGCTGAGGTAATATATCCCTCTCGGCTATACCGCTTGATGGTCCGCTGAAATACTATATAACTATAATCTGCAGCCAGGGTCGAGCAAGGATTATAAATCAGAACTAAAGTTTAAAATTACAATGGATTTTTAATAAATGCAAATTGAAATTATTGAGTTTAAAAATATGATGAAAGGTAGCAATTCGTATGCGGAGATGCAACTCTCGCCTTCAATTCCTACCACTAATATTCAGAAGTTAAAAATGATATATTTAATAAAATTGTTCATATGAGCCTTTAGGTCTCTAGCCTAAGGATTTCTCAGTTCCAAGAGAGTAGCTTGATTGCAATTTACAATTGGATATGCCGATTATTTGTATAAACCTTGTATGAATAATATATTTCGCACATACCAGATATTTGGGCCCAATTTACACGCACTAGTCGAAGTATTATATTTCTTCTTTGGCTCGTCACTAGTTGGCGTCGCCCTCAGACATCTTGGATTGATCCTCATGGTCGTTCGCGAATATTTTTGATACTTTTACTGATACACTATTTAAATTCGGCAATCCTGGGGTTGCACTCAAACAGCGGGATTTTAAAACAGATATAAGAACATATAAATTTGACTAGATCGGGTTTCTTCAAAATATAAAATTATTGAGTAGGGGAGGTTTAAAACGGAACCTCTCCCTCAGCCAGCCTAGATTTTCGTGAAGTCTCTCTTCTTCAAGCTCTGGTCTCAGTACTTGAAGAAGAGGCTGCGTCATGCGGTAAATCCGCCAATCGCAGTACAAGAAATTATTTTCCTCCAATGAGGAGCTTACACCCGATTTTTAAGTATGGTGTACCATACGTAAGAAAATTAAACAGATTGAAAATTGGAGAAAATAATAATTAAATTAGAGAAATTAATAATTAGCAGGGCAAGCATAAGCAGATTTCCCAAGTCGATCAAATAACATAAATACAGGAAATAAACAACAATACGAATATTTTTTTGTGAAAAGGAAAGTGACATTACTAACCGGTAACAGCTGTTTGATAAGCCGGTTTTATCAGGACAGTCTACAAGCTAACCTTTCACTTAAAGTAAACAACTTTTGTATTCCAGCCCATTGTAGGACGCTGTTTTAGCAAATTAGGCAAATGATTGTGCATCTAAGTTTACGTAAAAATTAAATAATACAATTGATAATTCTGAGTGAGTATTTAATGTTAAACCTTGTTTTCTCAGATTAATTATGATATTACTGTTAATTTGGGGTTGGTGAATTTGCACCGTGACATAAAGCCCCCAAATTAGAAATATTTGAAACTCAAGTGTTTCTAATTTTCACCGTCTAAGGTGCACTAACCTAACATGAACCTTACAACTACTACGACTTAGGATCTACAACACACAAATATCACAGCCAATAACATCAGTCTACATTAGAATGCATAGTGCTTATCGCTACTATTCTCGACTTGTCGCCGCAGCGGTGGTGTCGGGACCACAACTAAAAGTCGTGAGATTTTACTCAGACAAAAAAAAAAAGGAGGATACATTAGTGCAGAGGTGGATCTCTGCCACATGCACTAGACAGCCATGGGGTTACTGTAAATCCTAAGTTCCCTAAGATGACGGGATGGGTCAGCATACAAGCCCCCAGAGCCTCGTCACAGACCTAATTGCAGAGGTGCTTGGGTGATGGTGCGTGATCTACGTTTATGTAGTGCGGTGTCAGTTGGTGGCATCTATTGGTGTAGTTGGCATTGCCAATAATAATAGCTTATTTAGCTTAGAATAATAAATTTTTCTTTTATTGCAGGTTTGCCAGTTGTGCATGAAGGTGCTTGCTTGCTGTATATATTTCCTTTGCTTTGCCTTTCCTTTTCTCAATAAATTCTATGCTTTCAACTTGTGCTTTTCTGCTTTGTCTGCTTCAATTATTTCCTCTCTTCATCCATCCTTACTTGCTTTTCATTTTGCTTTTGCTTCTAATTGATTTGTTTGTTCATATAATTTTCTTCTAAATGTTATTTGCAATGTAGCTAGTAATTAATTTCTATAAATTTTTTCTTTTTATAATATAATATAATATAAAATCTCAAATAATAACAATGATAGAGATTTATCTTTAAGAAATTAGAAAACAACAATATAAAAAATATAAAACATGACACCTAATATAATATAATAACAATAAATAACGAATTTAATATATAATTTACTATCACCTTTGGAATATTTTTTTGGAAATTATCACAGACTGTTTTTTTTTTCATTCAATTTTGTATATAATTTTTTTTGTTTTAAAGATTACATTTCTCAGTTTCTTTGATTATAATGATTAATGATTTTTTTTTTTTTTTTTCAGTCTGGTAACTTTCTAAATTATATAATAATAAAATTTAATAAAAAATATTTTACAAAAATTCATCCTTTAAGGATGTAAAGGTAGATTGAGCCTTTAGCTCTATGCTCATGCGTAATAGTGCATGATGTAAATCTTATTACAAGACATAATTTCACAATAAAACATTAAACATAATTGTAACCGTGTTCGTGTTGTGGGGTGGCGAGGCTGAAGATGATGATGATCATCGTGAAGCTCCAGGGTTCGATGGCGCGCAGAGGAACATCTCGATGCAGCAGGATCCATAACGATACGCCGGGATGACTTCGAATGCCGGGCTCACTGACAAGGACGAATACATACGGTGAGGAATGTGGTGGCTCGCTCCGCATCCAGCAATTAGTTTCTTGGGTACATCTTAAGTTTGTTGATCTACTTCTTAGATCTCAATGAAGTGTTGATGCCCCAACTCAAAGTTCTGGAGTTGGTTGCATCCAAGCACTTTTCTAAAATTTTACTTTGGCAGCATATGTGCGGCATTATGTTGCGGCAACATCATGTCTGTCCCAGTACTAAAGGATTTGTGAAGCAAATCAGATCGTTGCAGGTAGCATGGTCTACGGAATCCCATGGCAGTCATCAATGATGCTGACCTGACTGGTTATCTCACGTTGATTTATAATTCGCAGACATTTGACATGTTTTGTCTAATGCTGATTTGATGTGTCGCAGACAGTACGGTCTAAAAGAATTGTGTTACCGTAGCAGTGAAGCTGGTCTGACTCGGATTTTTGTCAATCCAGTGTGTTGTATCGCAGACAGTACGGTCTAAAATAGTAGTTACCGTAGCGGTGAAGCCGGTCTGACTGGACTTTTCTCAAGTTGGTTTGTTATATCGCAGACAGTACGGTCTAAAATAGTAGTTACCGTAGCGGTGAAGCCGGTCTGACTGGAGCGTCCAGGTAGGTGAGTCATCTCCAGGTCGAACTCTTGTAGCACCAGGAACCATCTGGATATTCGGTTGTTGGTCATCTTCGCCATCTTCAAGAAAGTTAATGCCCGATGGTCGGTGTTGACATATATCTTGTGACCGAGAAGAAGAGTCCTGTACTTCAAGCAGACTTGGACGATGCTCAGGAACTCTTTCTCGGTGACAGAGTATTTATGCTGGTTTGTAGGTTGGATTGGTATCGCCGGTTTGTAGGTCGGATTGTTATGTCGCCGGTTTGTAGGTCGCAGACAGTACGGTCTAAAATAGTAGTTACTGTAGCGGTGAAGCCGGTCTGACTCGGTATATGCAATGCCGATCTGGTGTGTTGTATCGCAGACAGTACGGTCTAAAAGAATTGTTACCGTAGCGGTGAAGCCGGTCTGACTCGGTTTTCGTCAATCCGGTGTGTTGTATCGCAGACAGTACGGTCTAAAAGAATTGTTACCGTAGCGGTGAAGCCGGTCTGACTCGGCTTGCTATGCTCCACGAGCTGGAGGATGGAGTCGGTTGTCTGCTGACTGCGCTCCGAACCGAGCAATGCTGGCGTAGCAGCTGGAGTATCCTGCCTTATGACTGGGTGACAGCACCTCCTTGATAGTAGGGCCTAGCGCTGCATAAGGTGAGCCACGGTCGCTACTATCCCTCCAACAGCCAGTCACCTTTTTCCGGACCGCTTTGTGATTTTTTATTTTGTTCAGTTTGTGAAGAGCAGCTGTGGATAATAGCTGGTGCTTTTTCCTCCACGCGTTGTCACCATTCCGATGGCTTGGGCGAAATCTCACTCTCTTGCATCGCTGTGAACCGGTCTGCGGGTTCCTAGATGTGGGAAGCAATGTTGACGCTTTAGAAGACGGCTTCGACAATGTTCTAGGCGGTCTTGGCCGATTGGCATTGTTGTTGTTGTTGACTACGGGTGACGTCGGCGTATCAATGTCGCACAGGCATATTGAAACTATTGACTCCACATCGGTTGTTTTGTTGTCATCATTAAAATTTTCTTCAATAAAATCAGTTGTAAGTGGTTGTTCGTTACTTTTATTCTCCTGATGAGGATTATCGTTCTCGTCATTCTCTTGAAATAACCAGCTAAATTCTCCAACTGGTGACGTTGGTAGACTTGATTGTCTCGAAGGCTGTGACTGCGGTTCTGTATGGCAGTGGACTACTGGTGAACTATTCATAACCTCTATTTTGTGATGAGCTTGCACATTGTTATTATTGTTCTCGAGCCTAGTGTTGAGTGGGTTATTGGATTTATTTGCAATAAATGAATTATCACGTCTATTTTCATTTAGAGAATTATTTTCAATTTCTTTGTCTCTATGTGGGTGTTGGTTTGTGTGATAATCCGATTTATTATACTGAGTGTTATTTCCTCTTGTGTTCCCAGTTCCAGCTAACCTTTCCTCTCTCTGCACTAACCAGATCTTTGTATTATTTGATCCAAAGCTATCCTCTATCACCTGAAGTCGATGTAAACACGTTTCAAATTGATCGTATGTTCCGAAATTCTGCGCACTCATAGCTGTCTGTATGGTACGAGGTAATTTGTTTATTAATATTTCTATTAAATGACTCATTTCGATAGGATTATCCATGAGGCTATTCAAATATTGTAAATGTGCAGTGTAAGCTGTCATAGATAAATTGTGGTTCCTATCATGCTTGCAGGTAATGATGTGTGATAACAGCGCTCGTTGCTTAGCTGATGACCAGAATGTAGCTAGGAAATTAGTAATAAAATCCTTAAGTGAATTAAACTCGGCCAATCTACTTCTAAAATGAATAAGTGGTTCATGTCGAAGACTAACCAAAAGCTGCATCCTCCATGACTGCCATGGAATGTTAGCCATGTTATCTATAGCCTCTATGTGCTGGATGAATGCGCGAGCTTGGATACCGGAGTCGGAGTTGTCAAACACTGGCAAATTCGACAATAGTTGGCTGATATTAACATTATTATTGATGTTAGCCGAATTCATGTTAGCCATACTACTTTTTATTTGGAGACAGTCAGCTTTAGTTTGAGCTAATTGTGCCTTTAGTTCGTTGATCGATTCAGACTGTATGTCGCCGGCCGATATTTGGCCGACGTCTAATTTCAGTTGGCTAATTTCGGCGGTGTGTGTTATCTGCCTCTTTTCTAAATCGCCCAGCTTTATATCGTTTTGTGAAACTCTCTCGTTTATTTGTGTAATTCCGGCCTCCATGATTTTATTTTTTGAACCGAATTCTTTGCCTTGAGCAAGGAATTTTTCGCCGAATTCTGCTCTCACTGTTTGGACTTGTTCATCGGTATGTTTCACTATCTCGATGTTTTTCACTGCCATTTCTTGTTGCAAATTCTCAACAGCCTGAGATAGTTGCTGTTGAAACTCTTGTCTTACTCCATCTATTTTCTTGTCCAACCTGTCGGATTGTAGGACTATTTCCGCCTTCAGCTCTGAATTGGTTTGCTCAGCTTGGCTAACTATACTAGCTTTTAATTCTATCTTGGTTTTTTCCTGTTGTTCTGCCATGTGAGTCATATCAGCTTTTAATTCTATCTTGGTTTTTTCCTGTTGTTCTGCCATGTGAGTCATATCAGCTTTTAATTCTCTATTATCAGCCTTTAATTCTTGTGATAGTTGTGCCTGCTTCCGGAATTCGTCCAGTATGATATCAAGTTGGCTGGGAGAAAAGGTTTTGACTTCCTCAACATTCTTTGTAATTTCCCTAGGCTCACTTACAATGTTATGACTGGGAGTTTCGGCCTCTGGAGATTGACTACCTTCACTAAGCTGGGTGGATGACAGACGTCCGCGAATTCCCTCATTGAAGGCAACAGATGTGGCGCTATTGACGGCTCTGGGTGGCTGTTCAGGCGAGGTGGTCTCGGTGCTGATGGAAAAGTGCGTCATTGACTCGTTGTCGTCCATAGTGATGTGAAAATTTTTTTTTTAATTGAAAATTAGCGAAGTGTTGCTTGAAGTGCAGGAACAAGTGATTTGGATATCGAAACCAGGTCAGTCCGTAGTTGTAGTCTTGTAGTTAAGCCCCCACAACACGAAAAACGGCGAGACAAGTACCGCGGTTACAACGTACATAAAATTTACTACACGAAATTTCGGCTAGGCTGTGCGCATTAGGCGCTGATATTAAGATGACACTATAATAAAATAATGTCAAATAAAATTGTATAAAGACTCTAATCAAACTTAATGTTAATAACAGTGCAGGATAGATATCACAAATTTTTGCGAAAATGCACATATAACGGTCAACCTGAGAAATCTGCTTAATTCGGAAATTCTTAAATTAATACTGGATATCCCTCGGCTTTTAAGTCCCAAACGCTCATACACTACTCGACTCTGGCTGTGATTACAAACTAAATCAGACAGGCACATAAGTTCGACGGTAGGCTGGACGTTCACCGGAGATGCAGTATAATTCTGAAATAGAAAAGCTAATTATCTCCTTCCAGGTTGCCGTAGATTTTCCTGTAAAGAAAATAACACATGTCCTAAATATCCCCTCTCTCTACTGTCCCTGTTCGGGCGCCACTTATATGGTATTCGATTTGGGGGGGTGTGTACCTTATATGCGCTTAAGATAAATTTGATGGCCGGAAGCTGCAGTCGGGCAAATTCCCGAAGAATTGTGAGGACACACCACTCCAGCTCAAACCCATACAAGAAAATGTTTGTCCTTGCGGAATACAGTTGCGGGGTGATACACAGAATAGCTGTTATTTACGCCCACGCAACTACAATCCAACAAAGAAAGACATATTAAAAAATCAGGAATAATTCAGCTAAGTCCCTCTCGCGAGCGGAGATCGAGTGCGGAACACGCAACTCTTGCTTGTTGCACTCTCCTCGCAATTCACGCTAGCGAGGTGGAAAAGCTATAAGAAACACTCCTGATACAAATATCCTTCCAATAAATAATTGAAAGATTTAATGCTAAGTGTCCTTCAACAAGGACAAACCAGAATGTTGCTGAGGTAATATATCCCTCTCGGCTATACCGCTTGATGGTCCGCTGAAATACTATATAACTATAATCTGCAGCCAGGGTCGAGCAAGGATTATAAATCAGAACTAAAGTTTAAAATTACAATGGATTTTTAATAAATGCAAATTGAAATTATTGAGTTTAAAAATATGATGAAAGGTAGCAATTCGTATGCGGAGATGCAACTCTCGCCTTCAATTCCTACCACTAATATTCAGAAGTTAAAAATGATATATTTAATAAAATTGTTCATATGAGCCTTTAGGTCTCTAGCCTAAGGATTTCTCAGTTCCAAGAGAGTAGCTTGATTGCAATTTACAATTGGATATGCCGATTATTTGTATAAACCTTGTATGAATAATATATTTCGCACATACCAGATATTTGGGCCCAATTTACACGCACTAGTCGAAGTATTATATTTCTTCTTTGGCTCGTCACTAGTTGGCGTCGCCCTCAGACATCTTGGATTGATCCTCATGGTCGTTCGCGAATATTTTTGATACTTTTACTGATACACTATTTAAATTCGGCAATCCTGGGGTTGCACTCAAACAGCGGGATTTTAAAACAGATATAAGAACATATAAATTTGACTAGATCGGGTTTCTTCAAAATATAAAATTATTGAGTAGGGGAGGTTTAAAACGGAACCTCTCCCTCAGCCAGCCTAGATTTTCGTGAAGTCTCTCTTCTTCAAGCTCTGGTCTCAGTACTTGAAGAAGAGGCTGCGTCATGCGGTAAATCCGCCAATCGCAGTACAAGAAATTATTTTCCTCCAATGAGGAGCTTACACCCGATTTTTAAGTATGGTGTACCATACGTAAGAAAATTAAACAGATTGAAAATTGGAGAAAATAATAATTAAATTAGAGAAATTAATAATTAGCAGGGCAAGCATAAGCAGATTTCCCAAGTCGATCAAATAACATAAATACAGGAAATAAACAACAATACGAATATTTTTTTGTGAAAAGGAAAGTGACATTACTAACCGGTAACAGCTGTTTGATAAGCCGGTTTTATCAGGACAGTCTACAAGCTAACCTTTCACTTAAAGTAAACAACTTTTGTATTCCAGCCCATTGTAGGACGCTGTTTTAGCAAATTAGGCAAATGATTGTGCATCTAAGTTTACGTAAAAATTAAATAATACAATTGATAATTCTGAGTGAGTATTTAATGTTAAACCTTGTTTTCTCAGATTAATTATGATATTACTGTTAATTTGGGGTTGGTGAATTTGCACCGTGACAGTAGATACAGATTTCGTTTGAACTATGGAGTAGTTGAAACTATTCGTACATAAACAACGTAAGATGCACAACGTTCTAGCTTTATTTACTTTATTTTCTCACTTGCTATTGCCACCTAAGTTCTCCGAGCAAGTTCATTGGGGAAGGAAACTTATATTGCGAGTCACAAGTTACACAGTTTGTAAGGGTAAAGCTGTAGTAGACTACTTGAAGGCAAAGTTCGATGTTTCAGGGCAATTTGTGTGAAGTTGACTTTCAAATTATGATATTGACTGAATTTGGCTATTGAACTTTACACTGACCTGTGAATGTTTTTTCATCAACAAACTAGCCTATGGGAGGCCTAGGTAGTTTTTGAAAGGTGAATATTTCAAACAAACTTTCAACAAACTTTGTAGCTCTTGACAAGTAATTCATCAATGTATCAATATTACATCAATGATGTAATTGGATGATGATTATGTACATTAGAAAACAAATTTGTCTGGATCTTATTCGGATCTGGTGGAATTTGGCTCCGACCAGGACCATCGCATGGTTTTCTGGCGCTCAAGGCAAGATTTTGTCAAGCGCCTCCCCCAACATCAAAATGTATCATGACATAAAATTAGCAAAAATGTTTTACAAATCATTTTTTGTTGTAGCTGTGATTTCAAAGATAAATCAAAATGCAACCTTTTTGCTGAGTTCTCAGACAAAGCAAAAAGCTAAGTTCTCCATCCCAGAAGTTAATCCAACTCAAGACAGTTTTCTCAATGTAGGCTACCTTCTGAAACACGTTTACGAACATTTGAAACATGTAATTATATATTTAAATATTTCTGAAAAAGGAAAAAAGCAGTCTACTGATTCAAACGATTTTAAACGTCTTTGTTATAAACGGGCCAAAATTCATTGCAATACAGAGAAATCAACAGGTTCATTTCCTCCCGTTGATGGATCCATGTTACCAAACAGATAGTCCTAATTGAGTTCCAGTGGACGAATGCTGTATCGTAGATCAACATCAACCTGGTTGCTAATCTGCTATATTGCTTTAGAAGTTTGTCTTTCAAAGTGAAAATTATTTCAAAAGGTATTCCGTCACCTTCTTTGACTCACCTACCATAACTTAATGGTAATAAAAACTTAAAAAACACTTTTAAGTGGAAATTATGACTCATGTTATGGCGTGATGACCGTTCCACTTTGATGATAAGAGCATCGTCAGACGACCCACAGTACAGTGAGTGTACTGTGGATCATCTGACGATGCTCTTAATATCGGAGTGAAACGGCCGTCACGCCATAACGTGAGTCATAATTTCCACTTAAAAGTGTCTTTCAAGTTTTTACTAGTAGTTCTGTGAACAGTAGACCTCACTCGCTCAACACTCACACATAAGGGGATGACATTTTCGAAAAAAGTTGAAGAGCGTTTTCAACTCGATTTAAATTCCTTAATCTTTTGTTGAGGACGGAAACTGTAAAAATCAATATTTAAAAAGACCAAAGTTTATGATGCCGCCTAGAAATCACCCCTCGTTTGAGAGACAGTGAGAAAAATGAAGGGTTCTCATGCATTTTTAGCAGCTTTTAATATCAATAAATCTCCAATAATAAAAAACAGAAATTATTCATCAAATAAATGATGAATTTATTTATTTTTTCTCATCCATCTTCCATTTTCCGGTCCTTCGTTGTTTTATTAATCACCACCTCTTAATGAAGAAACATTTCAAATTTAAACGTACGACTATAAGGGTAGAAGCTAGGTTTTTGATTTTATTATTCGCCACCTACCGCTGAGGCAGCATATCAAATTTCTAGCTGCATTGGTTAACAGATGTCATCAACCTGGCATAATTACATTTCATCATACCCGTCATATGTTTCCTACATATTGCAAGGCTCTGACTGTATGCAAAGTGCAAAGTCTTTTGCTGTTCAAAGACAGCGTAAATAACGCCGCTAAGGGGCCTGTCATATGATTAAAAACTGTTGACTTCTATTAGCTGTTTCTTTAAGCTGTTTGGCCAGCAAGTTCAGTAGGTTAGGTCTATAAAATGGATTAATTAATAATAATTATTAGCTCCCCTATTAAAATTTAAAAAAAAATATACATCGCTGGGCCTAGGAATAAGGAACATCCATATGAAAAATCATAGCAATTGGTCTAGGCGATCGTCTGTAATCGTGAGACAGAGAGACAGAGAGACAGAGAGACAGAGTGACAGAGAGACAGAGAGACAGAGAGTCAGAGAGACAGAGAGACAGAGAGGCAGAGAGGCAGAGAGACAGTGTGACAGAGGAAATTCCGATAGACCTCAGGAAAGGATAGACCTCACTATCGTTCGGTCAATTATACATTAGTGGAAACAAGATGGATCTTCAACATCATAGCTTAATGTTAACGTATCAGCGCATTTTTATCACTGAAAACTGTTCATTACAATTTAATATACGTAATAAATATGTATTCTCTATTCTTTAACTATTCTATATATCCAACCTAACCTAACTAAAATTCTAATAACCTTTCGGTTACGTAGGATCCGCTCCATTCCTAAACTATATGACTATACCCAATCATCCGAATTGGTCCGACCTCCAATCAATTAAAATAACTTGCGTTTTACCTGATAGTATTTACATTTCTTATGACTTATTACTAGACCCTACAGCACCAGTTGCACCATTTCTATTTTAATGACGACGAAGGTTGGCATTCGTGCCTTCGACTGAGGAAATGTAAATGTCTATCATTGGCACCGCCTTGCTCAGTTAGCGATTGCATTCGTGACGAGGATTTGAATACAGATCCGTTTCCCAACTTTCTTCTTCAAAACATACGCACTGAACAGTCTTTCGCCAACTTCTTATCTTTCTCCTTCTAAACCCACACAAGCACACGCACTCGTTCTCTCGTTCTTTCTCGGCTGTCCTCGCTGCTTATCTACATCCTCATTCGACGACTCCAACCCATCACCATCCTCTCCTCGGATACCACGGCCTCCTCCATGTTTTGCATTATTCATTTGTTCATCTCACATTTCTATGCTTCGTTTCATTTCGGAGTTGTTGAGAAGTTGTTTCGGAACCTTGCCGCTCCACATCGAGATGCGTCTTGTCTTTTCCCAGTTGACATTTCCCATCTAGACGACGCAAGCACGCGCGACGAAACAGACCTGGCGTTTCGATTTGAGCGCCACATTCAGATTGAACAGCGTAACGATCCCGGAAAAAAGACGAGTTCGCAGAAAAAGCATGATCTAGCACTGTATCTACTTTATTTCCTCTTCCACACAACCAGCGCTTTCCAAAAGAGGTCATTCGAATAAGTGCACCAAGCATCAACCATTCTACTGTATTAATATCTAGCCTATGTCTAATCATGCTATCGAATTGATTAATGTAATCGACATTGGTTGAAGAAGTTCTCAGTTGAAACATTTGTTCATTACAATTTTTCATCATCATCATGATTGTTGGAATCATGTTGAGATCTTTACTGCATCCATCTGATTCTACCATACTGATAATTTCCCCTTAATTATCCAATTTGAAAGGAGATGACTGCCTAACTGCAAGAGCAATAGGATTTCTCATGAACAATCTAGTATTAAAACTGGCTCTGTATAATTATTATAAGAGAGTGAGCGATCATAAGTTAAAAATCATAATTTGGACAGAAATACCGTGTCAGTTTTGATATGACTTTTTCTGTCCCTCCACATTGAAATAGAATTTGTCAGAAAAAAATAGTAGGTTTATTTTCATCACCAGGATATTTTGTCTTATGTTTTTCAACAATGGTATTAAATTCATGGCACTGTATATTTCTATTTAAATTATGATTATCCCACCAGCACACGCGCCGCGGAGTGTGAGTCCGCACTTGTAGTATTTTGAGTTTTTCTATTTCAAGACTGCTAGGATTTAAATACCACTCCGTCTACCTTATCCCCACCATGTCTAGAACCGGTTCTGACAGACTTGAGCACTAGACTAGCATTCAGCACCCTGCAGTGAGTGCGTAAAGATACCTGTGGACTGTCAGTCCGCGTGCATACCCTCGTGAATGAGTGCGTAAACCAAGTCAGCAATGGGTAAATGTCTGAGTAATAAACTTTTGTAATATATAATTGTGTAAAATATTCTTTGTTATTATTCTTCAAACACTAATGTATTACCAAAGCACATTCTAGTTCTACTCATGATTTTTTTACATATTTCATATTGAATGTATAAATAATTTTTTTAACAAATTGAAAACCTTTCAATCTGAATTTCCCTCAAATGAAACTATACAATATAAATAATTATAAACGATTAAAAAATTATTATTAGTTTATTTCACAAGCTTTGCCAACATAAAACTGTTCAAAGAAAGGAATAATCACTAACAAAAATATGAAAATTATAAAAGCGGACTCTCAGTCCGCGCGCGTGCACTGGTGTAACTTGACACCGTGCGTGTGCTGGTGGGTTATAAGCGAGTAAAAATTATAATTTGAACAGAAATACAGTGTCAGTTTTGATATTAGACTTTTTCTGTCCCTCCACATTTAAATAGAATTTGTCAGAAGAAAATAGAAGGTTTATTTTTTATTACCAGGCTTTTATGTCCATGTATTGTGTTACAAAGGTATTAAATTCATCATTATTCGTGAGGCACTTGTACAGAATATACTGAAGATTTATAGAAAATGGTGAATGATACTGTAAGTGAATATATTCAAAGAGCTCTCGAAATACCAAAAATACTGTATGTAACTTACAGTGGAGGAATCAGAGAATTAGTAGAAGGCTAGAATGAATGAGCTTTATGAAAAGCATCAGAAACGAAGAGGTCCTGTGCAGACTAGGTAAAGAAAGAACCTGAAAAAGACTAGTTAGAATTAGAAAAACAACTAAGAAATAATAGTATAGAGTAAGCAGGCAAAATCTGGATTGGTTGAGAAAAAAGTGTCTTGAAAATATAGAAATATTTAAAAAACAATTGGAAAATATTTAAAAAACAATTGGAAAAATATTTAGTTGATAAAGCTTTTTATAGTGTACAAGAGTTCCTTTCACATCAAAATTAAGCCTCACCTCAACTAATTGATATAGTAATTAATTATGGTATCTAGTGTATATGACTAATGTTAATCTGACTTGTCTTATACTCCTTAACTAGAGTCTCCAAGACGTAATCTAAAAAAAAAAAATTTATATTGGTTGAAGATGCTGCGGCGTCGATGTTGAAACCTCTGTATGAGGAAAAAGTTCATTACATTCATCATCATGATTGTTGGCATCATGTTAAGATCCTTGGTGCATTCAACCATGCTGTTAATTTTCCTTTAAATTATCCAATTTGAAATGAAATGATTCCCTGACTTCACGAACAAAGGTAGAATCATTTTTATTAAAACTGATAACAAGGTCACTACCCATAAAAGACGAATTTGATGAGCGAGTATGAAATAGAGTACAAATAATTCTACATTGTGAATACGAGACAAAGATTATAATGTAAGACAAAAGAAATTCCGTATTCGAAGGAGGTTTACGACAAGAAAGAGCAGTAGTATACCCTAATATTCAGTAGTATTATATTAGCTTTGTGAGAGCTTGTACCATGAAGCTTATACCACAAAAATGTCAAGATTCTTGTTGACGTTAATTGAGGAAGCATGTAAGTAAAAGATTTGAGTTCAGAAGGGAGTATTGTTGAATTATATAGAAATTTAATGCATTCATTCCTATTATGGTTCATAAAAGAATTCAATCACATTGTTGGTTTTACATCCAAGAATAAAATAGCTCATTGTTACATTTTTCCTAATCAGTTCCAGTTCGTACGAATGTGGCTGTATAATAAGTAGTATGTGATACATCAAACTTGATTATAAATATACAGTTATAGAACGAACACCATTCTACATTACAGATCCATATAAATGTGGCTCTGCTACATGCAGAGATGACAGCTTTATCTGTAAGCTATAGCTATAACTATTTTATTTCCTTCTTTCATGCAGAAAATAGAAGAAAAGCTGTGGATATTGAAGACAGTTAATAGTCGTCAACCGTGAAGCGAAGTTTTTGGATGTTTATAAGCCTTTAATTTTGTCTTTTTGTAGTTTTACCGCACATGCACCGCATCTTTATTACTACGCTATCACATCATTTATCAGATAAATCTTTTTCATCATACAATTTGTTGCATTTTTAATGAACTACTGGAGATTCTGGCACAATTTCCATTATCTTGATTAAATAAGTAGGCTACAGCCCTATTACCATTATATTTACTAATAGTGTTGTGTATAATATCTACTAATAATTGTAAATATTAATAATTGAATTATTAAAAATACATGATTGAGAACATTCAACTAGTATATTTACTGATAGTGTTGTGTACAATATCTACAAATAGTAATAAATATTAATATGATGTTGAAGATCCATCTTGTTTCCACTAATATGTAATATAAACTTGAAAAACACTTTTAAATGGAAATTAACTCACGTTATGGCGTAACGGCCGTTTCGCTCTGTTGTCTAGAGCATCGTCAGACGACCCACAGTACACTGATTTAAGGCATGAGTTTAAGGGTTATGTATGTTGGAATGGTGTAGGGGTGGGGAATTATTAAATGCTGACAACATTTTACATGATCAACTTAACTTCTTCTCACATACTCTATTTGACAAAATAATCCCAATTTCAAACCTCCCGCCTACTCATCCCACCACCCCTTCGTCATTCCAACATACTGTTACGGGTTCTATGTCTAAAATAATGCTGGCAACACTTAAATTTATCACTCGCACTTTATTAACACAAATAATTCACAACTCACACTGTTCAGTAATTTCTTACACAAAAATAAGCAATCGGAAACAGATAAAACGATATTGTTCAACTGATAATGAGTTTTCAATAAACTGAACGAAAATCAATCATTAAATGTCAAAAGGCCGATCTAATATTAAATAATAACTGTACAATAAACTGTCTAATAATATTCGAAAAGAATCGTCGAGGAAGAACAATTAACTTACGTAGCACAAGTAATAGGTAAAAGAATTATCACTATTGAATTATCACTGTCAAATCAATTTATTATTTGGCTTCAAAACAGCAGTGTTAAATATGATGTGATTATTTTAACAGAAACTTGGATTTCAAATGATGAAAAATTTATGTATAACGTAAACGGTTACAATCATTTTTGTCAACCTAGTAAAAAAACAAAATGTGACGGCGTAAGCATTTACATGAATGAAAATATTGAGTGTAATAGAATAGTATTTGAGTTGGAACAGTCCAATGGTATTAGATTAGATTTTAAACTTAATAATGTTGATTATACAATTCTTGCTATATACCGATCTCCATCTACCGATATTAATTTATTCATAAATGAAATTGATCATTGTCTGTCTAATCTTTCTACTGAGTATGCTATTCTTATTGGTGATATGAATATTAATTTACTTGATGGTGGTGGACTGACTCATGAATATGTAGGTGTGCTCAACCTGAATGGCTTTGAATCGTTCATAAACAAACCTACCAGAATTCATAATAATGGCAAGTCTTGTATAGATCATATTTTTATAAAAAGGCCGACATCACATAATACAATAATTAGCGCTGTACTGAAAACTACAATTACAGACCACTTTTGTGTTGCAGTCAGCTTAGATACCAAGGATAGAATAAATAAAGTTGTTATGAATCACAAAACTAATATTAATTATAATGCACTCAAACAAGAAATTGAAAAAGAAACTTGGGATTTTACTAATATTGTATCCTACGAGGACATTGATAATGTAACCAATAGTTTCATCCATAGAATTAAAGAGCTCATTGATAAACACACAACTACGATAAAAACGGTCCATAAGTACAAACCTCTAAAGCCATGGATTTGCCGAGGACTCATAAGTTGTATCAGGAAAAGGGATAAAATGTATAAAAAAGTTATAAAAAATCCTCTTAACACACAATTGAAAAGTGAGTACTGTGCTTATAGGAATACTCTGAATACAATTATAAGACATACAAGACTGAATTACTTCAGAAATAAAATAAATCAGAATAAAGGTAATATTAGGAAAACTTGGGAATGTGTCAAAGAAATGATGAGCATTAAGGCAATAAAATCTGAAATAAAAGTGGAGTCCAATAGACTTAATAATTTTTTTGCAAACGTAGGTAAATTTTACGCAAGTAAAATTGACTATAACTCAAATGACACATTTCCTGATTTTATAAATAAACCTAAAAGTGAAAACTCTAATTTCTATTTATTTCCTACTGATCACATTGAAATTCAAAATACAATAAGAGAACTGAAAAACAATTCAGCACCTGGGATAGACGGAATAAACAATATAACTTTAAAATCAATTGCTAAATATGTTTCTAAACCTTTAGCAACTATAATAAATAAATGTTTCGTAGAAGGATACTTCCCAAAAAGTTTTAAAATTGCAAAAATTAAAGCTCTTTATAAGTCTGGTGATAAGTCAAAGCCTGAAAACTACAGACCAATAAGTTTACTGAGTAATTTTACAAAAATTATGGAGAAATTAATAAAAAAACGATTAACTAACTATGTAGAGAAAATAAAACTTATTAATGTAAACCAATATGGGTTTCAATCAAAAAGGTGCACAAGAGATGCAATACTTAATATTATCAATAAAGTAAATAAAGGCTTTGAAAAAAATGAAAAAACTCTTACAATATTCCTTGACCTTGCAAAGGCATTTGATACTGTGCCACATCATAAACTAATTGCTAAGTTAGAACATTATGGAATTCGTGGGGCACCTCTGAATCTATTTAAAAGCTATCTCCTTGAAAGATTCCAGGTTTTGGATGATAGTTTGGAGAAATTGTCTGCTTTTGGATTTCCTCAAGGAACGGTACTATCACCTCTCCTCTATATTATATATGTCAACGATATTTTTAATATGGAGCACCAAAATAGTTCTACTATCTCTTTTGCCGATGATACAGCTGTTACAGTCTCTAGTGATACTTGGGAGTCTACTTTTCAAAACGCTGAAGTCCTTCTCCATAAAACTGGGCTATGGTTCAGACATAACCTTTTAACTGTTAATGCTAAGAAAACAAAGTACCTAGCTTTTTCTCCAGATAGTAAAGGTCAACCACCTATAAACAAATTACTAAAAATCCATTTTGAAACCTGTAACTTCAACAGTAACTCTAATAGTCTTGCATTTCACACATGTAATTGTGCACCTTTGGATAGGCCAACTGCTTTGAAATACCTGGGAATTGTTGTTGATCAACATCTCAAGTGGGGGAGTCATATTGATTATCTGATTTCTAGATTGAGATATTTAATTTTCCAACTCTATAGAATAAATAAGTTGAATAATTTAGATATAATTAGATTAATATATAAGGCTTATGCCGAATCCATTCTGCAATACTGTATTGAGGTATGGGGGGGGTGCAATGAACACACACTTTAACAAGTTGTTCATTATTCAAAAATATATAATACGAGCAGCACTGGGTAGACCTAGACTTTATACAAGTAGACTGATCTTTGATGAATTCCAAGTATTAACTGTGAGACAATTATTTATGAAGAAACTTATTGTATACATAAATTGCAATAGAGAACTATTCAAATTCAGACAGATTGATTACAATATAAGACCGTTAAGAAATCTAGTTTTGATTCCAAATCTCAATAAACGCATTTGCAGACATCAAACTCTCTATATTTGCTGTAAACTTCTTAACGTGATACCCATGCAGCTAATACCATTCACGAATAAAACTAAAACTCTTGGAATAGATACGTGGGTGAAGGCAAATGTATATTTTAAAATAGGCTCTGTATTGAAATGAAAATATGTATTCTTATAATGTTGGATATAAGTTATATTTAAGGTTGTTTATAAGTGTTATTTTTTTGATTTTCATCCGGCGCACAAGCTTGGCTTTGCTGATGGAAATCTTGAAGAATATATTTTTCTTGTAATATATGTAACTTACTGTGCAAACACATAGTTCAATTTTGTGTATCTGATTGTGATGTACAGTTACATTTGTTTTTTAATAAAGATTTAATAAATTAATTAATAATATTAATTTAATAAATTAAAAAGAGAATTATCACTACAGACAATAAAAGTTCCTTAGATGGTTTGTAATAGCGCCAACAGGATTGTACTGTCTGTATTAACGGGAACTGTCACTACTGCCACTTATCAACATAGAACAATAACTGAACTACTTAACTGTCACACTTGTTTATCACGACATCTCAAACAAGACTGAACTCATTTACAAGAGACTTCCTCTATTTATATAAAATTTCATAATTGAGATATCTCTCGAATTTTCTGTCAACTTCTAAATAAATAAATCAAGGAAACTGGAACTTTCCACAATATTCGATAAGACTCCATTAATTTCTAATCAAACAACTAGAACATTCTACTAATTACCAAGTAAACACCATAAAAGTGTCAAAAACAGAGTAATTAATGGCTTAAGAGTAAACTTTTACATAGCAGATAACACCGAGAATCATTGTCTCTTCTTTCTTTCTATTCTCTCCAATTTCATAATCGCTACAATACATAACCCTCAAACTCATGCCTTAAATCAGTGTACTGTGGGTCGTCTGACGATGCTCTAGACAACAGAGCGAAACGGCCGTCACGCCATAACATGAGTTAATTTCCATTTAAAAGTGTTTTTTAAGTTAATATTAAATATCAATAGTTGAATTATTAAATAATACCTGACTGAGAACATTTAAGGAATCTGAAATAGGAACATGACTCATATGACTAGGAGCTCACATGTAGTAACTCAGATTTTCATTATCTTGATTACATTAGTAGGCTATAGGCCTACTGTTAGTTATTAGATCATTTCTGACTTGTCTTAAACTCCTTAACTGGAGTCTCAAAGACGTAATCTACATAAAATATTAATTATTAAATAATTCATGACTTCACATGTGAGTTGGATTTTTTTAAATCACTTGTGAACTAGATTAACCAGTAACTCATTATTCGAGCCTTCATGAAAATTAGAAATTTCCTCTGTGAAAAAGGCTTTTTCTTTATCTAAGTTGTCTATTATGTAATATTTATGTCAGTTGTATCTTAGTAATAAGAAGTAACACAAATCACAAGCTATATAAGTTACTGTAGTACACTATTTGCTAGTATACTGGCATGAAAATAAATGAAAAACTGTGAATGAATGGATTAATGAATAAAGTTTATCAGTCAAAAGTAAAGTTGCTGTTTATATACCTTAATTTTGTTTTTTAGAGGAGTCACAGTTATTATCATCATCAACATTATAATCAATGAATAATAATACGAAATTTTGACAACCACATTTATTAAAAATATTGAGGGTATTTATTGAGTATCCGAACTTTTCGATTTTTCCAACAATTTTTTCCCCACACACTCAAAACACACTAGTAAGTAATAATACACTGATATTTTGCGGGGGCAACGCTTATTTGGCATTTAAATTAGAGTTTTCTGATGGAACTATTTTTCTTCCGCGTATGAATACTTCCATCACACTGTAACACTGCCAGACTAGGCTAGGTTAGGTTAGGTTTGGTTGGTCGGTCATCTAGAGCTGAGCAAGGTCGGTCAAGTAACCATTCAATCCAAAAATATAATAGTTTGAAAACATATGTGTTTGGTCAGATCGACAATTATTGCTAGATCACATGGAAAATATTCATTCATATTTATTCATTACGTGAAATGTGTGATACAGAGTGCAAGCTAAAATTTTTAGAATCTATACGCCTTAGCGAAAAGGACGTGATTGAATTTTTGTTCAGGCATGGTATTTTTAAAGAGATTTCGGTGTGTTTGAAGTGTGGTGAGGAGTTAGTTGTGAATAAATCAAATCTTAAATTTCGCTGTCAAAAAAAAATTCGATGTGGGAAGAAGGCGGCTGCGGTTTGTGGCTTTACTGGCTCGGCAAGGGTGGGCTCGTTCTTGGACAATTGTAGACTCCCAATAGAAAAATATTTCTATTTGGTGTCAAGGTTTGGAGTCAAAAAAGCGCATTTCGCCGGCTACCTTGCTGAGTTTCAGTTTAAGCGCCGATACCAGCGGGAGGAGCGTTTACATTATTTTTTTAAAGCGGCTGCGGAGTTGTATCCCCCGAAGTATTGAAAGGTTAGTAAGCTTAGTTTTCTTCAGATATGTGATTATTAATTTGATTTATATCGTTTTATGGTTGGTAGTTCATAATATGTTTGCAAATTATGAATTTTTTAAATGAAAAATAAAATTTTCGTCAAAAAAAATTTTTTCGAAAATTTAAATTTTTGGGTGAAAAAGACGCGACCCTCAAAAAATTTCAACGGATTATTGCTTCATGGGGTGTGTAGATGTCACAAAAAAAAAATTGTTGGAAAAATCGAAAAGTTCGGATACTCAATAATTACCATATTGAGAAACTAGTTTGGGTTGTCATTATCAATCTCAAACAAACTAGAACTAAAGTACAGAGTAGCTTAATATATACTAAACATGGAATGAAAATCATCAATGATCAGCATCATCCGAAATCATTATTTTCTTAATATCTCAGAAGGTGAGTGCTTCAAGTACTATTTTTTTGCTAGGACTACTCACTTATAAGTGAGCATTCAGTGCATCTCGAGACCCAGATATTTTATTTTCCTTTCAGTCATTCCAAAATACTAAGTAAATACAAGTCTTGTTCAAATTTCACTTATGGGCACTATTACTGTTTTGAAATGTGTTTAGATTCAGGGAGCTCACAGAACAGGTGATACATCACTACGATGCAAAAAAGCTTAGTCACAAGTCAAAGCAACACATATGTTCTTTATCAATATTGCAGCTCCTAATTCACTTTTTTGGAATTGTATTGAAATTGGTGGTTGAAATCCATATAATAAATAAATCGTAATATAATCCATATGATAATATGTTTAATTTAAGCATCCCGTTGCAAATCATGGGATGTTCACTCTAAACTCAATTCCGCTGTCCATTTTATCATTTCTATTAACCTTTTTCAAAATTAATGTTGAATTTCAGCATTTTTGTTAATAATAATAATAATAGCATTTTTGTTAAATGGGCAATACGCAGGAACCTCATAAGCAGCTGATACATTATATAAGTCACCATAACGCTGATATAGATGACATGCGGACAAGCCAAAGCAACCGATTAGTTCAGTATCAATATTGCAGCGTCGAAAAACACAGCTTATTATGCATTTCTCTTTTCAAACAGCTGAACTATAGAAACACTGCAATTTCACTCACTTTTCACAATTTCGTAATTTTGTAACGGCTACCATAATTTGTGCACCACAAGTTCACGGAGCTTAATTTAACTACCACAAAAGTGAAACTCCAAACTGGATTCCCGGGCAAGACCGGCTAAAAATGCTAGTTCAGAATAATTGGAGCAGGTTCCATTCAGAATGACACATACCGGCTGGTATAGAAAAACCAACTGACTTTTAATCCCAATACTACCCCAATTGCTAAATTTCAACCAGCCAAAATCTTAACCGGTCATGTTAAAATAATAATTAGTAATCCAAACAGAAAAGAACATTTACTATTGTAGCTCTTTTCTGAGCTTGTAGTTTGTGCGTGGCTAATAATGTAGCATACAATCAATTAAATTGACATCGCTTTCAGAAGCAATTTCCCTGTTTTAGGGGCTCGTAGCAACAAGGAGTTTTGACAAATGACCAAGCCATTTGTTTTGTGACTAGTAAGCTACTAATGCTAATACGCATGCGCACAAGTCCACTTGGGAAGAGGAATGGCGGAAAAGGCGAAAGTAGAGATGATATAAAGCTGGACTGGCAATCATCATCGTGGACGCTCCGGACATTCAAGACCTACGCCTAGTCCTAATCAAATGACAGCAATATCCTCCCCTTCCACTTGCACTTTTTCGCCCTTCCGCTCTACTAGTTGGCCGCTTTTCTCGAGCCATAAACTTGCACCACCAGGGTTTAAGCGCATCTACTGATTCCGTTTGCCTTGTCGTACCACCAGCTTCCCCCCCCCCCTCACAACCACACCCCTCCACCTAATTCTCTTGATGAAACTTTTCGTCCTGCCCGAACCTAATAGCGCATGTTTTATAGCTTGGAGTCCGTCCTAAGCCAGATAAAGTGGAGCCGACGTTTCCCAAGCCGTCACACGATCGTCATCTGCCTACCATAATAACTGCTGAGAAGGATGCCATGCGAAAAATAGCCAATATATCCTTCAATGTGCACGTCTGTGCGGTGCTCTTATCTGCACTAATAACTTTCTGTTGTGAACATCGCCGACTGAGCATCGTTCAATAAGTGACATTGCCAAATGGCAATCCATTAAATATTTATATTATTACTATGGCAAATTCTAACGCCATGGATTTCTAAATAGTTTCGTAATAAGTTATTATGAAACATAGTATATTTGTGAAACTCATAACGAAGAAGTACAGAGTTTGAACAATTTTATGATATGAACTTCTAGGTTACACAAATTTCGTTTTCAGCTCTATATGTTTAATATCGAGAAAATGTACGTAAGTAAATTTGCAACCGAACAGGAGACTTTATTATTGAAATTATTTCCACAAAATTCAATACAATTAAAATATATACAAAGTAAATTTCATAACTATTCAACAATATACATTCATTAAATATAGAAAAACTATAAATATTAAGGTTATGTTAAATATGTTATAACAACAGAACACTTGTATAAATCATTGGACAGATTGAATTTTCAACTGACCTGATGATGATTCTAATTATGCCCAAGCATTGGTTGTTTGGAAATTCAGGTCAGCAATGGTTCAATCCAATTTACTAATTAATTTACTGTACGATAATATCTAAATATCTACTATAACTTTATTAGCTATTTTTTATTTTTTTATAAAATTATTTTTGATTATCTCATCAACTTGAAAACATCCTATTTTGTAACTGGGTCTTACACACCAGCTGAGCCTATACATCTTCTACTGCTCTATGTAAAATTAACATGAGTGCTCTCCACCCAAGGCGTTTAAAATTATGATATTCGCAAGTATCATTATTTTTTAAAGAAATTCGTTGTTTTCAAGCGAAGAACTGTTAGGCGGCGTTCACACCGGCACGATATGCGATTTATCTTATTGAAAACATCGTTAAGATATATCGCAAGGAAGGTGCAGGCGATAAATCGGCGCCACCTCTGCGATAAGAATGTGAAGGGAGGGAATATCATGAACCGTAAAAAATGTTGAAGTGTGTACTGTTTTATTTGTATAAAATTGATTTTCAAAATAACCGAACTTCCTCGTTCTTTATATTGTATGTTCTTAATACAGTACCTATATTCTCTAATTATTCATACAGCCGAAATGATTGAGTTCTTGAAGGATTTATAGAGATGATAATATTATAATGAATCATGAATATTGTAAATGTCTGATGTTTTTGTCTCTGATATGGATATAATCTTAAACGATGAGATAATGACGAAATTGTAATTCTTTGATAATTCAACTAGAAAAGTTTGAGCTATTTCTTGTATCAGATTTAAAAAATATTCACATTTTGAATTTGTAATATAACAATTTGTTTGTCTTTTACATACTGAATAATATACACAATGCATTTACCTGTGTCTTTCACTTCTGATGCAATTTCCCTCCATGCAGCACTGGTCACATCTGTCTTGCTGTATTCGGCAAGAGTATTGTTCCAGATGCACTGACGAGATTTTAACTAAATTAATAAAATGAAATATAGCCTTGTCTTCTCTTCCCGACATGTTGACTACTCGAAGTCAATATGCAACTAATCGTAAAGCATGTACCAATAGCATGAAGGAAAGAGGAGAAAGAATATTGGAGTACTATATTGTAGGTTTGGTATGACGCTATGTCTGTTTACTTAACAAATTCCTTCCTCGTATCATATGCAACTAATCGCAAAGACCGATAGCATGCAGCACTTGGTGCGATTCATCGCTTACGATATATTGCACAATCGCCTCGGTGTGAACCATTTTTATCGCCTCCCTCTACATTTCAAGTATCTGTCCATGCGTGTCGCGTCTCACGTATCGTTTAAGATAAATCGCATGTCGCATATCGTGCCGGTGTAAGCGCGCCGCCTTATGTGTTCTATCACTAAATTAATGCTGGCATCAGTTGAACTTTATTTACACAAATTACTTACAAAACGCACTAATCAGTTATGTCAAACACGATAAACCAATAAGAAACAAACATATCAATAACGTTCAGCTAACAACGAACTTACTATATTATTGTACAAAAACTAATTACTAAATGTCAATGGTCGATCAATAATTTTATAAATAACTATCCAATAAATTGTTCAATGATGTAAAAAGAAATGTCTAAAAAGCAGTTGAACACTCAAAAATAAATGGAACACGTAAGAAGCACAGTATGTAACTGTATTTTATATACGTAATCACCATATATAGAAATAGCACTACGTATGTGTACACTTGTATAAACTATAAAGGAAGTTAGCCACTATGTCACTTTATCACATTAACGTTCGAATCACAACTGAACTGAGCTGCTGTTTATAATGACTGCTCTTTATATATTGTTTGATAGTATTCCAGGAAGTTCTGGAAACTGATAACATAATCTGGAACATTCTAGCAAATTCTTGAAAACCTAGAACATACTTTTGACAAATAGGAGAAAGACATTCGAGGAAAGAGAGAAACAACAAGAGCTATTTACGACCTATTTGAAGTACGTGTTATCAATGAGACCGGAAGCGAAAACGGGTAGCATATAACATGTTTATCTTCTTTCTTGCGTTCCTAACTACTACGGTTATTCTCGAAAAAACTCAAAAAATGTATTTTCCCACATCTGCTCGTATAGTAGTTCTTTACCTACTGAAAACTGATTGTAAAATATCTCTTACTGATCGGCGATCGTTAAAGCGTTTTACGCTCGCCAGCTGTTTACACAACTAAATAGGTCTGTTACACTGGATCACTGATCTCATGATCCACCAATAAGGAGACATCACAGTGACTCCATTTGCAAAATGGCGTCACTGTGAAGTCTTCTCATTGGTGGATCACGAAATCTGTGAAATTCTCATAACTTTAACAATGGCGTACGCCAACCAAATCAGCGTACGCTAAAATCTGTGATGTTACAAACTACAAACTACAAGCTTTTATTGTGTTGGAATCCAGAACTGCAGTAGTAGGAAAAATGTTGTATGTAATTTGCGCATAAAACTTCTTTATTGCTCTCGAAAAATTACTGTGCTCCGCTATGCGTCACGCAGCAACTGTTTTGGCTCATGCAATAAAGTCGCGCTTTACGCTCTTAATACATAAATAACTAATAAATTTCGAGAATACAACTGCTGTTATTCGAAAAGTACCTATACAAATGGCGTTGTTGGTTGATTTTTATAAAAAAATACAAGTAAAAGTTTTTCTATAAAATTCTTCAAAAACTAGCGTTTTTAACTATTCTCAGAGTAGCTAAAAAATATCGGTATATTGCGGATACAGTAACAAAATCCCACCTTCTTTATGTTTTCCAATGAATAGTGTTGATCACAATGTACATCATTTTGCGAGTTGGTAATTTATTACAAACAGAACCTTCAGGTCCCTGTAAAGAGTTTTGAACAGATGAAGAATCGACATTTATTCGAAGCTTGTAGAATTAAATGAGCTACCGCTGAACTCCGACAGTCCAACACCCATGTTTCTAGAAAGCATTGTCATGAATTTGGGAGGAGCAGATGAGAGCATTAGAGGAAAAAGGATGAATCAAATGATCAGGAGAAGGAGTACAGGGTAATTGGGAAAGGCAGAGCTGTCTTTGTGAGGAACAACTTACAACATGCTGAATATTTCATAAGTTAATTCTGAAGGAAAAGAGCAGAAAATAAATCCATTTATGCGTTCAAAATGAAGGAGTTAAATTACTTTTCCCTTCATACATCACAAGGAATCTCGAGAAAGCTTGTAAACAATTCATATCTTCTTTCTCCGTAGTTGAGGACGTTGAGGTGGAGCCTCTAATGCGTGAATGCTGTTAAATCCATTTCCTCCGTGTAGAAGCCTTATTGCTTCTTTACTCAAGAAAAAAGCTTATCACAACGTATTTGTATATTTCCCAGCTTATCAGCATAATGTTTCCCAGAATTGTATCAGGAAGATATATCTATATTTTCAGTATTACAGGACTTCATCCCTTTAGTGTCATAAAACAAACATAAAACATCCTTCGAAATGTGAAGGCTACTACTTGTGAATCCAATTTTATTACCGTACATAGAAAGTGCCCCAAAGATAATGAAGCCTACTGCAATTCAGTAAAATATCATGCCGCTCTATTAATAATTAAATTCTTTTTTCCGAGCTCTAGTAATTCATTTTTCATATTTTTCTTCTTTCAGTTTTTTCTTTTTCAGTTCTATAGTACAGTACCGTACTTGATGAATCTTCCATCTTCCCTCATATATTGTCTCTTCTAATGTTATTATTTTTTGTTTTAGTTTTTCTGATCTAATGAATTGATGTCTTTCTTTTTGTTTTCTCTTTTTCTTTTGTTTGAATAGTGCTGAAGTAAAATGTCAATAAGGCTCTTAATGGAGCTTATGTCTGTAGGCTTTTTCATGTATGTATTAGATAAATATATTTATTTTTTGACGGAGAAAGAGAAGTTGTGAAGGGCAATTTTTCAGTTAAAATTCTATTTTTTAAACAAGAAAACCCCACATCATGAATTATTGAGCCTTCTACAAACATTCTTCTCATTGAGCGCTTGTCAGTAACCTCCATCCATTCCTATAATCTCTGTCGCATCTTTGCATGAGGATGAAATGCGAAACAAACCCATGTAAAATAAAATGTTCAATTGAATATAGTATTTATTGAAGAAGGGAAGAGCTATGGTGTACTATAATAACTTATTTTAAAGTCTTAGAAATTCAAAGTATTACTGACACAGCTCACTTGATTGAAAAAATACTGATTTAAACGTTTGATAACAATTAATTAATTCAATCATTCAAATAATAAAAATCAGGATCAAATTAATGAAATCAATTAGTTATTATTCTGTTTCTAGACAGCATTAACTTCTAGGAGCATTCAGGAACTTCGTCATTCAGCCATTGATCAGTTAGAGCTGATTCCTGTTCAGTAGTTTCCATATAACTTGGCAGCAGTTGGGCTCAGATGTAGCAAGTCCTCCCATCTTCTACACGCTGCCAAGTTATATGAATACTACAGTATTACTATTGGTTTTCAATTTTTTGAAGTTGTTGTTTATTTAATCAATTAACTACTCGCACATTATTTTATCGATCTCATGCATAAGCGATTTCCTAGATCCTCCCTATTGCATTTGCAGTATTCGTTCTCTATTTCACTTATCACTTTCAGTTCTCCCTTGTTCTTTATTATCACATTTTCTATTTTATCGGTATCAGAATCGGCGTCATTTTATACATTTTTCTATTTTATCTTATCAGTTCCTCTGTTATATGTATCACTTTCCGTTCTCCCAATTATTAGTATCAGTCCAAATAACAGTTATTGATCCTTATTCTATTCTATTGAGATTCTAATGATAAAAATTATGATAAACTCAGCTTATAACAGAAAATCTAGCTGATCCTTTTTATGTCTTATTCTTCACATGCGAAAAATACGTCAATGGTTTTTCTGGTTTGGTTGGTCGGAAAATTTCTATCGTCGTGGATGGAAATTGAGCACGCAGTCACAGGCTGACATAATCCAGCATTGGCTGTTGTCACGCAGTCCTAATTTGATCTAGAAAAGTAATCAGCCCGAATTCTGGGCCCGGAATGAATGCAGAATAACGGTGAACACTGAACAGCGTTGGCAGCCATTATAGAACTTGCGTTGCTATAGTCTATTGTCGCCTGCAATTTGGAGCTCATTCTCTTTTATGTATATTACATCAACGTTCCTGTTGTTCCGTGATTTAGTATAATAAGAATCGTTGGACTTTGTCGTAAAGGCCAGTAATAACTTTTGTCAACTTTCTACATAATTGATAATTATCGGCAATTTTCACTACTAACTCCCAAGTAAACAATGCACGCTCTCTTTCAAACTGAGAAAGATGGAAATTCATCAACTATTCACTTTTTGCGGGACTCTCTGCGATTAGTAGCTTTATCAAGTCAGCTATTATCATCATATTTGAGCCAATTACATAATTTTGTTTCTGCCTTCAGACATCACCAGGGGAGCATAAAGGTAGGTTCGTTGAGTGAGCCAAGAATTTAATACTCGTTGATCAATTGCAGATTGTTGATATATTCTACAGCGTTGGTTTTATGAGTTGTCTATATGAAAAATTAAATATTCCTCTAATGAGAACCTTGCGAGAAGAGTGATGTTACTACTCTATTCAAAACCAATATAATATTAAAGTATCGTGATTCGTTCATTTGATCGTATCCTCAGATCTTCTTTTGTTTTTGGTGGATTTTCGTGGAAGATACTTCTTATGTGGCAGCCAGATACTGCAGCAGCATGGGCAGATTCCGTGGAAAACAAAACATTCCTCCTACTGACACCATATTCAAAAAGTGTTGGTTTCAAGCAGAAACATCAATTTTCACTCATGTACTTGAGGTTGTTACTTAAGATCCATGCTAGAACAGTTATCCATTTTTTAAATGCATATTTTTGATGCTTTTATTCCAAGTCGTACCATTTCACTGCCTTACCCTGTATTTATAAAAAATTTAATCAATAAGGCCACAATAGGAGCGACAGTGACTTTTTCTATTGACGCTTACTTACCATTCAACTCTCACCATTCGTATCGTTGCCGAGACCTGTTTGATACAGGAGATGCAATTGAAAAGTTACAGCTCATTATCAATATGGATTTTATAATTTTTAAAATATACAGTCTAAATATGAAACAAATATAGTTGTACAGTAATAGAAGACAATCTTGGAGATTTATTCATGTACTAAGATCCTATTTGAAATAAAAGAGCGTTAAATATGTAATGATACAATCAAAAATAATTAAGATACAGTGGAGAATGACTACCATTTTTGTCGTTCACTTTTACTTCAAATCATAGCAGCAAATGTGAAAAGCCATGTTTTATTCTTGATACTACTTAATTTTCCAGGTGAAAAGCGCCCATTTCATCACGCTGAGTCCTGTAAAAGGATATTAATGAGAAATAGGGAAGGATGGGCCTCTAATTAAGAGTAGAGCAGTCATTGTTGAAAGCTAGCTGGTGCAGGCACGAGTAGAAAGGGACGGATGGAGCCGGAACAAATGAAGATAAAGTAATGAGAAGGAACTAAGGTCAGGGAGGAACGGAGATACGATTCTTGGAAGCCACAAATAGCGGAAAAGTATTTTTTTCTTTTAGTGGTTAATGGCTACATTTTTATTTTAATTTCTCAGTGAGCAGGCTCGCCTTAGGCTGTGCTTTGCCTGTCATTCTTCGCTGTCATGACCAACCTTGTAAATTCGTGCCAGACTTCATTAACATTTATCGTTTTGATACAATGAAATATATTCTAATAAAGGTCTTGCTCAATGGGCAAGAGAAAACAAGTGAAATTGAGAGAATCTTTCTTCGTGTGCATGATAGAGAAAGATAGACAAGTTTAAGTATATCAAGTCATTGAAGGACAAAGAAGGCACAGTAGATGAAAGTTCTTGCCCTGAAGGTTGAAGCTAGATGTAAACCTTAAATATGACGAGTTACTAGAAAAAACATTCATGATAATGACTTTTCATTTTCACCATGAACTCTTTTTGTCCTCTTTGTGCCATAGTCGAGTTTCTCAATATTTTTTGTCCTTCACTCATTTCAATCTTCTAAAACTTCATTCCACAAGAATATCAAATCCAACTCTGGTCTCCATAATATATAATTCTGCTCTTCACAATACTGTAGTTCAAATACTTGAGTCCATCGAGCTTTCATAGTGATAAGAAGCTCTCTTCTACTCCCACTCACTCATGCTTTCTCTTTTTCTCTTGATATTGTTTGATTAAAAATATATTTAGGCTTCCATATAATTCATTAAAATTTTAAAATCTTTCAGTGAATAAAGAGTGGAAAAGTTATTACTTAATTTCTAAATGAATTTTGTCAACAAAAAGTTCAGTAAGGGTGAATTCGTATGCAATAATTTCAATCTGAGTGCAAAAATCTCGATTCAAATGTGTTGCGTGGTGAATAAAAACTTGCAATTAATCCACTTCGAGTTTAATTTGTAGAAACAATAGCAATCTTGCAATTGGCTATTTTGCTTGAGCTATTACTTTTCAAGTCTTCTTATTCTGACCTACCACTTATTATTATTATTTATTTATTATTCAAATTTTTCAATTCATAAAGCCTATAAAATGTTTAGAAGTCTTGAAGCTTTAGTGCATACATCACGGTGAACTCATCTTTTGATAAAAAAGCTCATAATTAAAATAAAGGTGAATGTCTTAAAACTCTATACAATATTATTCCAAGAGAAATAATGAAATCTCTAGAACCATGCCACTCTCTCATTGGCTTTAATGTTGACATGAAAATTAATAATATATAAAGTACTCCATTTTTTCTACTCTTTCCCTTCAACCCTCTCTTTAAATCTCTCTCATTCTCTCAATAAATATCTCGCTCACTCGTATTTCTATTTCACCATGTTCCTCTCTTTCTCTAATTCTCTCATCTTATCTCAATCCTCTCATCCCTCTTACAACGTTTCCTTCATGTCACTAATTTAATCTCCAATTTTGCTCGACTGCAAATCTTATACAAGCTATTCCTGTCTTGTGAAATTCAAAATAAGTTTTCTCATTCTTTGTCTAGCTTTAAACGGACATTGTGCAGAAAATGACTCGCAAAGTGTCTTGCGATAAATAAGAAAGATAAGACAAGCTAGCTCTAAAGAACTCAAGATGAACTAATAAAATTGTAAATATCACAGAGTAGTTTACATCAAGCAATGCGATATTTTTTCGTAGTTGAATAAATAACGTTTGTTGACTTGTAAAATGACTTTTATTGGTTTGGAGTCCATAAAAAATAGTCTCTAATCGCCGTTTGTCACAAGCAATCGGAAACATGGTGAATTACAATTTTATGTGGGTATTAGGATAAAGCAGACAACGCCAGTCATAGCTGCTCGGTCACCTTTTCTTAACCGCCCCGATCGCCCGAATATCATGCCTATCGCATTTTAAATCAACGCCTATTGATTTTCTTCATACATTTTTCGTCTTTTAAAAAAACATAGCAAATTACTTGTACATCGATAGTAAGAGTCTATCTATTTTTTGATATTGCAATTAATTCAATTATTTGTCCTATTCATTACTATTCTATGCAATGAATCACTAAATACAAAAGTTAATCATTTTTCGAATTCTCAACTAATTCTATTCATAAAAGATCATCTATTCATTAAAATAAATTGGATGAGAATTCGAAAAATTATCAACATAGCCCTATAACCCTTAGTAGTGAGGAGTCTGAGCAATATAATGAAAGCATGGTAGACCTACAATAATTATTCCAGTAGTCTGAATAATGAATCTCAATATCCCAAATAATCCTGGTATAATTCCAGTACCAATCACGTCTTGATATTGATAAATCGTATAAAATCTAAAGAGCATGGACTAGCTAACTTTTGAAGTTATTTCTACGATTGACAAAATATGATTTCAAACACTTTTCAATTAAATTACAGGCGCTTTCCCATTTGAACATTTCTTTTACATACTTCTTATCTCGGACGTCCACTGCAACTTCGTATGGCTTCTACGAAATACCAAAAATATTCACTCATACATAGTTCTGGCAAAACAAATCCAGCCTTATCTGATTGAACAGCACTATTCCGGCTCTGTCACTGTTACTTTAGAGGTACCGTTTCCATTTGTATTATTTTTCACTGCAACTTCTTATGGCTACTAAAAAATTGTTAAGAAAATTCACTTACGCATAGTTCTTGCAAAGTAAATCTAGCCTTATCTGATTTGCTAGCATGCTACAAGTCAACTTTAAAGTTACGAATAGTTTCTTTTTAGAAAATGTGTTGCTCACGTGCCATTTTATTAAAATCGGGTAAGATAAGCGAGGGTTTAGCTGCACTAAATATAAATCCGACGTCCTACAATTTTTCGCACACCACTTGCTGCAAAAGCGAATTAAACAGAAATAGCTTGGAAAAGTGAGCAACTTGCCTGCCGGTTTGCATGGAACAAGAGTCTGCTTTGCTCAGCTCTGCTTTACTCTGCTGTATAATTCGTTCTCTATAATAATCGAGTTTCAACAACTGAGAACTGAGAACGAGGCGAGCTTCATTTGAAATAAATGCGCAGAGAAATGGACTTTATAATCATCGCCGCTGGGCTATTGAGCAAGTATTACGGAATCTTAATGTAAAAACATGAAATGTATTTTTTATTCTTTAAGACATTGTAGTCTCCAGCATACGGACTTCTAATCTCTCTTTTTACTCAGTCAGTCTCATTTTTTCAACTTGTTCTTATCTCGTTTCTTGTTTCTTACCTGAAATAATTACTGTACATACATGATGGAACAGTATTGAAGGAAATTGGGGTCTCGATAGCTGTATCTGGTGAATCATTGAAGCTCATTCAACATTTGATAGATAGATTGCATTTTTTTGCCATCGGACTCTAACCATTTTTTTTGCCATCGGACTCTTTGCCATCGGTCATTGTCAACGTCAAAAAATAAAGAAAGATACAAAAAAAATTGCACTTACTATAAATTAGAGAAAAACTCTTTCAAATAACCTAACAAACTTTTCAAAAAACTCTTTCAAATAACCTAACAAACTTTTCAAAAAACTCTTTCAAATAACCTAACAAACTTTCAAATATTAGAAAATAGGAAATATTACAAGTAATATTGGTATTGGAAGTGAAATTGGGAATGATAATTGGTTATAATATTAATTGGCTATAATAGTGCTTAAGAACATGCAATTTGCAGTTGCAGTGGATGTCTGAGATAAGAAGTATCGTATATAAAAGAAATATTTAAATTGCATATTCTTGAATAGGATTCCTGGTTTATTCCGGAATTGTTATTCCAAAGTGTTTACTTGAGACACCGAACGAAGATTTAGCACTCTTTTCATTCTCTTTTCATATTTATTAGTTCGATAATAGCATTACTTTTCCCATTACGATTTACGAACTACGAACTACGAACTATCATTAGATAATTCAAATTCATTTGATTCGACATCTTGCTTAATCTTGCTCAGCTTAAATCTTGCATACCCAGTCATTAGATCTGATCATATTTGGATTTGTTATATAAATGCATATCTTACTTCAAATATGTCCTACCTATCAATAGATATGCTAATCTATTATCAGTATCATTATGAGAGTAAAATGTGGAAATTAGATAAAGAAATCAGACTCAAGAAATGTTTGCCTTTTAGAAGCACCACAACAACTGGGATACGAAAACTATTTTAATACTGAAAAAGAGTTCTCAACTGAAACAGAAAAAGGAATTTAAAGTTATTGTTATCATACTATTCCCTTAATGAAGTAGAATCACTCGAGACTGACATCTCAGAAGGAAGATGCGCTAAGTTTTCACTTCTAATTGAGTGGCTTTCTTCGTAATACAATTATAAAACTTGAAGTTGGCTTCTTCATTTATATACTTGAATCCTCCCTAGGAGACCCTTTCAAACTACATTTTGTTGCTTGCAATTCATCTAAATAAGTTATCAGGACTGTTTGAATTTATGCTCAAAATATTACGTCTTCCTTTTCCAGAGTTGCGAGCGCTATCAAATCCCTTATGATTCTACTCATAGTGCTACGATACAAGAAATTCTATAAATTACTATTCAAGACTGTATTAATATTTATACAACGTTCTATATATGTGAACGAAGTTAAAATGGAATATCGTGCAATTATAATAATTAAAGTTAATGTCATATATCCTGGGGAGACTCTGGTATCCCACTTGGGAGGAATCTTCTTATTAAAAGTCTCCAACTCCCAACATTTCCATTATTAAACGTTATCATTCGAGTTTTCTCTATCATTCTATGTCAGCACTTGTCTAAAATTCAAATTCTATTAAAGCACTGAGCTCAGCATCGCGAATGCAATGCGTAAAATCTGACGTCCTACTCAATATTTCCAGTCTTAGGTAGTTAATTTCCAATAAAAATATTCCATGAATGTCAACCTACTTGCAAGAGAGTTGATATTCACCTTTATAAGTTGGTATTTTAACTACAGTGTGATATCTTCAAATATTAAAAACGTTATAGTTTAATTAATAGAGAGTTTGAGAAAAACTACGCTAAGGATAACGGTAATACGTTATCTGCTTTATTTTTACTAAATTACTAGGTGGTTCGGGTGCCATCTCAAACTATAGGTTCACCATCCATAATATCATTATCAACCACTCATTACCCACGCACAAATCTCATACTCATGTGAGCACCATAAAGAAAAATCTAACCTGACCACTCTATGCCTCCGGTTGCTTTCAACACAAAATTCTATGGAACAAACTGATACATAGAGTGATCAGGTAAGAATTCGCGTTATTGCTAGCATAGTTTTACGTAAACTCTCTGATAACCATAAAATAAGTAAATATTAATAATTTATTCTTAATAAATTATTAATAAGAATAATTATTAAGAATTATTTTTTCTTTTATGTGGGGAAATTTTAGGATTAAAATTTCTTTCATTGAGTTTTATTTGAAATTATTTCTGTAAATTTTAATTATTTAATTTTATACAAAATTAATCAATTAATTTAAAATTTGATATAACAACTAAACTTGGCCAATCTTCGGTTCACAAAGGTCTGAGTTTTTGAAGCTCTAATTTGTTTTTATTCAAAATTCCTTCAAGTGCTATTAGTTTATACTGAAGACTTCCGCAATGGCGGATATTGACAAGAGTATTAAATAGCTGATGGAAATCGATGAATGCTACTGTACAAAAATATCAGTCACCACCGGGAATCGAACCACGGACCTCCCAATTGTCGGTCGGGCGCCTTAACCACTAGACCATGGAGACCTTTCTGCACAGCAGCATTCATTTTTAACTTGGCCATATCGGCTCTTATCTCACAAGTTAGTTTGAAGTGACTGACAATTGAACAAACTGACAAATATACATAAACAGAATTTATTAATTTCGAAATTCCTTTAAGTCAGTTTGTTCAAGTCGTTTTGTCAGTTTGTTCAATTGTCAGTCACTTCGAACTAACTTGTGAGATACGAGCCGATATGGCCAAGTTAAAAATGAATGCTGCTGTGCAGAAAGGTCTCCATGGTCTAGTGGTTAAGGCGCCCGACCGGCAATTGGGAGGTCCGTGGTTCGATTCCCGGTGGTGACTGATTTTTTTGTACAGTAGCATTCATCGATTTCCATCAGCTATTTAATACTGTTGTCAATATCCGCCATTGCGGAAGTCTTCAGTATAAACTAATAGCACTTAATTTCGAAATTAATAAATTCTGTTGATTTTATTGTTGTTGATATTAGATCCAAACATGATATGGCATTGACAATCGTCATTATCGCATAAAATTCATTCAAATAAAACAGACAGTTATTAATACGAAAGTTTTCTCTATCATTCCATGTCAGCACATGTCTAAAATTCAAATTCGAACTCATATGAATCACAAAAATTTTGTGATTGACAACTCATCCTCAATATGAGATATATTTAATATATCTCATATTGAGGGTGAGTTGTCAAGCTGAGGGTTAGACAGGTCGTGTCATGAAATCATGATTCTCAAATAAAATTTTAACTGTGTATTGTTGGCAATTGTTTATTCTTTTAATTTCAATTTCAGTTATTTTTATGTTTGTTAATATTCTCTAGATTGTAGTAGTAATATTTATCGCTTTTTTCAATCTGATGCAACATGTGAGTATGCGCACACTTGTTTGTGTGCGTAAGCGAATTAAAGTTAGTGGAGAGAAAGAGAATAAGAGGAAGTACGAGTGAGAGATAAGTAACTGTGATTGGCAGGAGAGAATTATCCCACTGACGTTAATCGCGCAAATTATTTAATAAACTATGCACCTCCTCTAACTCACTCTCAGCTCCCCACCAACGCTACACCAAGAAAGCACCAATTCAAGTAGAAACTTCATTCAGGCTCCACGCATAAGAAGGAGCAACTGAAAATAATGGGAAGGAAAGCGGCTGCTATGGATGGAAGGGGAGCGAGCGGGAGAAAGTTTCGATATGAAATTCTCGCCATGGAAGCTGGAATTTGGGAGTTCGAATGGGAATGGGAGTTTGAGGTCGGTAGTCAGTTTGTTCCTCTCATTTATCCTATCTCTCACACACACTCTCTCTCTCTCTCTCTCTCTCTCTCTCTCTCTCTCTCTCTCTCTCTCTCTCTCTCTCTCTCTTACACACACACACCCATCGTAATGAAGTAAAGCCGAAAACCGACAGTCTTCTTCTAGCAAGTTTTATCAACACGCCGCTTTCTCAGAGTTAAACAAAAATTGGATGCGTCAGTGATCACTAGCCGAAATCTGTGAGAGAAAAGAGATGAGAAAAACTGTTTTGCTAATCATTTTGAGTAGCAATCTCCTAATTTCTATGGTTGCGTATACTACAGCTATACTTTCCGATATGGAGTAATTCACTTGACTCTGAATTATTCAGCCAGTATTCATTATTCAATGTTTCTTTGTTCCTTTCTGAATCAATTTAATCTCATAGAGATGCATCATTTAATATGATGTTACATGATATGTCATATATGATAGTTATATATTGTTAGTGGACAGTCATTTTCTTAACTAGTCTTCTTCTTCTTCTTTTCCCTGCGCCTATATCCCATTTCTGTTGGGGTCGGCCCTCCTAGTCCTCCTTCGCCATTCCAAACGTTGCTGGGTCATTTCTGGATGCAAATCCATTGTCTTCATGTCCTTACAGATTTTAACCAATTCTTAACTAGTCTTCTAAAACAAGAAAATTTAACATATTTTAGTGAGAATGAAAATAGAGATAAAGAAAGAACAGTGGTTCTCGGTGTTATCTGCCATGTAAATGTTTACTTTTAAGCAATTAATTACTCATCTTTTGACACTTTTAAGCTGTTCACTTGGAGCTTTACAGAATGTTCTAGCTGTTTGATTAGAGAATAATGGAATCTTATCGAATATTGTGAAAAGTGCGAGTTTCCTTATCTGTTTACTTAGAAGTTGATAGAAAAATCGAGAGATATCTCAATTATGGAAAATAAAAAAAGAGAGAGGCTTTCGTAAATTAGTTCAGTTGTTCAGTTGTTGTTCTACGTTGATAAATGGCAGTAGTGACAGTTCCCGTTAATACAGACAGTGCAATCCCGTTGGCGTTATTACAAACCATGAACTATCGTTGTCTGTAGTGATAATTCTTTTGACAGTTCTATAGTGATAATATTCTTTTACCTATTACTGCATTACAGACTTGTGCTACGTAAGTTAATTGTTCTTCCTCGACGTTTCTTTTTGAATATTATTGGACAGTTTATCGTACAGTGTTATTATTTAATTGTGTGATTTAGTGATTGATTTTTGTATGGTAATATTGAAAACTCATTATCAGTTGAACAATATCGTTTTATCTGTTTTTTAATTGCTTATTTTTTGTAAGAAATTACTGAACAGTTTGAGTTGTAGATTATTTGTTTTAATAAAGTGAAAGTGATAAATTCAAGTGTTGCCAGCGTTATTTTAGACATAGAACCTGTAACAATATTTATGAATAATATCGTTTCTTCACCCTCAAATCTCGTCGGTTATGATCAAAATAGAAAGTAGCCTATCTTCATTATAAATTTCTTTCTTAGAAATCTCTTCTTGTTTTTAACTAAAAAACAATGTTATTCTTGGATAAATTTGAAAAATATTGTTACTTATCACGGTCTCACTTATTAAAAATCGAAAAGTGCTGATATTAATCGAAAAATTTTGTTATAAATCGAAAAAACCATTTCAATTTACATTTCTCGTTGATTTTGATCAAAAAGTAAAGTTTTGCTCAAATAAATTTGTTTTTTCAATTGATAGTTATCTTTATTTAAGACAAAATTTAAAAAACCGTTAAATTTTGTGCTTTTATATATTAAAAATGAAAAATTTTCGTTATTTAAGAGATTTTGAGAAATGTTATATTTTGTGCACTTATTTATTATTATTAGACGTGAAACTCCCAAAGTGGAAGACGCTGAGTGAAGATGATTCATATTTTGGACTTGTTCTTCTTGTTTGCCTACCAGCTTTTCATTTTTTGTGCAAATTCAGCTTTTCTCTCTTCACTCCATTTTGTTCCAACTCTTGGAGGTTTTGTCTAACTTCCCAATTATAAAGTTTCATTCTGAAGTTTTTTCTATTTTAAATTTCTTTGTTGATTATTTTAGCCAGTACTAGGTCTTTTTTAACATTTCGTATCCATTCTCCTCCATTGACAAGTTATGCTACATAGTTTACAATTACTTTTGTTAGTCTATTGTCTGGAAGTCTCATGATGTGACCATGAAATTTAAGGCGTCTTTTCCTCATATCTGTCTCTATATTAAAATATTCTTCAACTTTAGACGTTCTCTGTAATCTATATCCGTTTTCGGTACGCATTGATTGGTTCAAGGATTTTCCTAACTATTTTTCTTTCTTCTTTCTTTAGATTTTCCATATCCATTTTCCTGTTCAGGGACAGGGTCTCGCTGGCATATAAAATTGCTGGTTTAATCAATGTATTGTAATGTCTAACTTTTTTATGAAGAGATAAACATTTTTATGATAGATATATTGCACCATCCCTAGGCCTTTACGAACTTTCTTTATTCTTTCTTGTTGTGAATATTTTTCGGAGATAATTTATACTAGATGTTTAAAGTACGGTACCCTGTTTATTGTTCCATTTATTTACTATAAATCAAAAATTACCGTTATAAATCGAAAAGGCTATTATAATTCACGTTTTCGATAATTTTCATCAAAACGAAACATTGTTAAGAACCGCAATAAATAGAAAAATGAAAATTGCTTACATTTACTGAGTGAGTAAATAGCCAGTAACTAGAAATGAATCAGTTGAGAGTTCAATTCTATTCTAGAAATTAATCGCGCGATTTCAGAGTTCAATTTACCAAGTTCCATATAATTATTGAAAATAAAAATAAAAATCTCAATCTTGGGGGAGGCTTCAGGCCGTAAACTCTATCCTTGAATCATTTTAATTGCGCAATAGAGCGATTGATAGTCTGGAACAGAAAATATCGTTTATAGCAATGCTATAAAATAATATTATAATTCTGATTGTTTTATTCAGACCACCTATCATTTCAACCAAAAGATAGGCCAAACCAATAATGATTCTCGGAGAAATTGGCAATTATTTCACTGCAGGTACTGTTCATAACGTTTTTTTCCAGCGATATAGTTTTTGTGAAAGCTCTTGTAGCTCTTGTGAAAGGAGTGAAGTAGGCAACCTGCTTTTTTTAATAGTACTATAGGTATAGGTTACGGTAGTGTTATATTGTACATTTATTATTTATTTATTTTATGTGCTCTACCTATAAATCGGAAACTTGAGAGACTACAGGACTCTAGGGCGGACTTCTTTTCTAGGGCAGTACCAGGGGGGACTCATGAACCCGTCCCCCCAAATAGAAATTTACTGGAGAAGGTGTAGAGAGACAATCTCGCAAAAATGGTCAGCAGAATCTCATTTGTGACCCCCCCCCCCCCCCCCCTCAACTCAAGAACCATCAAGAACCTCACCGGCTTCCAGTTTTCTCCTGCTATAAGATCAGGTAATATTATGCGGCTCCAACGGTTGCAACTCCGTATATCATTTCAAATAAGTAGGCCTTCAGTTCTGACGTTTCTTATGCTTGTCTGTTTTTGTGCGCGCGTAAACATCTTATTTTGTGGGCGTGCGTGAAACATCTCGATAAAATTGTCTAGCCGGTTGAAAGTTGATGGCAGACGCTATGAACTGCCAACTAAAAAAAGCTACACTTGTAAAGGGATAAGAAAAGAGTCGGAGTCTAAGAAGGGATAAAAGGATGACAGAATGATGCAAAAGCAAGAGTAAGTATGGTATGACAGAACCAGCAGTAGACTTGCATTGTGTAGGAGGCTTTACGTCAAATGCAGAAATTTCTTCATCTCCAAGTCTCAGCCGAGCCTATAAGTTTACACACTCTGCTATTGTTCAGCTGTATGGAACCATCTAACAATTCTACCAAGCTACAGTATTTTTATTCACAAGATGTATGCTTGAGTCTGAGTGGCTACGAATGGGAAAAAATGAAATTATTAATTCATTTTCGTCGATTATTTTGTAAAATACAGAGGTTCAAAGTTGAAATTTTTAGTTTTTGGGGGCAATTGAACTCACCTACGAATTATTTGAAACATTTGATAATTTTTTTATAACTGAAAGACACCTTGGGGAATAAAGTGACACATTTTCTTTTTCAATTTAATAATTGGTTTTATCAAAATATTTTTTTGAAAACTAGAATTTTTTCCAGATTTTCAAAAATTTCTCTTGAGAAAAGCAACTATTTGGTCGAAATGAAAAATGTGTCAGTTTTTTTCCTTAACGTGTCTTTTAGTAATAAAGAAATTATCAAAAGTTTAAAATAACTTGTAGGGGAGATCAATTGCCACCAAAAACCGAAAAATTTCAACTTTGAACTCCCATATTCCATAAAATAATTGATGAAAAAATTAATTTCTCATTGCAATAAATAACATTTTGATACCTTAATAATATTCAATACTAGAAACTTTGAAAAAAATTATGACCAAAAACCCTGCGCTTAGCCTTAATGTTCTATCAACATGTTGAAATAGTTTCAATTACACTCAAAGCTGTAGCCAGGAATACTCTGTGAATAGTGTTCTAATCCTCAGTGTGGCGAATTCCACATTTTAAACTTTACGGTTGGGTCTGTCTCTTTCTTTGCAAGCAGTAGCTGAGCAGATTATTTTAAATTTATTAAACAGTTTTGGTAATATAATATGTAAATTTTTGGTCAGATAAAATTAATTATCGTCTAATTAATAGTTTACTCATAGTGGTAAATGAAATTATATAAATTCTTGTCAAGCTAATGAGCTTGATAATCATTGGGGAGTGATAGCCGAGTGCCGTAGCAGGTTCAATCAGAGATAAGCTACGAAACTCCTGGTCATCTTTGTAACGGTGACCGATAGGATTGGCCAGCAAAAATATTCTTTTCTCTGCTGTAAAATCACTTCCCAATGGTTCGGAACCCACCTAAAACTGTAGGTCCAACTCATCAATCACCATCATCCAATTCATTACCAATTCATCACAGGTCTTAGACCTATGTGGGCTTCATCCTCCGAAAAAAATCATTGTGCAATTTACAGGGAAGTCTCTGACTAGAACAGCAGTTGGATCACACTATATGACGTAGTAACTGAACTAATTATAATTGGTTAATCCAAGAAAAATGTATTGTATTGTTTACACTTGTCCTTTTCTTGCGATGATGGGCTTGGCTTTGCTTCTATCTTTCATTTTGAGTGTTTGAAGATGGAGGTTGATCATTAGTTTAATAAGAAATTAGTTTTATTTTTGAGAATTTTAAAATGTAAAAGTGTTTCTTTTAAAATGTAATTAAGTTTTAGATCAGCGGTAGGACCTTCCAGATCTTTATAATTTAAATTATTTGTAGAACTTTTGTTGATGTTGTGGAACTCCATAATAAAATAATAAAACACTTAGATGTTGTCTAAAAAGTGAAATAAAGAAGTTGAATTGACAACATCTAAGTGTTTTATTATTTCTTTATAATCCAGTTTAGTTTGAATTATCCAAGTCTACATGATTTAAAATTGAAATTACCTACATACATTTTGGGTAAGTCTTTCTATAATTAGTATATTATTAATTTTTATTACAAAGAATCTCGAAATCCCCATCGAAGATGGAGATGTTAGTAATGCAAAATCTAACGTGAAAGCTCTCATTGGATTCTTCCAATGTTTCCTTTTCTTAGACCTTTTCTACATACCAATCAAGTGATTTGATTTGCTGAAGTATTTTCTTAGGAAGAAACATGTTAAATTATATGAGTTATAAAAGTCTGTTTCTTGTTAGTAATTTTAAAGGCAAAGTTGATCATTTGGAGAAAACAATTTGGTTTCTTTCTCTGCTTGAATTCTATTCTTAGTAGAAAGTTGAATAAAATCAATAAGTGACGGCACATAAGTTTCTAGCCTTTCCCTCAATAACTATTTATCCTCAGAAAATAGACAAACTTTATTGGGACAATAACTCAATTGAAAATATAACTTTCGTCATAATTTTCATTAATCTACTCTCTAATATTACAAAGTGAAAATTGGCTAATATGAGTCTTAAAGAATACAAAGTATAAAGTGTATCGAAGTAAATGAACATAAACTTGCTTTAACAGCTGAACTAATATTTATAAGTGGTAACATATGCGTTACTGAATCTGGGTCCCATCCTCAGTGAACAGAGAAAATAAAATACACTCTGTTACTAAAAAAAACTGTCCGTTACCACACAGGAATGTTAGTTCTGTTGTTAAAGCAGGTTTATTTTTTTGTAGATTACGTCTTGGAGACTCCAGTCAAGGAGTATCAGACAAGTCAGATCAACAATTATACACTAGATACCATAATTACTATATCAATTAGTTGAGGCGAGGCTTAATTTTGATGTGAAAGGAACTCTTGTACACTATAAAAAGCTTTATCAACTGAATATTTTTCAATTGTTTTTTAAATATTTCTATATTTTCAAGACTCTTCAAAAACTGTGGTAGCTTGTTGTAGAGTTTTCTACCAATATAACTACGTTTTTGTTTGTATAAGCTACTATTGTGACTGACCAAATGATAATCTCCTCGGCTTCTTGTATTATAATCGTGTACGTCAAGATTTTGGTTAATATTATTCGTTTTTACATATAAAGTAGCTTCATACACATATAAGCAGGTTATAGTTAGGAGACCAAGTCTCTTGAACAACGGCCTACATGAATCTAATCTATTTACTCTTTCTACACACCTAACCGCTTTCTTTTGGATCTTAATGCTCTCTTTGGATATTCTATTACATAGATGTTAACCGACAGATAAAGTAAAGTTGAAAACCAAAGAATAAATAGTTCTTTCATGAGTTTAAAGTGACATAGACTAACTTTTAAAAAGTCATAATATATTAATATTATTATTATTACTTTGTCACATGGAACCGCATTATGATGAGCATAGCTCTAGCGGTGTATGACACGTCAATGCAATAATTTCAGTTAAATATCCATTAGGTTACAGCAGGTACAGTCATCAACTTACTATAAAAAATGTAGGAACCCTTTTTTTTAATTTTATTTCAAGAGCTGAACATGGACCATCGCGCGTTTCTCGTCTTGGCCCGAGACAAGCGCAACAAAGCCATGGAAATCAAAGTGTGTTGCCAGATTTACAGATTTTTTACAATATCGGACATTTATATCCGGCAAAACACCGTATAATTTAACTAAAAATAATAGTGATTGGATTCTATCCATTCCATTGGGGTTTAGTTCTTTGAAGCAAAATATACTCCGGGGGGAAACACAGTTATGTGAATAGTGACGTGTATGCAAATTTGCAATTTGTGCAGAACGGGCGCATTGGCTGTTGACCGTTCAAGTTTAATTATCGCGATGTCAGCAGGTTGTATTACTACTGTAACTTTCCTTATTGGTTGCGTCATGTGTTGAGTTGATAGGCGGCGGCGGCAGTGGCAAGCAAGCAGCACTCCACCTACTGACGATTTTATCAGCCCTGCCAGAAAAGCTGCTGAGAGCTGAGCTCTGGTTGGCAGTGAGGCAGTCGACAGAAGCCGCTAGCAGTGCTGCCGCCTTCATGTTCCATGTGGG